>VWZN01000916.1:107185-124100 GCA_013396955.1 Regulus satrapa
TGCACGGCGCCCCTGCCTGCCTGCCTGCCCTGCCGTGCGTGCTCCACCGCTGCGCGCATCCAGCGCCTGCCTGCGCTGCCCCGGCAGCGGTGCCGTGCGGGGCCTCAGGCCGGCAGGATGCGGTGCCCGGCCGGCTCGGGGGCGGAGCCCAGGGGGAGCGGTGAGAGGTTCGTCGGCCCCGGGTCTCCCGCAGTCCACCGCTCCCTGCACCTGCTCCTGGACCCCTCTCTCTCTGTGCTGTTTACGGTTTGCCCAGTCGCACCGGGGAGCTCGTTTTGTGCATCACTGTTACAGGGAAAACGTAGAGCAAGAAGCTCGTTGCTGTCCCTCAGGTTGAACAGTTTAAGCCACCAGTCAATTTCTGTACTTGTCTCAGGTTTCTTTCTACCTGTGAATTGCTCCTTTACTGGATGCTCTAAATGAAGTCGTATTAGCTAGATTTCTTTTGCAGTTATAGGTGGGCAGAGAATACACAGCAAGTTTTGTCAAGCGCTGTTTTTCATAAAATAAGCACAAAGATCTCTGTTCCCAGGGTTCTGGTTCTGTGCAGATGGTTTTGTGCCAGGCAGTACTAATATAAATTAGCGAGCCTCAGTTTGTCATGATTTGCTTGTTTTCTTTTGCTAACATCATTAGGAGGCATGTGTGGGCTTTTTCACTCATATGACATGTTCTTTTTTTTTCCTGCAGCACAAAGCAGTAAATGAACAGGCTGCTGGGGAAGTGAGAGGGGTATGACAGCAACAGCAGAGCATCTGGGGGCAAATCGAATTGCTGTCAATATGACAGCTGATCACTCATTTCAGGAAATAAGAAACTCTTGCTGTTGGGTAACAGCAGGCTAATGGATCACTTTCCAAACGCATATATTGTACAAATCCATTCAGATTTCAATAAAACCGTCAGTGTAGGAAAAGGTGGCAACATCCTGTATCTATTCAGGGGGTGGAATAAAGGGAACAGCAGCAACTGAAAAAGTCGAGGATGGGCTTAGTTGGGGCCATGTGATATTTAAACTGCTGCTGTACAAGTGGGGATGGAATTTTCAGGAGTAAAGGAGAGTTCCTTAAAAGCAACAAATAGATTCAAATAAAAACATGAAGGGTAAATCCCAAGAGGACACTGACTGAAAGAAGCAGCATGGAGGAGGGCTTACCCATTAGTCACTAAATGAGAAGCCGTGGAAGGAGACTGAGAAACTTCTACTTTTTTACATATAAAAGGATCAAAGAGTGATCTGAAGAATTAGACAGATGATGTATTGGCCCCAAAATTTGCTAGGAATTTACTTTTACCTCTAGGGACTTCATTGGCATCCCAGAGGTGAAATATCAGTGAAATTATGGGCAAAACTGAGAAGTCCATAGCACATCCAGAGCAAGCATAAAAAATCCAAACAGTTCCGTCTTCAGAGCCCTTTCAAGAATGAGAGTATAAGTTAATGGTTTTGCAGCTCATTAGTGACTTATGAATGTCAAGATATCTCAGAGCATTTGAAGTATCTTTGGCAAGGAAACCTTTTTTGTATGCATTTGTGATCCTTGCCCTCATATTAGCTCTTGATGTGCAAAAAAGGCATGGGATTTTTCTTTCTTTTTTGAAATAGCAGAGGCAATGCAGGCTTTGATAGGAGCTGTACAACCCTATTCCTGTGGTTTATTTCACATTACTTCTAAATAGTATTTTGTGAGCTAACTCCCAACTTCTGTATCCACTTCTTTGTCAGAATTCAGTAAAACCTCTAGGTCATAATAACAGTTTATTTAAATTCTACTGGATTTGACCTTCAGTCAGTGGAAACTTGTGTACATCCACTCACTTCAATAGCATTTCGGTGTTCAGCTTCTACAGTAAGTTGCCTGCTTGTAATTCTCATAATACCCATTTTCTTAAAAGATGCATTAGAAACTGACTATTGACAAGGCAGAAAGAAGATTATAATATTAAAGCTTAATTTTCTGAAGTGAGTCTGAAAGCTAGAATGATAAAAACTAGCAAAAATGTCCTGCTTTCTAGTTGCTTAATTTTGATTGCTTTTGATTGTTAAGAAACCACGTGGTCCTTTATCGTGCTAGAATGCAATGTGATGGTTTTAAACAGTTGCATAATCTTAGCAGCTAACTGAAAGATTGGAAGTGCATTTAAAGTGTGCTGCGTTTGGAAGTCTTTCTGTGACGCACACGAGTGGTGTCTGTGTGAAAGCAATGTGCTTGCTGTGACAATAACCTGCATTTCCCAGTGGCTGTGCCAGGCAGGGCTCTGTCAGAAGTGCTGGTGTGCTCATGGCTGGGCTGGGCACACAGCCTGGCAGGAATTGGAGAGGGCCCTTCCTGGAAGAAGCTTGGTGGGTGTGCAGGGTGTGGGATTCTCAGCATTGCCAGGGTGTAGCAGATACCTGATCTCAGGAGTACAGAAGGCTTCAGCTTCAAAAATGATAGTTTGAAATATTTTTAGGTGCAATATACTATTTTCTAGAATGTGATCTGAAACCATCATCATTCTCAATTCCCAAAATAGTTCTATGCAGCAATAAACACACTTCTTTTTCTCTTATTTTAGGATTCAGGGTTACGATTCCACTATGTGGCTGCTGGAGAAAGGGGCAAACCACTCATGTTGCTGCTTCATGGCTTTCCAGAATTCTGGTAAAACTCCCTTCACCATCTTCTCTTATAAAACAGGCTGCATAAGATACCCAAGGATTAACAGCTGCGCTTAAATATCCCCAGTGTGATCCTTATATGTATTTATGTATACTAATGGCATAAAGTTTCAGTAGGCAACAAATCACTGAAACGTTTTTTTAACTGCAGCATCCACAAAGAAATTCCTTCAGACTAACACAAACCAACCATGTTCTTTGTACTGTCAATCCATTTTTCCTCAGGTATGTACCCTTTCCTGCAAACTTTGTGAAGGAACTGCTAATTTTAAACAAATTTCCTGTTTGGATACTACTTACTTGTACTATATGGCCAAACTTGTGAATTATAGCAGAGGGTGTTAAAATAAGGATCCATTAAATGTTAAGTGCAATCTGGATTGCTCCATTTATTAAAAATACTATACATTAATTTTTAACTGGGGGATGGGAAGAACTGTGAGTTCCATAGGTTATTGTGCAGCCTAATTTCAGAACGCTACTCAGGGAAAAAGGTTCTATTATTAGTTCATCACAAGATGAATGATGAATCAAACCCCATCCT
This sequence comes from Regulus satrapa, assembly GCA_013396955.1. Taxonomy (NCBI): domain Eukaryota; kingdom Metazoa; phylum Chordata; class Aves; order Passeriformes; family Regulidae; genus Regulus; species Regulus satrapa. Next base: position 110,392 of record VWZN01000916.1, read on the forward strand.
ACATGTTTGTTTATAACAATGAAAAGTAGTCATGTGTCCAATGATTTAACCAAATTGCTCAGGCTGTCACTGTCAGGTTTAACTAGTGAAGCATGGCTTACAGAGCTTGCACAGAAAAAACAGTAAGGGAATAAGGGCATTACTACTAATGGCAGTAATTCTGCAAGGTAAATTATCCTTTCCAAAGCCAGCTGTGGGGCTCGAGGCCACTGCTGGCACTGTGATCTTTCAATCTGTCAATTTTCAAACTGTGATCCTTTCAATCTGGTTAGTCATGCCATGCTAAACTCAGGTAGAAGAGAGGTCAGTTCTCTTCTCTCAGCAATTTTCCCTAAGTACTAATGCCCTTGAGGCTGATGGGACAGGGTCACATTTATGTTGTTAAATTTTCAAAGAAGAACATTATTCTAGTAATAAATTGCTATCTAAAATTACGAAAGCTTTAAACTTTGATTGGAAGAACAGTTAACCGGGCCAGTGCATATTCTATTCAAACATTATGCATATCTTGCATAAAGCATATTCTAACACAGTCAGGCAATGAGACCATTGAGCTGATTTTCCCTATGGGAGAATAGCAATGGAGAAATTAGCATTTTATATATGAATTCTACTGAGATTTTTAAAAAGCAGAAAGTCATTCTTACAGTTTAGAATACTGAGTCATGCTATAAGTGGCAGCTACTAGATTGTATTGTCTGACCATTCAAAAGGGATGAATAAAACCTGTTATATAGATCACTGGGACCACCAACAGCATAGCTTCTATCACTGTTTTTAAAAAGAACACTACATGCTAACAGTCTGTAAACCAGTCATATTAACCAATATTTCTGTTAGGTTGTTCATTCACTCAGTGAATGCTTTTTCATTCACGAATAGTGATTGTTCTGAGAGCACAAGGTTAAATAACCACAGTTTAAGAGAGATGTAAAGCAACGTCAAATTTGTATTGTTTGTCTAGGAAAACAAAAATTATATTATCCACAATTACAGTTCTTAATTTTAACAAGTCATCTGCCTTCAAATGTCTCAAGGTTATAAATAGGACAAATATAACTGAACAATACTGACCACTAAGAGTGATAGAGAATGTCTGAAGGTGGTAGATCACTGAAGAATGTAACACACCAGAGCCCATGGGTGTTTAAGATGCATAAGAAAATTGATACATTGTGGAAGGTCAATAATAACGTATTTGAAATTGGACATAATGTGTTGAGGCAGCTGAGTACTTAAAAGACGTGTGTGAGCTGCTACATTTTATACTACTTGCCTTTTAGAATGAAAGTGATCAGAAAGTCTCAAAATAGATTCAACCTTATGAACATGGAGGCATTCACAGCATTTCCAAATTCTGCTTGTAAAGCCGTTGTCTACTTGTTATCTATCATATGGGATAAAAGGGTTTCTTTGAATATAAAACCTAACAATTCAATAGGTCAGACATTTGGAGACTGATGGACTGTTGTGAAAACAGAGGATGAGAATAGCTTGTAGACATTTTCTGAAAACAAACATAGTCAATTGATTTATTTATGGGCCTGGTTCGTTCTTCTTACTGAAGTCTATAGAATAGCTGCAACAGTTACCATGGCAAATTCAGCTTCCAAGTCATTATATAACACCTTTAAAAAATTCATTCCTGGGGATCTCAGCTAAGCCTTGTCTTAGCATTATAAAGCACTGAACCGAAAACGTTCTGACTGGTTTGTTTATATGAATACAGATTCCTATCACGGAGTGCTCCCATAACATGATTTAAGTTCAAAGTCCCCAACTGGCTGGAGGCAAAGATAAAGTGGAAGAGCCCATGGTCTGATACAGACGCTGTTTGGATTAAGATAGAATTCTGTGCATCACACTTACAACCACCAATGATCCAAATGTTATATATCCTTTATCTGAAACTGTTGAAACAAGCAGAAGTAAAAGCTAGATCCTAGCACAGGGGGATGCAGTCACTGTTATATCCAGAAGGATTCATGTATCTTTCTATTACAGTGTAAGGTAAGGCCATGTCTGTCTTGTTACTGGCTATTCTGAAATTCATTTGGTTTCAGTAACAGCTGAAGGGCAGGCTGTTCTTGCAGCATAAGACCCACCATTTTATTTTTATTTTTCCTTCATAACACACATCTAGTCACTACATACAGTTACAGAGTGAGGAATAGCCCAGGCCTTTGCCTGAGTTGTTGCCTTTGTATGCCTTTGATGCATGAAAAGTTACCACTTTTTTCCATGGAAGCACAAGGATGAAATGCTTTGTCTGGTACCAACACGTTGAGAGAGTTTGATCTGCAACAGTTTTGGTACAGGGACACAGATGAAAGTTTACTCAGGATAAATCCTATAAACTTCATCAGGATCACTTGTTATTAACTGAATTTCTTTCTGTGGTTTATTTAGTGTATGAATCATCTGACATTCTTTTTCTGAGTAGCCAAGGAAAAATAAAATTCAAAACATGGCTGCCATGCAGAAGAGAAAGCTATTCAGACCTTACTTTTCTGATGCTACTGTGGCTCCAAGGACAAAATGGAATAGCCCTCCCTGTGCTCTGGTTTATGCCTGCTTGCTTTGCAGCAAAGGGACAGTGCCAGACTCCAGGAATTGTTGAAAAACCCTGGCTCTGGCCATGCCCCCTTTCTGGCAGCTGCACTTTGTTACTGGGGAATTCAAGATGGGAGCAGGAAACTACTGCAGCCACAAAGGACCATCAGCACAGCACAGAAAGGAAAAGGAATCTCATAGCCGTGCTAGTTTACCCTGAACTATTTGGGGTGCGAAAGCATTGAGTGCATTCTTGGTATCATACTGCTTGACCTTGTAACTCCAACTTTTTTTTCCCCTTTGTTAGGTATTCTTGGCGCCATCAATTGCGGGAATTTAAAAGTGAATATCGAGTGGTGGCCCTGGATTTGAGAGGTTATGGAGAAACAGATGCTCCTCCTCACAAAGAAAATTACAAGTTAGATTGCCTGATAGCAGACATAAAGGATATTTTGGAATCTCTAGGTGCGTTAGTAGAAGAAAAACCTATCTGACCCATAAATGACTTGGTTTTCTAGGAAATAACCCACATAAATATCTAGCACTGTTTTGGTTTTTTAAAATATATTCATATTACAGGAATGTATGGATATAAATCTAAGGATACTAATACTTATATTTTTTTACAATTATATATGAAAAAGCGTTGGTTTATAATTACAATGTGTATGTCAGTATAAGCAATATGTAAAGATTATTTTTCCATCAGGAGTTTTGAAAAAAAAAAATCCTATGTGCTATAAAATCCAGCAGTACAAACATATGGTCTTTTTCCCTAAGAAGTCTTTCCCGCTAAACACTTGCACTTAGTGGATAATATTCTGAGTTAGCATCCTAAAGCACTTGCAGACCAAGGAATTTATATCAGGTGACATTCTTCTTGCACAAACAAGACATAATAAATATTGTAGGCTTTACAGATATGGTGAGAGTAAATCTGCTGTATTAAAAAAAAAAAAAAAAAAAGACCAACAAAAAGCCTTCTGAAAATACTACTCCTGCACAACAGTCATCTCTCAAGAGCTGAATCACTCTGTCTTACACAACAGTGAGAGCAGAAGGGAGAACGAGAGACATGCTGCTCTCTGTGGCAAATACACAGAGTCAAGGTCTAGAGCTGGAGGGGCAAAATTTGCCCCTGCAGTTCAGTCTGAAGTGTCCCTCTTTGGGTGATAAATTGTAAGCCCTGGTGAAGGGTATTTCCTTTCCATACCAAGAGCAATGCAAGGGATTAGATTATCGTTCTCTGAATCATTTAAATTCCCTGTATACTCCAGCAATAGTAAAACAACTTATTGCATTTTATATGAAGAAATAATAAAGCAGTGATTCAAATTCTAAGATTTGAATTTAGGATTTGCTTTGCTTGTGATATTTGAGTATCGGCAAAAGATTGGGCAGGCAGTCCTCACACAGTGTTGACACTTTCCAGCCTTTGCTGGTTGTGTTAATCTCCATGGTAATGCCACGGTTATGCTTGAGAAGTGCTCTCAGCATAATTCAGTTTCAGAGGGATTTAAATTTTTTGGAAAAAGCACTTCAGAGCCTTGCTATCTTTGTTTGTCCTAATCCCAAGTTAAATTCTCCTGGAGGACTTGATTATATCAAAAGTGCTCCAAAAGATTTCTATCCAAGAGGGTTTATAAGGCAACTGTGTCCAAATTTATGTCAGAATTCTAAACATCTTGGCTTTTACATGTTTCCTTTGTAGTCTGTGTGCTCAACATTCCAGTCCTCAATGAGAGGGTGATGGTATCTGACACTACAGTACGTTTTTTCTTCAGCAGTGCTTAAAGGAGGAGTGGTTAAGCTTTCAAAACACTTGGTCTCTATCCTGCCCATGCCCTTTCTATTGCTGCTAAAATACTATTTTTATTGATGACAGAATAAGTATGTGAATGTCCAGAACTTAAAAAATTGCCAACTAAACAGCTTATGGAAAAAGCTACGGGCCTCAGAAGTATGTAAAATGGGAGTGTTGACACATGCTATATATAGGGCTATTAAGTATAATGCCCACTTTTTGCATAATGATAGCATTGCATGCTTAGATAACCTCTCATATTTGGAAAAATTCATTAGGATTAATTTTGTTCTGGAGGTGCTCATTCTTCTTGCCTGCAGTTTCAAATTCCAAACTCCCTAAACGTGGCAAATGTTCGTGTGTTACAATGACTGCACACTGAACTGCCTATCTGACCCTGCACTGGCCAAAATGTGAACAGGGTGGCCATCTGCATACTGAGTGACTCTAGGGTGACATGGAGGGAGTATAGTTAACGTTGAATGAAGTCCAATTAAATACTTTGAAGTATTTGTAAATTTTTAAGCTATAACAGTGCCCTATTTTTTCTGACCGTTAGTAATGGAAATGGTGCAGTATTAAAGTTACATTAATAAGTGTGCTGAACCACCTATGTAGCCCAATAATGATTGTATTGCATGTGATAATTCCTGTGGAGATTAATTCCTTTGAAATAAAAGCATGTATGTGTGTTTATGTGGTAGGATACAACAAGTGTGTGTTGATTGGCCATGACTGGGGAGGAATGATCGCTTGGTTAGTGGCCATTTGTTACCCTGAAATGGTGACTAAGCTGATTGTGGTTAATTTCCCTCATCCTTCTGTATTTACAGGTAAGTTTTACAGTAGTCTTTGTTAATCCCAAGTATCTGCATTTTGGCCATGATTTTGTTGCTTAGAGAACCAGCAGCCTGCCTCAGTAGATGAGCTCCCAGTACTCTATGGCTCTCACAGTCTGGACTGTATTTTATGAAGCAGTAAGGCATCAAGTATTCATTTGACTTCTGGGAATAAATTTACTGTAGGAAGTGGGAATATTTGTAATAAACTATTACAGATTTTTTTAAAATCTGAGAGGGTCCACAGACATAATTTTTCATACACATGAATCTGTTTTGTTCTGCTTTATCAGGAAAACATTCCCAAAGAGGGATGTATATGGTATTACACTTTGGTCAAGGCTGCACTGCATTATTAAATCTGCATAGACCTGCCTTTGTATGAATGTGAAACAGACATTAGAATTACATCCTGATTTTGGTGACAGGTGACACTTTATGATCTGGTACAATTTTCATTGGAAGAAATATTTCCAGGCTACTTAGTAGATGCTCAGGAATATAGCAGTACTTTGCTGAAACAGGACTTGATTCAATTGTTGGGTGATAGTCTTGAGTTTTTCTACTACCCGGAATTACAAAACATTTCATAGGAATTATATCAACATTTAGTAATGAAAAGGAAAGCATTAGCTCACTAATTTTAATTTTCTCAGTTGCTGGCCTTACCTTATCTCCATTTAAAAAGTCACCCCATTTCCCCATAAATAGCTAAGAATATTCAGCACAGCTTTAATTTTCATTTCTATTGAATGCAACTCTGACCTTACACCGTGGAATCAGCCGCAGAATCCACATTTGTTATTCTCACAGTGTTCTTGGGCACCTTTCTAAGACATTAAAGAACATTTTGCCAGGTGATTAATCCACACTTACCCATGGAGAGGCCTGTTCCCTACGCAAGCAAGCGGGAGCTTTTTGCAGTGCTTTCACTGAGAGCAGGAGCGAGGCTGTAGAGAAGACAATTCCATTTTATTATAGTATTTGTTTGCACATTTGTTGAACTACAAAATCTGTCCTGTAGCTTGATGAATTCTCCCTACATAAAATTTATTCTACTGTGGATTAAAAAAAAATACACAGTTTATAAATAGTACAGAAAAGTAAAGTGATCAGTGCTGACAATGGTTCATAAGGAAAAGTATAATAGGTAATGCTATTTAATAAAGTATAAGATAGGGAAGTTTAGAAGATAGCAAACACTTCCATTTATGTTGGCTTAAAACCCATTTTTATTCAGTGTCAGAATTAATATTTCAGAGATATGTCACGTGTTGGGAAAGCATTTTTTTAATTCCTGAATTTGCACCTGTAAAGGAAAAGTTCTAGACTTCCTAGTACCTGCACATATTGGGTGCTTGCTTTGAGGAGGTTTGGTGTTTGAATGTTAGTGTTGGCTCTTGAAACTCACTGGAGACACAGATTTACAATTAAAAAAAAAAAAAGTCAATGCAAGTTTGGTTTATATATATATAATTTTCTTTTGCTCTATATGCTCCTGTGGCTTTAAAAATTACTAAAAATCTTTTAAAAGTGACTCTATGTAACCTTAATTACATTTCTTGAAATTGCCAAAAAGACGCTGTTAGAAAAATTCTGTAATTCCACGTACAGAAGTGATGCAGTCTTTCGAATGTCAGTGGATCATCATGTACGGATTTCTGTGCATCACATCATGGATGAGAAAAATACCTATTTAGCTATTTATGCCTTTTATTCCATATCTGGAAAAAAATGCTTTAGACCAGCTACAAAAATAGATCTCTAAGTGAAAACCTAACACGCAATTAAACTTTCCAGTGTTGCTGTCCTCACTAAATCTTTGGCAAAATTTTTTTTTGCTGGCTGTTTCTACTAACATTTATAAAAGAATTATCTTTTAATGACCACATCATATATTTACTCCTGAAACAATTATCATCTTTTGTCACACAGCATACTTCAATGAAATGTTTTTAAAACATTCCTTTAAGTTTAAAAAATAGTAATACTAATAGTAATTTTGTTTGAGCCATCAGTTTTTATTTTTAATTCATGGACATTTTTGTTTCAGAATACATTCTACGACATCCATCACAATTGATTAAATCTGGTTACTACTTCTTTTTCCAAATGCCATGGTTTCCTGAATTCATGTTTACACTAAATGATTTCAAGGTGAGCAAAATGAATGCTCTTGTTTATATATGTAACTGTGAGTAGTGGAATAATTGCCACCTGCATTGATCCCTTCTGATGTACTTATAATTACTGACAAAAATATGGAGCTTTCTGATTTTTGTTCTTAAGCTTTCTATAAAGTACCATACAAGTCCCTAGAGTCCCTGAGATTAACTCTTGTGCATTTCTGGGAGCTGCTGGGGGATGTACCTTTAACCTCCAGCACTGCAGTGCCTTACTCCACCTAGAGGGTCAGCTGCTTTCGCTTGTGTGCCCACACCAGCGGGACACCTTGGTGCCTGGGGAATTCCTGCTGACTTATCTGCACTTCCTGGGCGCATTGGGACGTGCTCTTATCTCTCAGAGCCTGCTACAGGGCAGGCAGTGTGGGACTCTGGGCATTGCATTCAGCCAGGTGATGAATGCTGCCTGAGAAGCCAAGGCAAACACCTTAAATGTGAGCAGGAGCAGATAGAAAAGGACAAGGCAGCTGCAGGACACACCCTCCTACACACCAACAGCCCCATGCAGAGCTGCCAGCACTGCACACGCTGGGAGGGCAGCTGGGAGGGCAGGAATCCTCCCTCCTGCCCTGTCACCTCTGGGATCCTCTCCCAAAAAAACTGTGTGCCCGTACTTGCCTTGCCTGTCACAGGTAGCAGGTCAGGATGCAGGAACTTGGTAATGCTGGTATTTCTCTGTACTTGATTATTCTGGAATAAGTTATACTAGACATGTTTACCTTGTGCTTTACACATAGCTCTCTAAAAACTCATTTGAACCATTCATTGCACTTTTAACATAAATAGATCTATAAATATGCCTAAACAGATTTTAGAAAGATGTGTCCTGTTCAAGGAGAGAAACCACATTTTCCAGCTATCTTACATAATAGCTTTTTCTTCTTGGTTTTGTAGGTTCTGAAAAGTTTATTTACCAGCCAGGCCACTGGAATTGGAAAGAAAGGCTGCAGATTAACTGCAGAGGATATTGAAGCTTATCTCTATGTCTTTTCACAACCTGGAGCATTAACAGGACCCATTAACCATTACAGAACTATTTTCAGGTCAGTATAATATTCCCCAACACAGGAAAATATTCTAGAGAGTCCCCTGGAGGCCAAAAGTGTTCCTGTTGCTTCTCTAACAAATGACCAGCTTCCCAATATCCTTTAAAATGACAATTCCCTTCTTTCCCTAACTCAGGCAGCAGATGTTTGAAAGCAGATTTACTTTTCATTTTCCATGGTCCAAATTTACTGCCGCCTTTATTGCTCCTTGCGTGCCATCCACGCTGCCGCTGTCGGGAGAGCAATCGGCAGGGGAAGCACTGAGGGTCCTGAGCGAGACGCTGTCTCCTAAAGGCTGCGACAGAGCTGGAAAGAGAAAAGCAGGCAGCCAACTGCAAGCATGGCTGGCAATGGGGAATAAAATGAGAGGCCGTGCTGCTACCAGTCCCCTTATTTAAAGCTGTGCAGAGAGCAGCCGTGACATCAGCTGGGATGTGCCGCGGCGCTGCCGGCGGCTCCCCGGCCCGCAGCTGCTCTGCCGGAGCCCGGGCAGGGCTGAGAGGGAGGCAGCGCCCCGAGCCCTGCTCGCTCCGTGGGCCGCAGCACCTCGCTCCACTGCGTGTGCACATGAACCAGATGCTCCTCTGACAGCAGCAGTGACGTCCCTGTGATAGCTGAATTGCTCGGGGAGTCACAGACGAATGGAAGAGTTGCGAGTGCTTATTGTTTCAGGCCTTTTCAGACTCAAGAAGAAAGCGTAGCACCAGTTGTAAGTCAGAAAGTGTCATCACAGCTGTTAATTCCTCGGTGGGTTTTGTGTGTGTGTTAGTGCATTGTTTGCTTTGTTCTCCTAATGAAGTACACCTGCGCTGAATTCAGAGAATCTTGTTTTAGGTGCTATCAGCCACAATGCAGCAGGCATTGAACTGGAATGAAAAGATCAGTCATTCCGTCCTTGCCACCAATTCTGGTGGTCACACCTTATGGGATGGGAATGGTTAAATACGAAAACGGGATTGGAATTTTCCCTTTCTCTCATCTGAGTCACTGAGCAGCACTTGGATGCTGAAGACCCCTATTCACCATAACTCCCAGTGGGCTGGTACTGGTGACCCACGTGTTAAAGGGTTCCACTTGCAGTTTCAGTTTTCAGAGCCTAATTTCTCTGGAATGTTATTTCCAAAGAGGTGATTAAAATAACCTACTTCCATCCATCACTAGCACATCTTTTTATAAATAGCACAGTGGTCATTCCTTTCGCTAACATTAAATACAAACACTTTGGGAATAAATCCATACAGTTTTTCTATCATGCTTGGCGAAGAGAGGTAGGTAAGAAGCTGGAATGTGAATTTATTTTGATAAAGCCATTTGTTTTAGAAAAATAAGATTAATTCTCTTGTAACAGTTAAGAAGTCCTTCCCTGTTTACAGAGAAACTGTGTAACAATGCTGTATGAAGCTCTGAGTCTGTTTTTCAAAGACTTCAATATCTCATTAATGGAACTTCCCTTTCCAATTGAGAAATCTGAGTATTAACTATTATTATTATTATTAAAGGCAATTTCTAGAAATTTCAGGCATGATAAAATTTCCCGTATTCCAGACTGAACAGAAGTATAGTGTAGTTCATGGGCAATGTAAAGTGACGGAAAAAAGCCTGTTAAAAAAAAAAAACAAAAAACAAAAAAACAAACACACACAACAAAAACAAGCCAACCTGTAAAAAGCTTCATAGAGTTTACCTAAGTGAGGCTACAAATCTTGCAAGGCACAAACCAGTAAACTCTACAGTAGTGAAAAAAACACAGGTTAATAGTGAAGAGATTCAAGATACTGGATTAAAAGGTAAAGAGATTAGTCTCAATGCACTGAATGAGATTATCAGATTATCAATTTTTTAAATTGGTACTATGATAAAGATATGGTTCAGTGGGTGAGATCAGGTTGTTTGCAAAATGACATTTAAATGCATTGGTAAGAAAGGCCATTTTAAGAATTTTTGTAACCGTCAGTCAAAATGAAATTATCTAAAGTGATCTTTTATTAACATTTCTTGACTTCACGTGTAAGTAGAGAGGAAGACTGTCTTCAAAGTCTCAATTTCTTTGTCTTATTTTAAACTAAGACAAGTCACCTTCTTTGTCTTGCTCTTTTTATAGAGCATAGTCTCTGAACTAACTAGTTTAAAACTAGTACTTACATATGTAATAAAAGTTTATTTAGGAAATCTTTTTTATACATTATTGGTTTAAAATAATCCTATTTTTGCATTAATATAATAAAAATTTGTATCTGATCAGATGGAATCCTTTTTGAATTGTCACGGGTAGTCTGTCACTGTATGTGGCTAAAAGTAGGTAATTTAAGCTTAGATCAATTTTTTTGCATCTTTGAAATGTACTGGAATAAATTTTGATGTGTTGCAGTAAAGCAGATGTTACTCAGTTTTTTACATAGAAAAAGTTATTTTTTTTATTTACATAACTTATTTTTTTACCATTTTACAGACTTGGTGTTTAATTAGCTAGTAGTTTACTTGTTACTCAATTTATTGGTTAGTAAATGGCATTTTACTTGTCTATTAAGTCTTTCCATTCTTGGATTGTTTACTTCTTCAGTGATTCTCATGGGATAGATTTATTGTTTGTGCAGGTGCAAACTTATTTTTCTTACTAGAATAGGTTGTTGAGTTAACTGCCTCTCATTCTTTTGATTTTTTTTTCTGGGATTTTTTTTTTTTTACAGGCTAGCTGGTAATTTAGCAGATCAAAGCCTGATTTTATAAGGCCTTTCTTTTATGATATCTTTACCTGTATGCAATACTGATGTGTTAATGATGAAAAGTCTTTCATTCTAGCTAATTGCATCTTTCATAATGACTCTAAGTAATGGTTATAAAATATTCAATCTCGAATAATTCTATTAAGAAAAAAGAAAAAAAATGCTGAAAGTTTAAGTAGGTCATTTTGGTAGAACTTGGAGCCACAGTGGTTTTTTGGTATTGTAGAAGATATTGAGAAACCTAGAAAGTTTACAGTGAAATTGACTGCGTTGATTTCAAAAGCTCTGTTGAATGAAACATGTCTTGGTGATAGTTTATTAAAATAACACCTAACTGTGTTTTATTTTTAAAGCTGCCTACCTCTGCAGCACCATGAAGTCATCATGCCAACCCTACTGTTATGGGGAGAAAGAGATGCGTTTATGGAAGTTGAGATGGCAGAAATTACAAGGATTTATGTTAAAAATCATTTCAGATTAACTATTTTGTCAGAAGCCAGTCACTGGCTCCAGCAGGATCAACCTGACATAGTGAACAAGTTGATATGGACCTTTCTTAAGGAAGAGACAAAAAGAAAAAGAGAATGACTGTTTGTACATGTTTTAAGGGGTCTAAATAAATAAAAGCTCTTTGGATTTAAAACCTAATTGTTATCAGGGCCGTATTTCCAGCCTGCCTTCTATTTTGAGCTCTGTTAGAGAAAAGTGTTTTCATTGTACTGTACATTTGGACACTAATTGTACAGCTAAAACGAAGTGAGTATGAGAATATATGATACCAACATTGGTTTTACCTGTATACTTGTATTTTGCACATAAAAACACCTGCCTTAAAATACATATGTATTTGTACAGAAAGAAAATCATGGAAAGTTGCTTGGTTTTGTTTTCTCCCTCGCTTTACAGTTTTAATGTGTGGTGCCTTTTACAAATTTATAATGAAACAATAGAGTGGTGCCATACTGAAGAAAGTCACGAGTTTTCATTCTAGATCTGCCTGAATTTTTTTAATGTATTTTACCATTAAACAGTAATTAACTCTTTTTATCTATATTTTAGCATATTGAACGATTGAAAATTTTCTGGGTACGTTTCTAGTCTTCAAGTGAATAATGATCTGTATCTTGTTGTATTGTTGAATGCAGCTGCTTTGCGCAATGTGTTTTTCTTTCTTGACTAAAAAATGGGAAACCTGTACACTCCACATGTCTGAACAAGAATAATGGAAAATTAAGATATAATGTATCAAATCCACCTCTGTCTAATAAAATACAACTTACAAGTCTCCCCTTTATTTGATCTCACTTCCTATGGAGAGATTTGCTGAAGCTAAGCACTGGGTTTGAATAGCTGAAGTGTCTGGTCTGGTATTCAGTCTTGACACTTATGCTATGATTGTTGTCATTCCTTAAAAATAATGCCTCGTTGTTGGCATTATCCTTCCCATGTCAGCAACTACTGTTCTTGTTTGCAAGAACTGCTGCCAAGTTCCCACATTTATAGGAGGAAGAGACGCAGTCATTATGGACACAAAGGGTAGAATTAACTTGCGTGTGATTGCAGGGGGGAAGAAAACTGTATGCTAACTACAAAGGGAAAAGAAGCCAAAATAGGAGAGCACAGAATAGGTGTCACCTGCCTATCAGGTTTCCAAAGCCTCCCTCTCCACCTGCAGAGCAAGTACAGTGCCCTGGAATCAAAGGTGAACAGGAGCCCACTGGGGGAAGCATCAGGGCCAGATAAGCCTGAACCAACTATCCACACCAGAGCAGAGCAGGGATGAGCGATTCTGGGGAGTCCCAGCACAGCCCCACAGTGCCATGTGTGTCACCTCTTCTGAGCCACTGTGTCCCACCTGGGTACTTGGTGCAGTCCCTGCTCAGTGAAACCCTCGCAAGGAAAGACCAAGGGTGCTGCCTGCACCAAATCCCAGAAGAGTCTCCTCAGGGTCACGACAATGGTGTTGAACTTGCTTCTTTCCATCCACCACTGGTACCTATTTTTCAAACACATTTCCCTGAACACTCTCAGCGCTTACCAACTTAAATGTTTATGTGCTTCTGTTACCTACACTACTATCAGGAAAATTAATCCATGACTGTCAGAGGTTTATGTCCGAAAAGGAGACAGAGGAGTCCCTTTACTTTATTCGAATAAAGGGAGACGCCATGGGGCATTCCCCTGGGATCTCTCAAAGTTCCGGAGGACGAAGCCTCCCTTTTATCCTCATTTCCTGGCCACATTTCCCTTATGTCTTTCCCCATCGGCTGAGGTACTTGAGATGCACAGACTTCCCGGAACGCCTGATTCCTAAAAATTCCCTTTTAATGCATAACCCTCCCTTTTAATTCTTAACTCTTACGGAATTTATGTTTTCTTCCCCATTGTTTCTTTCATCTTTCAATATTCAGTTTTATTCATCAGCAAACCTACGGTTTGTTTGTAAAAGCAAATGTTTTTTACCCATTCATTAATCAGTGGAATCTACCATTGTCTCTCCTATCTCTTGGTGCTAATGCTGTCTATCAGTAGACCCACGGTTTGTTTGTAAAGACACAACC
>VWZN01000916.1:124606-188179 GCA_013396955.1 Regulus satrapa
CAGGCTGCTGGCGGAGGGGACCCGCTCCGACGTGACCTTCCGAGTGGGCGCCGAGGAGGTGCGGCTGCACCGGGCGGTGCTGCTGGCGCGGGCGCCGCTGCTCTGCGAACGTCTGGCGGGAGAGCGGCTGCAGCTGGACGGCGTGGAACCCGCGGAGTTCCGGGAATTGCTGCGGTGAGTGCGCGGCCGCGGCAGGATCGATGGGCTGGCCCCGGCACCGCCTCTCTTTTCTTTTTTTTCCCAGTGTCAGCACCTGTTTTAAAGATTTTCCCATCCAAGGCAGCACCCTCCTTCGGGTGGTCCTTTCGGCAGTTTGTAGAGGACTTTTCTGTAACTTCTTTCTTTGCCTTTGTCCTGCTGATAGCACATGGCCGTACTTCTACCTTAGCGCGCTTTTTGGTGGTTTGTAAAGGACTTGTAATAGGAAAAGCGAAGAAAACAGCAAAAATCCTTTGAGATTGTCTTTGCCTACTAAAACCCTTTTAAGCAAGATTCCCAGATGAAAACGGCAACTAAAACCCACTCTGAGCTCACTCATATTTTAAAAAGCTATGGATATAGGAATCGAGGAGAACTTCGGCAAGTTAGATGAAAATGCATTAAGTTCGAAACTCATCTCTCAAGTCCTAGTGAAGCACCAAGCACAGCACAGCTTTGATGCAGACCGGGATCCCAGAGGGAGGTGTGTGGGCTGGCTGCTGCCCAGGGACTAACTAGTGCAAGGGCCAGCATGTTTTTGCACTGCTAGCTATTTTCCCATAGCCACATACGCAACATCTCTCATGTCTTGCTCCAAACCTTAGGTGAGTTACATGAGGGGTGGTGTCTGCTGCCGCCACCAGACCTTGCAATCCTCCTTCTTGTAAGTTCCTCTAATCCTTTTTCAAAGAACTGCTTTTCTCTTACAAAGCTGTGGTGGTGCCACCTACTTTACCTAAAAAAGAGTTGGTGTTAGAGCCGATCAGCACTTACGGGAATGCACCAGGAGCAAAGTGGTAGAAAGAAATCACTCTGGGATTTCCCATTAATTCAGGATGAGTCTAGAAAATGTAGGTACTTGCAGGCTCCAGAGGTTGTTGCCAACAGCAGTGGGATAGTGTTGCAGTTTTCAAGTTTAGTGCTTGAAACACAATCTACGAAGACTTTCTGAACCCAGACGAATGTCTGAAACGTAGAATCCTGGCAGTGGAGCGGGTTTGATTACCAGGCATTTGTTGCGTTACTGCCACAGCCTGGTGGGAGAATTAGCAAACAAGTGGTAAAAAACAAAACAGCATGGGTTTTGTCTTCTACTTTTTCTGATTCCATTGTTATTGTGAAATCATTAATTTATTTCACGTTCATGTAAGTGGTGTTACTGAAGACTTTCACGGAGAAGCATGATAATGCAATTTTTTTAAAAATCAAATTAATTTTGAAGTAATTATTCGGAATAATTATTTGTATACTGTTATATCAGCGGTTTGTAGTCCTCATGGTAAGCATTTAATACGTTACTGATACTTGCTTTCAGTTTTCTCTGGGCTTGCTTTAAGGCAAGGAATGATGTCTGGAGTCCTGCATGTTCTCCAAAAAGCATGGTATTGGAAAGCACCTTTAAACTCAGCTCAACTGATTGTAAACCTTGTGTCTTTTTACAGTGAGTTTAGAATCTTCAAATGAAACCTCCCCATGTATTTTAAGCTGTGTATGAAATGTGCTTTGCAAGATAATTGCTTTTTCTTGACTTAGTTTTTCGGTGTTTTTTGATTCTTCGCCTTTTGAGTCCTCTAACTTAGCACATTCTATGGAGATTAGTGCTTACAGAGGGCACTGAAGTTTGCCAACAATGAACTCATTTAGACCTAAGAAGGCATTGGTTGAAAAGAGTCTAATCCATTGTTCAGATGATGAAGTAGCATCACTGGCTGTTAAATCTCAGTGGTTTCTTATTGTTAAGATGCAAATTAATTAGATCCTCATAAATGCAGAACAATGCCTTAAATTAGAGCTTTAGTTTTACCAGATGCCAGCCAAGTTCTTGGAGCATGTGAACTGGTGTGATGAGTTGTAACAGAGACCTGTAGCTGCAGCTGAGCTCCTGAGAGAAACTTACTGTCTTCCAAAAAAGTTCTGGTTTCTTGTGTACAAGGAGAAGTGGAATACTAGTAATAGTATTGCAGAGTTCATCGAAGCTATAACAAAATCTCATTCCTTTTCCTGTTTGTCTTCACATTTGCTTTTATTCTCCTGAGTAAATATTATCTTTGCATGGGGATCTGGGGACTTTATTTTCTCACGAGCTATATTTGGCCTGCATCTCAGTGAGGCACACTTCCTTTGGGCCTCTGTCTCTCTTCACCAAGAGAGATGAATTTGCTACGTGTCACTTGTGTGCTGAAGGCTGTGCAGCTCCTCTTCCCTTCTCTTTTGAGCAGGAGATAGGAGGTAGTCAACTTCATGCTGATCTTTCTTCATAGTCTCAGCACGAAGTAGATGAGCAGTGCTTTGTTTCCCTCTGTGCACTTGCACTATCACCAGAAAGAAACTTCTGGCCAGCAGAAATGCAGCATCCATACCGTAGGCACTAGGCACCCTATGTTTTTGCCTGGTGAAGTTAATGTAATATCGACTCTGCCCTCGAAACACCCTTCTGTCATTCTTCAGGACACAACTAGAAAAACTTCAACAGTTGCAAGTCCATTGATGGCTGGAGATGACTGCCTAGGCAGGGTTCTGCAGTGTGCCTCAAGAAGAGAAACTTAGCCTCGCTGAAGGATGGCTGTCTGTCACACATCATTAGATCATTACTGTCTTGCCTGCTGAGAGGCAAACTGCTATTTCTTTTCTCTCGCAGTTGGATAAAATACAGCTTTAGCAATAAAAATGTAGATATTGTCTCTTAATATTTCTATTAGAGGGGTCTGATACAAGGAAGGACAGAGGAGGACCAATGGCAGTGAGATCCAGTTAAAAAGCAATAAATACAATCAAATACAAAGGAATACAATTGTCATTGACATTTACTGCCACAGGGGTTAGTTTGCAATACCAGCAGTTGATCCAAAGTAGACCAGCCAGCCCTTCGGCCCTGTTGCATGTGTAGAATTCTCTATCAGGCAGGGTGAGGATGCTACATCTCATTTAAGTGAAGGCAGAACCTTTTAGAAGGTAAACTCTAGACAGTATGATGGCAGTAACTTTTCTGTAGAGTCTATACACCTTTCTATAAGAAATCCTCAGCTATGCTATCCGCTGTGTTCCCCGTTTCATCTGCCACCTAGACACACCTCTTGCAAACTCAGAGTTGCTCATGTCTCTCAGAGTCTTTCTGTGTGCAGGGAAAAAAAACCCCAAGGCCTAAGGCGGAGTACTTCTTAAAATTACACAGCATTATACTGACTGGTAAAATACTGCACAATGTGATGGCTTAGCACTATTTCCAGCATGATATTCTCTTGCATGTGAGGTTTTCATAAACGAGTTACACCAAACAGAACGTTTGTGAGTATTTGTTCTTTAAATGCAATTCCCAGCTAGAGTTCCACTGGATAACACTGGATTGCAAAGTAGTGAAACGGGAAAACACTTCTTTAAATCAATTGTCTATGAGGTTCTTCTTCCCGATTTCTAGATTGTCATAGCCCCCATTGGATAATGGCTGCTTTGGAGGAAACAAACATGAGTTATGCATATTATACTGAATTCCTTTACGTTTATGCTTCAGCAATCCTGTCTTAATATCTATGCTTGTGTATTCCCTCTAGAGGGTTATGGTGTCAGACAACTTCATTTCAGAAGAATAGCCTGCCTCACATGTTCTTGGGATTTTGTGGTTTATACAGACTAGTCTGATATGGCTTTTATTTAAGCAGAAAGGCACCATTCACTCTGGAGGAGACAGTCTAGAAGACTTAGACTTTACTGTTCTTTAGAATCGAGCCTATGAAATACAGGGGGTTGCTAAGTAAAGTTTTTTACAGCAGGTATCGAAAACTGCAGAATCTTGCATTCTGGAATTATACAATGGGATTTACTGAGATAAAAGGAAATTTCTAAAAGATGTGCCAAAATAATTTTTCTGACAGTGAAGCAAAATGATGGATGCATCCATGAGTCTTTCAAAGTAGTAAATTTACACTCCGTATTAAGCAGGACTCTAATATTAAGATTATTTCTGAATAGTAATAAATCTGAATTTCTGGAAGTAATAAATCCAGGAATGTGACTGCATTTTAAATGTTAACTGGAAGAGTCAAAGTTTCTTCACTTTTTGCAGGAAAAAACTTACTTAAAGGAGAAGTAACCTCTTCAGATCCAGAAACCAGTTATTTAGTTCTGGTTTAAGATGCTGCTTTTATTAATAAACTTCTTATTAAAAATATTATTTAATGGATAGAAAATATTTATATTTATAACCTGATAATAAAGCATTTATTTATAAAAAATAATAATATTATCTTGTTAATAAGTATGAAAATTTTATTAATGAATCATTTTATTAATAAAACTATTGTTTTATTTAATGAGTTCCTACTTGTGGTAAGGATGCTGATTTTATTGACTGAAGCCTAGTGATAACAAAATTAATTGCATTCCCGAGGTTTCTTGTGTAGATTCTCTGAAAATACCCTGAGCATTCCCATGAGATTGTTGCCTCATTGCCTAGCTTATGAGATTCCCTACGGATGTTTTTCAGTTACTGCAGAAAGTAAAAATATTAAAATCATTAATTTATGCCAAAACACTATCTGTTGCTGCTAATTTGCTTTCTCCCTCAAAGTCAATTTGTACTGTCTACATGTTAAATATGCAAGAGCTCTGTAGCAACAGAAAGGTGAATAAGGAAAGTTCCAGTGCAAATTTATCCTCTCATGCGCAATGGCAATTTTTTATTTTTTTTTCAACAAATCCTTCCTAGGGAACTTCCTGCAGTTTTTTTTTAAAATTCAGTACGTGACCAATGTGCTTGCGTAATTGTGGTATTAGCCTGCATCTGGCGAAGATGGAGGGATAAAGTGTGAATTATTGCCTTTTTTTTGTTGTTTTTCCTAGTACTGGTGTTGTTTATGTAACTTTAAATGACAGTTATTGGAAGGTCTAATGTGGACAAAAAACCTGAAGAGAAAACTTGAGGGTACTTCTGTGAAATTTTGAAATCTCTAGCTTAACTGTGTTTCTACTCTGAATTTCTCTTCTTGATTCCTACTGCCTTAGAGCTGTAAAATACAGATGTTAATTACTGTGAAGCACAGTGGATGGGGAAAAACGTCTGGAAGTTGTGGTCTTGAATTTTCTAAAGAATTGCAAAGTCTCTCTGCTCCATCAAGCAATTTTTGCTTCTATTCTTGGTATTATGGCATGTTATTACCTTGTCTTTCCCTCATGCTATTATTATGCTAGGATGGAAAGCACATTAAATGTGAAAAGCAATAGATGGTCCGTTCACAGGTTAGGAGTTCTGAATGCACATACACACACAACAACCCTAAAATCACATGTTAAAAAAGGGTCCACTGGTCTTGCCCTTTCCATGGGAAATCTTATTGTTCCTGTTACATCCTCTCCCAGCGCTTGCTTTCAAAATCTAATAAAATATGAACCTTCTCATTCCCTACATTCTGGTATCTTCTCTCCTGTTAAGGGCGTGTATCATATAGACAAAAAAATTCTATCTATCTCAATCCTTTAAATACAGAACTTAAAAAGGATGATGATTTTTTTAATGTTTTCTCCGCCCCGTCAGAGTACAGTGTTCAAATAACACACTCAAATTTCTGTTCTCTGAGTATTAACAAAAAAGCCTCTTTGCCATGGAATGAGTGACTAAAGCAGGTCTCTTGAGTATTTCTGCTACATCCCAAGGAACTGTAGCTCTTCTGTTAAACTCAGTTAACTTCATTTAGATGGTATGAGACCAAGGATGAAACTTGTTGTCTGTGCTGGAGTGCAGTATGTTTCTATAAATGTGAGATCTTCACAGTCACAGACTGCAGGCTTTGTTAGCCTTTCCAGATCCTGAGCCAAAAATAAGCTGGTGAAACAGATGGTGAAGTGGGAAGCTGGAATTACTAGATGGGCAGAGTGAAAGTTCTTAGGTAATCTTAACTGCAAATTTTTGTGCTTTAAGTGCTTCCTTTGAAATTAAAATTTATTTCTCTATTTATATCTCTATACAATTTTTATGATTTTTTACCGTAACCTTGATGTTAGAAGGCTTTGATATTTTGTGGTGCTTGTTTATGCTTTTCAAGTATTTGCAGAAATAAGTTTTCCAGAGATACATTTTTTTAAAGGTTGGGTTTTTTAAGCACTGGAGAGTCCAACTCTTTGTTTTCTGGTCACGAATTTTGTTGGATTAAGAAAATGTAATTTTTTTGTTTTCTTCAATTAAAAAAAAAAAGGGAGTAAAAATTCTGTGTCATCTTCTAGGATTCTATATTCATCTGATATATATCTTCAAGAAACTGAGGAGCTTTTTATGAGGAAAATACAAGAAAGCATCACTACTACTCTTCAGAATGCTCCAAAAAATGTACATTGTCTTGGACAAAGCAATAGAACACCAGCTGATCAGAATTTTCCAGGTGGAGCTGTGCAGAAAGAAGTTGTTTGTTTATCTGGTATTGAGGAAGAAATTCCAGAAGCAGTCATTGATGCAGAAAGCGACCAAGCTGCAGCAAGTAGGTTTGGAATTACACTTTTTTCTCTTTTTGTCTTTTAAATAATTGCTCAAATACTTGTACAGTTATAAAAATGCAGGAAGAATTAAAACCATTGTTACAGTACAGCTGTCATGGGTATTCTTTTCTATGGCCCACCTCGTTATCTCACCCTTTGAAGACACGGATTGCTGCAGAAATTAGGCAGGCACGGTTCCCAGCCAATGCGTGGTGTAAGAATTCTGGAATTGCCAGGCATCAGGCATGGCCATCACCATGTGCTGTCTTTTCCCTGGAATACACTGAGCTCCACTCCTCACCATGCAGGACTCCCACACACATAGCAGAGTACCTCCCTTGCTTTCCTTTCCTAGCAAATTGCACTGGCTCCACTGTTGTTTTATGAGGGTTTTGGAACCTTCCCGAATTTTCCATGCTACAGCTCTGAATGAAGTAATACAAGGAAATGTTTAACTGTGTCTTCCCCAGGGGTGCTGGCTGCTACAGCCGTGTCAGTGACACTGGAGCACTGCGTGACCCCGACGTCCTCAGGGGCTCCTCTTTAGTGCAGAGGTTCCCGACCTCTGCAGAAAAAATCTGGGTGCATAATCTTACAAAAGAGTAACTGTAGCATTTCTTCTGTAGATACCAAATAGGGAGCACTGGTCAAGTTTCTGATAAATAATAATTAAAAAACAATGTTTGGAAAAAAATTTCAAGGGAAATCCTAGCTTGAATGTGCAATAACAAAAAAAATTAATGATGTCAGATTCCTTTCAAATGTTTTGCCTGTGCACTGTTGTTGATAGTCTCTTGTACACCTGCCAAAGTGAAAATAGCTTTTTCTCCCTGAATGCAGGTAATTCCAAAGTAGAAACTGCATCTGTGTTAGGAGAAGACTTATTGATGCTCTACAAGAAGCGCCGTTGTCCAGATATTAATATTTGCATAGAAGGCAAAGATTTTCAAGCTCACAGGTACATAAGTATTTACAGTATTTTTTTTTTTTAATCAATAACTATCTGGTATAAAATGCTGCTGTTACTGTATATCTGTAGGAGGTTATTGCTGGTCTGTTCCCCAGCTATGAACCATTACAGCTTTTAGGTCTTACGTGTGGAGTTGGCTGTGCTTTGATACTAATGAATATAATTTATCATCAACAGCAAATATTTTGAAAACAACTGCACTTTTAGCACTTCTAATATTGCCACTGTAAACTCATATGTTGAGTATATACTCATGGAAATACTTGTAGATATTTTTCCTAACTTTATATATATGAAATACAAAATAGTAAAAAATAATCTGTGATCTGTAAAGAGAACCAAAAATCTACTAATAAGCTGTTCACTTATTAATGCTGAATAAAATTTCCATATGGGCAGAAATTGCTGGAGTAGTAATTTTTGTTGTGACTCTTCAGAACCTGTGCATACAAAATCTGGTTTTACTTTCATTATTTCAGTTATGTAGATGCAAAGATTGTCAGGAGCCTTACCTAGATCAAAAGTCCAAGACTGTTGAAGAACTTTGGCTTATTGTACTCCTGTGGCTTGGGAAAGCAAATTAAAGTGTCACTACCATTTCTTGTGCATTTGAGATAGCAAACCAGACAGCCTTTTATTTTGTTCCCTTTGAGTATATTCAGCAACTGAGAGGGACTATAAAAACATTCCATTACTTTTTAGTACTTTCTCACACAAAATGGGAGGGGGGGAAAGTTTATTACTGACATTACAATATCTTTATGTGTTATAATTGTGTGGGTATTTGGATATATGCTACACTTTCAGAAGGAAGTGTAAGCAATGTTTGTTTCTTCTGGTCTACATTATATGTTCTCAGATACATAAGTTTGAGAAACAAACGCTTTAATGCTGAAAAAATAGTGCAACAAAGAGCTTCTATCAGCAGAACTTCTTTAATTTAGGCCACGTACTGCCTGGAGCTATGTATCTAGTTTAACTAGCATCAAAAACGCGGCAGTAAATCATAGAGAAAACAAGGATGTTCTGAAACAGGCACAGGACTTGAGCTCCCTTTAGCACTGTATCATGTGAGCAGTAGGAGCTAATAAGGGCAATGGAACTTTCAGTATCATTGTGGTGAAAACACCTGAATGATTTACTCATTGTAAGGTTGGGGGGGTTTTTAAGTTCTCAAATGGGAGACAGGTTAGACCCCCAGAGTCTCCCCCCACTTCTGTCAGTATTCCTTAATTTCTCATGAGGTCCTGTGAACTTCCACTAGATTTTAGTGTTGCTTGTTTATGTCTTTCTAGTGTTGCCTTTTTACAGAGCTCTGCATGGAGCAAGTCAGATTTGTTTGGTAATAAAACTGGCACTAACTATCACTGTAGGAAAGCACAGATGAAGTTATTTCAAAATAATTTGCTATCTCCATATATTTTATAAATATATGCTGATAAAATTTAAATTTAGGTACTCCATACTTGTCCATATTCTGCTGAGTACCTTATTTAAAATGAGTTTTTAAAATATCCACTCTAAGAATGCCCTTGAAGTTGATTGATCGCTGTTCGTTGCTAAAATTTATTTGGAGCAGAATAAAAAACTGGAGATAAGTGTATTCCATATCTCTACGATATTGTGTCACTGCATCTTATTAGAAAAAAGATTGTGTGTGTACCCAGAATTTCATACACTTCAAGTTAGGCTCTAATACCCATCTACATGTGGAGGTATTTCAGTGAGATGTGAAACATTCAGTAAAATCTTTGTTATTGTTTTTGCTGGATGACTCACAGGGGGAATGTGCGAGAAGCTTCTAATTTAAAGTATTGAGACTTCTGAAGCAGGAGGAGGGAGGAGAGATGAGAGAATACAGAATATAAAATGACTTGAAAGGAGACCATAAATAGTATTCCTCATGCCTCTTCCTACGCAAAATGAGAGTGCTCAGAAACATTTTAAGAGACAACAAATACATGTAACAGAAAGGATTCTCATGCCTAGTGTAACATTTTGCTTTTTCTGCCACAGGAAATATGTGACATAAGCTAATTTTATGAATAATAGGAAGCTTAGCAGGTGTCATGAAAAATTTCTATCTAAGAGAATATTATCTGTGGCTGTAGTAAGCCAGATAAGATACATAAAGGCTAACACTACAACTGGTGTGGATTTGGAAAATTGAAATCACAAAGCAGTTTTCATCCACTATCTTGTCTTCCTCTCTGCCACTACACTTCTACCTTAAAGAGTCCTGTTGCAATGGTCTTCTTACCTGATATTTTGAAGACTGATACTGGTAGAGAAATACTGAGCCACACACATTGCAGCTCTGGGGTTTCTTTATTCTCTTTTATGGAAGTAGTAGTAAATGGAATTAGCCCCATTATGACCAGTCATGCCTTTTACATATAGAAGGGCTAAGTGTAAACAGAAGTAACTGATAGCTCTCATTGTAAAAAAACACCGTATTGCCCCAGCATATGTTAATATCAAGTTTTGTTTGACTTTTGGTGGGTAGCATATTCTGAATACAAGACATTACATATTTACAATTTTGATAAATGTCCATATCTTAATATAAGAAGAATTTAAGATGTTCAGGATATAATTACTTATAACGGGGCTGTATAAACTCTCCATTTATTTTATTTAATAACTCTGTTATTTACTCTTATTTGGTAAATAAAACAGGAGAAATAAATGTGAAATTTTATATAAAAGGAAGATGCTTGTGGTAATAGATTTCCTCTGTGAATCTCAAAGTCATACTAAAAACAAGCTTTAACTGAAAAATTTATAGAGTACTCTGTTGTTTTTTTTCTTTTTCTGTAGCATATTTTGAAATTCCAAACATACTGGGAGAAAAGGCATGCAGTACATAGCTGACACCTTAATGTGTAAAGGGCAAAGATTTAAGTCAACGTTATCAAAGAGTCTCATCATGAATATTTGTATGTAGTGGAATAATGTTTACTTTTTCTCTCTCAGGGCCATTTTATGTGCCAGATCTAGTTACTTTGCTGCTATGCTGAGTGGAAGCTGGGCTGAGAGCTCTCAAGAGCACATCACTCTTCAAGGGTAAGTGTTGTCTCTCCAAGTCGT
Source organism: Regulus satrapa (assembly GCA_013396955.1). Taxonomy (NCBI): domain Eukaryota; kingdom Metazoa; phylum Chordata; class Aves; order Passeriformes; family Regulidae; genus Regulus; species Regulus satrapa. Next base: position 135,327 of record VWZN01000916.1, read on the forward strand.
GGGGGAGCCAAGGTAGGCGATTTACAATCGCTGCAAATATGTAACAACTGCGCTGGGTACAGAGTGCTGAAGATTAATGTGCCTTGACACTTTTCTCCAGCTTGATACATTTCCTGAGTACTGTTTTGACTTCAGGATGAAACTCTGTGTGTAGGGTATTTCTTAATATTGTCAGATGATTTGGAGAAGTCTTTTTCATCAGCAGAAGGGCACTAATCTTTTTGTGTAGAGTACATTTTAATATTCACAATCTGCTCGAGAATTCTTTCATTTCTCATTGCACATGTAATGAAAAATACTGTGAGTGTCTGAACAATGTAATTTTCATACTTAGTTATACAATAAATATATTCACAATGTAAAGATAAATAGCATTTCCTAAATAGTGTTTAATTATGATATTCCAGCAGCATATACTAAAGCAATTTTATCTAGTGGGCTTGTTCACCATGGCTTTCTGTGTGAGAATAATGGAGCTGTCACTAAGATGAAGACTTAAGACTTCATAGATAAGCTGGGGACTGCCAGGTTAGTTCTTTTCAGTATCAGAAAACTATTTAAGTACGTTCAATTTCCTTTAAAAGCAAAGGAGTACTGATCCATGTACATGTTAGCTTTTGTTTTCAGGCATGATGTTGGCTGTGTGAGTTTTCTTCAGAATGAACTGGGCTGCAAAATGTAACTGCTTTGTGTTAATAAAAAGTCTCTTGGCCAAGTGATAGTTTCTTAAATGTTCATTTTGGTTTCCTGCCAGTGTGATAATGCTGCTGCAAAATCAGAAAGGTTATCTGTTAATTTGGTTATAACTTCCAAATCCTTATAAAAATATACTTGCAAATGAATTTATTACTTAGTTTTTATGGTATTTTAGAGGCTGATAGTCACCAATTGCTCTGGTGTTTACATTTCTCTCTCTCTGAAATTGATTTCTCTGTGGTTAAGAAATTTTCATCTTTATTTTTCAGTAGACACATTCTCCTGAGAAGTACTGAATCGTTATATGAGACTGTTCTCATGCCAATGTCTCATAATTTCTGTTATTATGAGCCATATGCATAATTTTACCTTTTCTAGTTCATTTTCTGTTTAGTGCTGGTTTCTCTGCTGTCTTCTACAACACTTATAAATGAAGTACATATGGCTTACTCTGAAATAATAAAAATTCTGCTTAAGGTAACAGCTGTCAAGACTGTGGGGAAACTCCTCGCTGACTTTCTGGCTGTTGTGTGTACTGCTATGCAGGGAGACAGCTGTGCTGATTTTGCTTCTTTGCATGTTGCCACGCTGGTTTTTTTTGGTTTTTTTTCCTTTTGCTTCTTCACATCGATAACAATTGCTTAAACATGTCTAATGTTTAAAGGGTCTTAGCTCTGCATGAATATTCCATTTACACTAACGCACACGGCACTTGTGGGTCCCACAAAAATGTATGTGCACAAGTACAAGAAAGTGTTGTTCAGCTCATGTCCATCATTGAGGCATTCTGTGCCCTTCTGCATTAAAATGGTGGGACTGTGAAAGGATGCAACCACTGCTGTGTAGGACTGCCAGCTTTCTTAACCTGAATTAAGACTTTCTAAATATTCTGAGTACCATTTCTACTCAGCAGTGTAATAAAACTACTAAGTGTATTTTTAGTATTGCAAAAACATAAATCTATCTTAAAAGAAAGACTTAGAGGAATTATAATAAAACAATTTTAAAATATATAGTTACTTAATGTTAAAATATATAGTTGACTTCTTGCTAGTAAAGAGCTTGACAATGATGAAAAAATCCTTCTTCCATATTATCAGTGTAAATAATACAGTTATTACTATTAGTCTGCTTATTACTTACTTTTAAAGATATAAAGTGTTAAAAAGTTTCAGCAAGTCCATCGAGTAGCTAAATTCACCCCAAATGTAGTCGATTTAGATACTTCTACATTGCAAAATCTTACTGCTTTAATTTTATCAGGTCATTTGCCTTCCATTCACAGAGCAGCTGGATGATGTATCAGCTTTTTGATCAACTTCTTTTGGCTAAGAAATGTGATAGATTTTCTTATGGGCATGTCTTAATTTGTATTTTTTCATTCTTTTTTGCAGCATAAGCCATGCAGAAATGAATGTCGTCTTGCATTTTATATATGGAGCTATTTTGGACTTCCCAGAGGAAGTTGATGTTGGGTATATGTCAATTTTATTATTTTTTTTTAAATTTAGCTTGTGCTTGTTTGCTTGTTCTATATTTTCTCAGTTAAAAGTCAAAAGGAAAACTCCAAAAATAAAGCTGTTGAAGAAATCTTGTTTACTTGACAGCTACTGGAAAAGGTGTGCCAGCTGGTTTTGGAATACTCTATGAGGAGAGTGAAAAACAGGATGATGTTTTATACCAAAATAATTCCCAATTTGCCTGTACCTTCCTTTTAGTTTTCAGAATAATATATTCAGTGTGTGATAGTATATAGCAGTTAATATTTTTAATTTATTTTTGAATACTCACTCGAGGCGAGAAGGCTAAGTAGTTAGTCTTAGATCCATGAAAGATGATATACAGGAAGCAATTTAAATGTTGGCATTTTCTTCTGGGATAGATTTTAATCACAGTTTTATAAATAACCCTGTATTAGTGAAGGGAATTCTGAAATGTGTGAATTATTCTCTGAAACCATTTATATATTAGGTGATGAAGTCTGCCACTAAACATTCAAATGCTACAATTTCCTAAAAATAGGGAATCTTTTTATAATATGTCCCAATATCAATGCTTAGCTAAGTAATTTATATAGAAAATTAAATTATGGTATTGATTATTATATAAAATATTTAATCGTTTGTCACTCTGCTTTTTAAGAATGTCATCAATAACATTTTATGTAATCTTTGGAAAAAAAACCTACAAAATTCTGGAACTCCACTGGCCCAAAACTTTTTTCATTTGCTATCCTTAAAATGGAGAAACTGAGAGTTTTCTAAAGAGATTCTCAGCTAGTGATGGAGGCTTGTTTTTATCCAGGCTGAACTTACTGCCTGGGAGATGATTATTAGGTCAGTATATGTTTCTGTTTTGAAGATTATTCTTTGGCAAGTGTCACACTTGGTTATCAGTCTCTTTCTTCAGTAAGTTCTGACTGAACCAAGAGGTGAGGTTAACATATAAATTGTCCTGTAAGGAAAATGCATATATCACAAGGATTTTTTGATTTCTGTCGCTACTGCTTTCTCTTCAGTCGCATGCTGGGCATTGCAGACATGTATGGGCTGGATGGACTAAAAGAAGTAGCTATCTACATTTTGAAAAGAGATTACTGCCATTTTTTCCAAAAGGTACGTCACTTCTCATGCTACTTTGTGAGCTATAGAATTTAAAATCTGTTACTTAACACTAAATCGTAGTGACAAGATTTGTAAGAGCTAGGTGATCCAAGAGTTGGCTGAAGTCAGCAGTCCCTGTTCTCAGGTGTGAATCTGGGATAGATGGTGGGAGTAAGGCCTGTGATATCGTCCACCTATTTACAGACACTTGGAAACCCCAGCTGATTAAAAACAGTAGTCCACATGACTAGTTCAATGGATTCAATTACACTGAATACAGTTTAATATGTGCTATTGGAAATGTAATGTTCTTGACGGGCTATGTGGAAATGCTATATATCTGCATATCTTGTTTCATGGGAATATATTTAGAAAATAATGTCTGTTTAATTAAAATTTTCTTAAAAACAACCTGCTTAGAGTTGAGCACTTTCATGCATTAGGCTCATGAGGCTCAATCCTACTTTACTGACATGTGGAAATAGATGACTGCATAAAGGAAAACAAACTTAAATACCACAGCAGCTGGCATTGTTTCTAAATCTTTGAACTGAAGATTTTGTAATTCTGTATGGTTTCTGTAAATCAAAATCTACAATAATAGTGATAATTTTCTAACAACTCTAGCCTGTTCCTGGAAAACAGCAACCTGTACTAGAATGCATGGCTATTGCTCATTCTTTGGGAGTGGAAAACCTCTATGATGCTTGCATGAAGTAAGTAAAATAAAATAAAATGGTTTTTAATATATCTGTTTTCTGTTGGAATTATTTTATTTTGCAAGGTGGAGTTTATTTGGGCACATGAAATGTTTAAATTTTAAATGTTTTTTTCTTCACAATACTTTAGAGGTAACATGCTAACAAGTGAAGATAGAACATTTTTTATCTTCCTTACCTAAGAATGGCTCTCTTTTCAACAGATGGGTAGGAAAACATTTTGCAAGATGTTTTTCAGAGAAAAGCTTTGCCAATTTACCTACTGAACTTCAGAACAATTGTCTTGTTATGTTGATTAACTCTTTGGTAAGTAGTGTGCTTTGTATAAAAAATAGAGCAATGTAATTTTTTTTCCTTATTTAGCTGTACAGTGTAATTTAAGAGATAATAAATCCAGTATCTTAAATCTGTAGTATGTTTATCCTATGTCAAAGTTCCAATTAAAATAACAATTTTTAAAACTATTTTGATGTGAAATGTCATTGTTATTCATGACACACAGTCTAGTGATCATCACATCCAAGTCCACCATAATAATAGAAATTATTTTTGTGAAACACATCTGTGACATCATAAGGCAACATAATGGAAGTGCTCAAGGCCAGATTGGATGGGATTCTGAGAAACCTGGTCTAGTGGAAAGTGTCCCTGCCTACAGCATGGAGGACCTGTAAGGTCCCTCTCAACCCAGGCCATCCTATGATTCTCTGATGATGTCTTTGGACAGTGAGGAACAGGAAGGAAATCACTGGATCAATTTCTGTGTTATGTGGTGGCATACATCATTTGCCTGTATTCTAATTTGGAAAAAACTTACTTCTTTTTTTCAGACCTCAGGTGGTCACTGGCAATCAGGGATCAAAGGCTATTTGTTTACAGGCAGGCTGACTTTACAAAAATAAAGTAGCAGTATAGTAACCATATCTTTTACTTCTCAGGTAACAGTACTACACTGGTCCCCCCAAAGCTTAGCTTTCATTTTTTGTGGCACGCACTTACATTGTTCCAATTTAGACCTGCTTAAACTTAAGTATTTGCTAATTGTATTTTAATATAAAACTGTGCTCAAAGCTGGCTTAAGGTAACTGATATGAACTAGACCTGTTAACAAAAATTTGGTCAAGTACTCAGCCTGTAAATACACTGAATTGTAACAGATAAATGAAAAGGACGTAGAAATAAAGTTCAGTCCTGCTGTAGACCTGCTGCCAAACATGACTATGTATGTAGCTGTACCGTGAATTGTCACAGACAAAATGTAATCTAACTAGTTCACAAGGTAACATTCACAGCATGATTTTGGTTCTAGCACACAACTAAATTCATGACACCTCATATATCTCATGCACCACCCACCTTCGACTCCAAACTGCCTCAGGTGTGTACTGTAGCTATGAGCATATGCAGACACAGTTCCAGGGTCTTCTCTAGGCCCTTGTGCAACATTACTGGGACAGTTGAAAGCTGAATGTTCAGGCCTTCCTTCTCCTCTGCTTGTTCTAGCATATAAAGATGCTGTGGTTACAGTTTTCGTTGAAACACACGTGCCACCTCGCCAGCATTTGCAGAGCAGTCATGGCACTGCGCTTCTTGCTACTGCCCCCACTGTATGTCCAGCTTCTCTGGAAGGTTTTTGCAATTTGGACTAAAGTGGGTTTTAGTTCCCATATTAATGATTTAAAATTGGTGTTGGTGTGTCTTTGCAAGATGCACTTGTATTTTATGGATTGAAGTCTTGAAAGCGTCTAGAGTTACAAAATGAAACAATAAAGCATAAGCCTCTTCTGCCCAGAGAATGCTTCTGGTGAGCATTCATTTCAGTGTTTAAGACACCCATTCCAAAAACGTGTGGAATTCCCAGGGGAGCTTTTCACAATCTGCAAAAATGCTTTAAGGCTGCTTGAGGGATGAAGAAGAAAAGGTCTGACATTCATTTTGCAGGGGCTACTGTGTGATTTACAGTCCTTTTTCTCTGCTGTTAGAGGTCTCTGCTGTAAAACTTAACAGTTACACCCAGTTAAACAGTATAATTCTGCTGATCCTGTCATTTACTGATGCTCGAAATGTAAAACCTAGTTAATGTGACAGCCCTTTAGAGAGAAAAAAAAAGATGCGAAGAAAAGGAGAGTGTTGATGGGAAAATCCCTGGGAAACCACAGTGATGAATGCAGGAACATTAAAATGGGAATGCACTGTCCAGGTGCTTTATGTGTGCCTATCCCTGATGTCTCAACTTTATGCAAGAAAATTACTGGGTTTTTAGATAAGTAAAGTGGACTCCACTTAAAAATTGTTAGGGAAAAAGTGCAATAAGAGAAGTAAAATTCAGTTAGAACCATTTCTACAAAGTGCTGATTTAATTAGAAGTCAATGAAGGCATTTTATATTTCACTGGAAGTGTCTAATGGGAGTAAATGCTTATTCCTTTGTGACCAGGGGTTGAATTTGAGACAATTCAAAAAGCTTGTAATTGAGTCTAGTGGGAGCAAAATCAAACCATAAGCATATATGCAATTCTTAATTTACGTGATCTGCAGAGAAGCAAACTGAGTTTGCCCAGAGATGACTAAAATAATATTAAAAATATATTTTAACAATGTATGATCAGATTTTATCTTTTAGCTGTAATATGCAGAAAGAAGGTACTCTCTGCTTTCTAACTTGCATAGGACAAATGTGATTGTGATCTGAATTTGCAGTAGTGGTTTTCGTGTCAAATATTTATCTGAATTGTTGCTTTTTCAAGTGTTACTGCATAATTTATCAGTGTCCTGCTAGGTCACATTGAATAGAGCTTTCAGGCCATTCTAGTGTGGATAACCATAAATTCCAAGTTCTTTTCAAGTGGTATGTTAGCCAGTAGAAGTTGCCCTCAGGTACTGTGCTGATGCAATGCATGAAAGAACCAAAGACTGAGGAAGATAATAAATATTAGCAAATCTGCTTGCATGTTTGAAATGTAACTAGAAACACAACAGTTACTTTTCTTTGAGAAACTTTAGACAACAAAGAGGGTAAGTTCAGTTAAAACTTGATCTGGGAAGACAAATATTTGTCGTCTGACTCCTTTAAATAAAGCAAAAGGATTAATAATTGCGAACACGTTTTCTCTGTCTTCCTAATGCTAGGCCGTCCACACTCACCTAAACCCTCAACTTAGCAGTTTTATTCAAGATTCTATTACATCTTTCAGTGACCTATGACCTTTTTCTCTATCCACCTTCTCCTGCTAAAATTTGCCTTATTTTCTTCAGGACTGCAACATGGAATGATGCAGTTGAAAAAATATAATAAAATCTGTTGAAAGCTTTACTACCTAACTTCAGGAGAATCAGAACTAATATTTATTTTTCTGCTTTAGTCTCAAAGGCACATATAATATTAAGAATCATTAATCTGAAGTGTATTGAAATGGGGGAAATAATGACATGACTGGGTCCCTGTGTAAAAGCTCAGTAGCTGAACAGATGCTATTTTACAATCAGCAATTCTTTAGGTAATTGCTTGGCAACAGGCTAATTTCTGTTTCTGTTTCAAGAACCACAAGAATGCTGCTTTCCGTTTGATGGAGAGTGACCGGCTGATCAATAGCCTTCCCCGAGTGAAATGGACAGAGACAGCTGTGGCCTTGGCATCACGGCTACATGAGGAATGTGTGACCTTTATTGTTGCAAACTTCCTACATGTAGTACAAAGTGAAGGCTTCTCTGTTTTGTTGCAGGTAAAAGTGCCCTCATGTTCTTATATGCTTCCAAATAAATGGAATTATATCACACTTCAGAATGTTCAGGCTGCTGAATTACCAAAATAGTTTCAACTTTTACTTTGAAGTGCAGTTCTGTGGAAAATAAATAAAATCCAAAAAATTGGGGCAGCACTAAGTGGCAGCTTGGAGGGTGAGCTTTTTCAGGTTTGTTTTAAAGGTTGTAAATGCTTTGTTACACAGGACTACTGTTGCGTTCAGGTTATGTGCTTCAGTTAAGCAAAGGTTCCAATTGATTTAGTGGGACACTTTTTGCCTTTCAAAAAGTATAGATATCAGCTCCAAAAAAGCTTTCAGACCCCTGGAATAACAGCACGGATTTACAAGATTACGAGTATGAGCAGTGTACTCAAACTTCTACCCATTTGTGTGGCGAGTTGTGGCTGGTGAAAACTTCCTTAGTCATCCAGCCAGGTCATGTACTCCTCAGAGAGGAGAGAAAAAAAATAAAAGAGGGAAATGTTAAAACAATCTGCCTTTGGATTCAGAGTTGCACGGGACTGTAAATTCATCACAGCGTGCTTGTTCTGAAAATTTCTACGAATGAGCAAGGCCTCAGGATAATTTGCTAGAGGCTTGGAGAGAAGGGGTGGGGTTATGGAGTGGATACAAAAGAAGATGCTCAGCTTCGGAATACCTCCTGCACAGCTTGATAGCAGATCCTCTCTGCTCAGTAATGCTTTTGCATACAAAGTACACGCTTTTGTTTTAATCGACTGCCTTTTGTTGTTTCCTCAGGCACAGGCAATGAGCAGCAAACCTGACCTTCTAGAACTAATTTTCAATGCAATTGAAAAAAGCATTAATAATGAAAATAGCTGCTTTCTTCTTGTAGCAGTGGATACGTTACTGGAGTCTGCAAATGCGAAGGAGATGGTAGGTTCTTCAATGTGCAGTGTTTGTAGAACTGTTCTGGTACAGCTTCGTGTCATGGTTCAAATCCAGTGATACAGTGTGAGCTCAGATGGCTCAGTCATGCAGCTGGGCTCACACAGAAAAGCATCTGCATAAATCCAAGGTCTTTGGAAGTACAGGAAATGTAGGTATTTGTTTACTTTAAAAAGAAACCCCATCCTGGCAATCAAAAAATTCCTGTGTGTTACTGAGAAAGTGAATCCTATGGGCAACGCTGCCTTATTGGTCTTTACTATCATTTAAAATCTGTGATTAGAGAAAAACTTAGCAAAATGTTGCATTACCTAAAACTTACAGAGGAAGAGAGCTTATTCTCTTCCTCCCTAAATATTTCCCCTGCTTTTTGTGAAGGTCACAGGTACATTTGCCTTTGTTTAAAATTGTCCACTAAAGCAACGACTGACACTTAATCCAGTGTGTGTTTTTTGGATTGGGTGGAGGTGTCAGGCTCCATGTGTGTAACATACCGTGCACATTCACACAATCTAAATAATGACATTTAAGCTGTGGTTGACTAATTCTGGGAACAATTCATAAATAGTACGACAAAGAATAAAAAATAAGTGAAATATTAATTACTGCAGTCCGGTGCTAGTATAGATTTACTTGGTCAAAGCAATGAAAATTTAATCAAATACATTATCTTTCCCTGGGGTATTTGACCTTGTTGTGACACAGCTGACAGAGACAAGCTATTATGGGGTTCATTTAAAAAAGAAAAAAATGAAAAGGAAAAGAACAGCAATGAGGGCAATGTCATGTTTACTAGTGCTATAATTTTCAGGTTTATAACTGTAGAAAAAAAAAATCACTGTGGTGGGCAAGAATCCTTCAAAAACAGCATCTCCATCTACCAGACCGTTATAAAATATAAGTGATGACATCATTGATCTAGCTTAGGGAGTAAGTAGATTCTGAAAGGAATAATGACTGGTTGCTATGACAATATGCCCCTCGCCAGCTGCTGATTTGTTACTTGAACACAGGGTTTTACGTGCAAGATCCAGGCGCTGCGTGATAAGCTCTGGGTCTTCCTGGTTCAGTCTTTTTATGCTGTTCGTCACACAGAAGGCTGGAAGCTGATGAGGCCAGAGCATCAACAGAAAATACAAGCAGGTATGTCTAGCATCAAACGGCATTAGACTTTTTTAGCAATCTGTTTAGCGGATACAATGCAGATGGAATTGTGGAGCCCGATACAAATTAAAGCAAAATTTGTGCTGCTTTGTGTTTTGAAGTGGTGTTTTAGAATAGAAGCATGATGGCATGCTTAGCTAGTTTGAAACATGGGAATCAGGAAGTCATTTTTCTGTGAAGCGTCTTCCCTGCTTTTCTTTTTAGGAGCACGTATGATAGAAACCCCCCACCCCCACCATCATGTAGATGGATTCTATTCTTATTTACAGCTACTCTAAATTACTGAAAACACTGCAGTAGGATTAAAAACCCGATCTGCCTCATTTTTAAGGAGATAAGAGCTGTGGGTGAATTAAATTTGCACAAAGCAGATTATCCCTTCCATGAATTCCATTTCTGTCCTTTATCGTTTTCTCCACGATGTATAAATATCGCTCGTCTCTTGCATAATGCTCACCCTGTGCAGCGTGAGCGAAGGCAGAGAGCTGGGCTCCTCGGCTGATTGGCATTGTGATCTTGTGTGTGCTGCTGCAGAGAGCCCCCAAGGAGCTGCGTGGTGTGCTCTCAACATTTTAACAGACAGCACTTCCAACAAAAAGGAGTTTTTGTTCTGAATGCTCCTTTGTTTTGAAGTACCCGAGTACTCTGAGGGTGGAGAACTGATGCTGGAGTTCAGGTTATGGTTTATTATTAGCTTTGACGGCACGGTGTTGTAAAAGAAAAGAATGTTAAATACTTCTCTGAATTCGTATCACTTTTGATTCAAAGGAGGCGTGAACGTTTTTATATCCTTTTTGTTAAAGGCATTAGTAGCAAGGATATAATAGTTATAAAAATGTTTATGCCTAGAGGTAGATGAAAATTTTAGTCTACAATTACGTGCTGAAAGATGCAGTGACAGTCTCTAAGCATGATTTAGGGATGTAGTCAAATAATATCTCATACTGTGTAAAGCAGGGGTAGGATTTCTTCTTGATTATAAAATCTTTCAGAAGCAGAGGAGTTGGCTTTAGAAAAAAGGGCGGGTTGTTCTGATTTGGGGTGGTTTACTTCTAAGGTGATCACGTCTCTATTGTGAATGATGTTTTGGCTACTTTACACTAGTGCTTTCAATACAAAAAAATATTTAAAATCAAGGTGTGTCTTAGTTTTTCAAACTCCATCTTGCCAAAAACTGTTTTGTTCTCTTTTAGGTTAAATTCTGACTGAAGCTGCATACATTTTATATATGAAAAGGCTGAAATGTTTGCATGAATTATCTTGTTTTAATTACAGACAAAGCAGTCGTGCAATATTGGTAGACAAATTTTCATTCTCAGGTGAAATAGTCTAGGATAACTTAGATCAACTTTCATATTCTGGTGGTGGCTTTTCTCCTGGAAATTTAGCCTATATAGATTTAGAAGGCTATAACTGGGGAGGAAAAATGCTAAAATAAGAGAGATGATGCTGTGTTTTTTCATTTACAACCTGTCTTGTGTTTTCTTAGGCACAAGTTTGTAAGGATTTTGTCTTAATATATTGGTATGTATTAATATGCAGAGTCACTGCTAGAAAAAGGATTAGATCCCTGGGGTGCCATTTTCAGCATACCTTTTGTGTGATTTTTAGAGACCTATATAAAAATTATTTTTAGTATCTTTAGTAAGAATTCAGCAGAATTTTTGTATTATACATTAAAAAATGTTTCCACGTGTAGTACCTCGGAACATGAGGCACTGAATGCCTAAATTTTTAAATATATTTTTTGCAAAACCTTTTTTTCTAACTGAAATATGAATACAGCCATAAATGAAACCTATTGATTCTTGGTCTATACAGTGTCTATAAATATCCCTTTTGTATTCTACAAGTGCAAGTGCTTTAAAAGCTTTGTTGAAAACTGCTTTCTTCCCAGAGTACATCAGATTTTTTAAAAAGGCATTCACTGCCTGAAAACTCCACATGACAATCACAGGGATAATTCTCATGACGTTACGCTGCATGCTGTCTAAAGAAGCACTATGACCTTAGTGTGTACATTTAGGTAGTTTGGCTTTGCCCATTTTGAAAATTAATATTTACTTTAATGTACATTTTACATAGTAAAATAAATACCTTGTAATTAACAATGCATTTAAAAGTCGTTAGTGCTTTAAATTTTAAGGTATCTTTTTATGAATTTTGTACACTTTCAAAGGTCTCTGTGCACTGCTAGCTTTATATTAATTGAGCCTGGATAAACAATAGTCTTACTATGGACATGGGGAAACAGAAGAGTTAAGTAACTTGCTTATGGCCATGTGATGTCATTACAGATCCCACATTTTTTGTTCCAACCATAAAACCATGTATTTCCATTAACATTTGCCATGTCACCAAAATTAGCCTTTCTAGAGTAAATCAGGACACAAAGAAGTGCTTTCTGATTTCATATGATGGTAACTGAGTAGGCTGGCTTGATTTCTCTCCCCCTTCTTTCCTGCCAAACAGTGAAGAAACTGTTTGTTCCTTTTACAGCTGCATTTGACAAGGGTGATGACCGAAGACTTGGCAAAAAACCTGTATTCACCAGTTCTCAGGTAAACATTTAAAACATTCAGATAATTGCAGACAAAACTATTTTCATTATTTAAGTTAATACTTATTTTCCATATTGCTTAATGGAAGTTGTTTTTGAAAAGTCTGTAAACTGTTTTTGCAGAATCAGTAATGTTGATTAATGGAAACATCTTAGGACTCAGACTGTGATCTGTGACATTTTCAAACAGATAAGCTCAAATAAAAGGCAGGAATTTGTGTGCAGAACCTCACATTCCTGTCTTGCTACATAATGAAACTCATCTGTTTCCCAGAGCAAATGGTTTGCTACTGAGCTCATGAATCTCTGCTATTATTACAAGCCACCACAACACCGAGTCTGTTACACTCCCTGCTCTGAAAAATATTTAGCAGTGCCCTCAACAACTCTTCTATTGAAACTCACATTCAAAACTACATTATTAATTGGTAGAAAAACCAGTATGGGTTTCACATGATTTGACAGTCTTGCATACATTGCAATGACACTAGTACCACTAAGATTCCCTTTCCTGCACTGAATTCTCCCATGTCTGAGTTCCTGCTCACCTGACAGAATCTATATTGGTTGGCATTTCTTTGTGGATGTGCTGTTGGTAATGGTTAAAAACAGCACATGTTGTAAAATAATTTTTTGCTTTATGTTTGTAATAATTCATAGTCTTTATTTCTTTTTGGAAAATACGCACATAAAATTTTCTTACTTACGCGGACACTAATAATATAAATAAGTAAATACTACAGAATAACTTGTCCAAAGTAAAAGTGAAACTCAGATATTTGTCTCCTCTACATAGAGCAGTACTTTAATATTCTTGAAAGCCAGCAAACTGAGCTAAAATGTGTGTGTGTGTGTATACATATATATGTATCCCCATTTGTTTCTATGTTGAGTCTTGTTGATTTAGATTCATGTACTACTTTAAAAATATATGTGTTTCAGAAATTACACATTATGGATAGTTTGGTGTTACAAATGTTTTGTTTCGAGGTTTTTCTGATGCCTTTTTTTTTTTTCCCCTAGCTAAATAAAACTACTACTGCATCTGTTGGAATAAGGAATACTTCCTGGGCAGAACATAGCAAGAAAGATTGCTGGGGAGATTCTTCCACTAATCAGGATAAAATGAAATCTGATGGATTAGGAGCATCTGGACATGCATCCACCAATAGAAACACTGTTAATAAGACTTCAAAGCATGAGGATGTGAAGGGGAAAGATGGCAAAAAATTAGTTTCCAAGATTACTAAGGATTCCAAACCTGGGGAAAAAGCTGCTTTGCCAAAGGCTAGAGCTGTTATAAAGACAAAAATAGAAAATAATGGAAATGTGAAGGCTGAAAGCATGCTTACCAAGCAAGATATAGAAAAGACATCATCTGCAAGTGGACAAAAAAATTCAGGAAGCAGCAAAGGACTAAAGAATCATGAAGGAAAAACTGCAGGTGCCAGACCTAAAGTGCTGACAGTAACCTCAAGCATGCAGAGCAAAACAAAGCCATTGAAAAAAACCATAGGGAAGGAATCTCCCTCCTTGGTGACTGTGGCCGCAACTTCCAGCAAGTCAGCAAATTCAAACATAGATATCCAGACTGCGGGTGAACAGACAGAGGAACCCAAAGAGGATAAATCAGTAGAGGAAGGGAAAAAACAGACTGGTAATTTTTTGTATTTCTTTCTTTAAAGTCCTCTTCTGATTGCTCTTGGGCTGATCATATACTGAAAACCAGCTAGGGATGCTTTAAAGAAATCTACTATAAATTGATAAGAGCTACATTTTTCCCCTGTAAATGAGTATAAACTGACTTAATAGACAATAGCCGTCTAAAACAGTAAACATTTTACAACTTTAAGCATGTATGGTCTTCTCAATAACTGATCTTCCTATATTAAACTTTTTTCAGTACTTATATGCAGTGCATCTCCCTCTATAATTAACTTTTAATTTACTTCACAGTAGTGAAAACAAAGTCATCTGTGAAGGTATCAAATGGAGTCGCCACCAAAAAAAAAAAGACTGAGCTTGAGGCTAATGTCACAACAAGCAGGTATGGTACAAAGCAATATGCTGCTTTATAGATATGTGTATGAGTTTGGGGAGCAAAGGTTCAGTTGAACTATTAAACTTATCATTAGATGTTCTTTTTACTCTGAGAATGGTTGTCTGTACGACGTTATTTGCAAAACAATTTGAGTTAGCTACGGGCAACATTGCTGTAAATATAAAATTGGTTTGGCTTTTGTATTGGACTGTTGCATGCTAATCATTTTTAAATTGTTATAGGTCATTCAGAATTCTGCATACTGGAACAGTTAATGACTGCACAAGGTGTTGTAAACTTCCCATTTCTGGAATAGTTTAGATTAAACTGGACAGGAGACAGCTGAAGTGAAATTGTGAAATGGGTCATTAAATATAGATGTTTGTATACAAATTAAAAATACAGATTTAATTTTTATTTTCAATATGTTTACTTTTTAGGTTGCATTGTCAATGTTTATATATGTGTGCACATTAAAACACATATTTTTTGTGTAAATATTACTAAACATTGCTAGATCTAAGCCTGGAAATAATGAATGTAATGATTTCTTTGCAGTCTGACAAAAAAAACAACAGGAAAAGGGTGTAATGAGCAAAATGTGCAAGCTGTTCTAAAGAAAAAAGGGAATGTGAGTACGAATTCTGGAGCTCAGCAAAAGACTCAAAACACACCTATCAATTCTCCCAAGAACCAAGGTAAAGTTTCATACAGCAGTTAAATGATCTGCCACTATTATGCAAAGCTTTGAGGTTTCTTTGGTTTTTAGCACAACTATTTGGAAAAATCTGGGGTTTTTTCCACATTTCACTTTTGGTGACAATCCTAAACTGTAAAATGCAAATTAATGTGTCAACTTCCAAATACTTAAAAGCCGGTCTTCACTGCCACTCGGTGTTTTCTTCTGCTTGTTTAATCTGCATTGCAGAGTCTTTCATTTGCTGATCCCCTGCACTTCTGCATTTGGAACCACGACTAAGCTCAACAGAAATCTGTAGGTCGAGCATTTGTTATAAGCCTCCAAGATCTGGACTGTAGACTGCTTTATGCCTCCCTATTTTGGTGTTTTCCTATTTCTCCCTCACAGCAGCGCTACTGATACTGGCCCCCAAGCAAACACTCCATTTCAACAGCTA
This sequence comes from Regulus satrapa, assembly GCA_013396955.1. Taxonomy (NCBI): domain Eukaryota; kingdom Metazoa; phylum Chordata; class Aves; order Passeriformes; family Regulidae; genus Regulus; species Regulus satrapa. Next base: position 150,897 of record VWZN01000916.1, read on the forward strand.
CTGATAGCAGGGGTGGGAAATGACACTGAAGAACACAGAGAGGAAACAGTGCTTTAGAGGGATGCAAACTGTTTGGGATGGAGCTCCAATATTCAAGTTATATTATCTTAAATGCGCGGTGATATAGAACACACAGGTTCTGTCAATTTGTGGTCATTAAAGATCTTGCAGTATTTTCTGACTGAGTAGGGACATTAACTCTGGTATTCTAATCATATGATAACTAATGTAATTATCTTCTGCTTCTGTTCATTTCCTCTACGATATAAATTGAATACAGTAATCATCACTTCCTGTGCTAAGCTGCTGTGTAGTGTCTGTATGTGTTATTAGAGAGTTGCTGCTTTCTCCTGCAGGGATGACTGCTTCAGTTACAGGCTGAAGTGATTCCTGTCTGTATATTCTATGAACTGCTTTAAAGGTGCCAAGATAGTATTTTTGTCTACTATTTTTTATTTCAAATCTTAATTCTTTAACAAGCCTTAAATCCCTCAGTTACATTAAAAGTTGAGTAACTTGTTTCTTAACATAAACAAACACTAACATAATTAAAATTGGTGAATATACTGTGACTGGCACATACAAGCTTTATAGTCTTTTTTACTGTTTGTTAGGACCTCAGGGGGAATCACCAAATTCACTGAAATCAGGAATGTCTCCAAAACATAATGAAGAAAAAAACGTGTTACAGCACCTGGTTCAGACAACACTCCCAGAAAAACATCCTTCAGCTAAGAAGAAGAGTATTAAACAATCACAAACACCTGTAACAAAAGCCACTTCAAAAACAACACCTAAGACTCTGACTCCATCAAAGAATGCTGAGATTACAAATAGTAAAGACCCAAAACAGAAAATGAGTGTATTAAAATCTCAGTCCTCTGCCCAGAAGCATTCAAGGAGTGATTCTCCTGTTGTCCAGAAGAATGTGCACACCTCTGAGCACAGAGGTTCAGGACAGAAACTTGAGAAAAACACAGCTGACGCTGTGGCAGGTCAGCTTCATGACAATAATGAATGCTATTCTGCAAATGAATCCTTAAAACCTGCCGCGGAAAGTACCAGTGACAATAAATCGCCAGAGTCCTGTCAATCCAATAAACAAAAATTACCAGATTCCTCTGAAACTGTGCAGTATGAAGTACAATCTGAATCTCCTCCTCAAATCGCAGAAGAAGCTACTTATAAACGGAATATTTCACTAAAAAATGACATGGAAACAAGACAAATCTGTGGAGATCAGGCTGGAATTAGAAAGATTGAAGATTCAGAGAAAGATGACAATACAGCTGAATTTCACTGTCATTCCCAGTCTTCCAATACTGGATATTCAGACTTTTCCAAGGAAACCAATCAAAAGGCTATTGTTCTAGGAGACCTGGTGAAAGATTCAAAAGCAACAAAAGTCTGTAATGAACAGAGTGATAAAACAAACTCTGAAACAGGTCTTAACTATGGTGAAAATGCTTTGTCAAGCTTTTCCCAAGAAACCAATAAAGAGGATGAGACATCTTCTCCTCAGATCCACGTGGAAGGATTTCTTACAGTTGACGAACTGTGTGATACATCAGCCTTGACTGAATACAAATCAGTTACAACAGATTTAGATGATGCTTCAGAATGCTCCACAGAACAAATAACAGAGAAATATTCACCTAATTACACAGAGCTTATAGAGCCTATGGAAACACCAGAAAACCATGAAAATACAGAAATTCCCTTTGTGGACCACTGGAGTACTGGTGCCATAGATCCGAAAGAGAGTCCTGAATCAGATACTGGCAGTGCAACCACGTCCTCTGATGATATAAAACCAAGATCAGAAGATTATGATGCTGGAGGCTCTCAGGACGATGAGGGATCCAATGAAAGAGGGATTTCTAAATGCAGTACTATGTTATGTCATGATTTTCTTGGAAGAAGCAGCAGTGACACAAGTACACCTGAGGAATTAAAAATTTACGACAGCAGCCTGAGAATAGAAGTGAAAATGAAAAAAGAGGGTTCTGATCTCTTCCGTGTTAATTCAACAAGTGACGATGAAATACCAAGAAAAAGATCTGAAATTTGGTCCCATCAAGAGAGTTCACGGACCACTACTAGAGAAAGTAAAAGCTCTACTTTTGGTAATGCACAGTTTACTCAGGAAGCGGACCAAGTTTCTTCTTCTGCTGATGAAACAGAAGATGACAGATCTGAAGCAGAGAACATTACAGAAAACTTTCCCCCATCAAATGTTCCTACTCAGCCGTTCCAAGGAATTGATAATTTAGCTTTTGAGGATGCAACAGAAAATGATACTGCAAGTCAGGAGTTTTCTAAAATGAAAAATTTCAAACGATCTGTTTTACTTTCAGTAGATGAATGTGAAGAATTGGGAGCTGACGATAAAGTGGAAACTCACACTTCACATCAGCACTCAGTAGATTCTCTCACTCCTTCAGAAGTATTTGACAGTGTTTCTCAAGAGCACCATGGAAAGGCATTTTATTCAAGATACTCATTGGAAACTGAAGATGGATTCCTGGATGGCAAACAGCACAAGGACAGAGACAATAAATCGGATAAAAGTGGAAGTTCTCTCCTGCATCTTCATGGTACTGAAATTCCAGGAAAGGAGAATCAAGGTGCTTCAATGACAGAACAAAATTGCCCAGAGAAAGTATATTCAGCAGGTAGTCCACATCCAGGAGAAAACCAGAAAGCAAATATGAAGAATGAGTTGGCTAGTGAATTTCACCAGTGCAATAAGTACTTAGACAACGATGCAAAATCTCAAGAAAGACCATGTCATCTGGATCTTCAGCAGAGAGAAACTAATTCTGATGTGCAAAAGAGCAGCTCTGCAAAACCCATAGAAGCCAGTAAGAATCAGATGCTGACTCAGGAAAGTCAAGTGAGAGACAGTCAACCAGCAACTACTGAATGCGCTAATACTGATTTACTTCCAGGTAATGTACAGAAATAGAAACATTCAGTCATTCAAAACCAAATTAATAGGGAAAGCTTTGGCAATTTGTCTGGGATTGAACCCTGAACTGAAGTAGTTTTGGCTGAAACTATATTTAAATATTTTTAAGTATTTCACTTGGGTAGAGAATGCTTGTCTGTTTGAAATATCCGTCAATACCCTGCTGTTCAATGAGAAACTTGACTACAAGAAAAGAGATTTTATGTAATGCTAAAAGAAAGATTGGATGCTCTTGTCTGTACTTCAGTTATTTTTGATCCAATCTAACATTGACAGCATCAGCTTTTGATGGAATCTTAGTATTTGTTTTGTCTGCTTGACAACATATAGTATGTCTGAATGGGATGTGCAATAACTAAAGTAATAACCTTAACTAAGGCGCACTGAACTGTTTACCTGAACAGCTATATGCATTATTGTTGTAATTTATTTATTTATATATTATATACAAATTTGGATCATTCTCCCACTGAACATAACTGAATATTTGCCATATACACCAGTGGGAGTAGGTTTGAATTCTGCTTTAGAGCTTATGAGATGTCTAAAATTCTAAATTTTACCAGTAAAAGCTTATTTCCTAAAAGAGAGATTATACTTAGCACTGATGATTATATACAAAAAAGTTTGAACTTGTTTCAATGTAGCTAGATGAATACTTGTCTAGTTTTGTGTTTTGTCTTCTTTATATCAATAATCAGTCTGTTTATCCCATCAAAAATATACAATAGTGTTGATTACAACTATTGTGTATTCGAGAGTAATGAAACACTGATGATGATCTATGTTCAGCCAGACCACAGAACAAGAAGACATTAAAACTTGTACTTTTCTTTTTTTTACGTTTGCTTGCCCTTGCCTGCAGCTGCCCTTGCATGTGCAGTGTAGAAATAAGCCTGTGGATAAACAATTTTGGTTTTAATTCTCTTAGAAGCTGACATAGCTTAAGTCACCATTCAGTAATCATTCTCTATTAATTCCCTCTATGCACCTCCTGGTCTAAATTTAATTTATGTAGTAAATGAGAAATTTCATGTGCATTAAGTGTATATTTACATTGTCATTTTCTGTATCAGAAACTTAATTATGGAGGTTATTGTTAATTACCAGTGGTGATTGCTGCTTTAACTTAATTTATAAATCATACTTTGTTTTTTATATAGGAAATAAATGCCTCAAATTTTGTCAATTTTGTATAACCCTCCATCCCCCCTTTTTAACCTGATTGGATTGTCCTTCCTGAATGAATTAAATTTTGCTCTACACAGCCCTGAGGGGAGGATCATCTACAATTTTTACATTGTACAGTATTGTGAATTATTTCAGGAGACATAGATGATTATGACACAATGGCACAAACCTGCATGTATGAACATCGGCCTTCAAAAACCCTTTCTCCAATATATGAGATGGATGTTGGAGAAGCACTTGAGCAGAGGATGGATTCAGAAACAGCAGTTCTAGAGATGGATTTTGAAGATCAACAGTTTGCAGAACAGGACTGGACTCTACTCAGGCAATTGTTATCTGAGCAGGACTCAAATATAGATTTCAAAAACTCTGTTCCTGAAGACCTTAACTTAGCACAATGTCTTATCAATCAGACACTGTTTCTGGCACGAGATGGTTCAAATCCTCAGGGTACCTCACAAGTTGACACATTCAGTAGGTGGACTGAACTCATGTCTCCACTTGACGATTCCTCAGCGAGCATTACAGTGGCAAGCTTTTCCTCCGAGGACTGTTCGTCCCCTCAAGGGGAATGGACAATTCTTGAACTGGAAACCCATCACTAAGGTGTCGGCTGTTTGCAACTGAACTCCAACCCATTCCCCAAATCTATTTTTGATGAGTTGTTTCCATACCATAATGAAATACTGCATCAGTCAAGAACGAGCAATTCTTGACACTGAGGCAAACTTTCTGATAAAATGAGGTAAATATGTTAACTTATCATCTAGACTTAATCACAAGTACAATAATTTTTCAAGACTTAAGTGTACATCTTTTCTAAAAATGAACTTTGAGCATGTATTTTCTAGAATTGTTAGAAAAACTAGATGACATGAAAGGAAAGTCTGGGTTTTCGCCCTCCCTTTTATCTTCTTTTTCAACATTTAATGTTCTCATTGATCAAAAATTTAAAGATGAATGCACTATTAGTAGAGCTATTCCTCTCCTTCCCCCCCATATGGTGACTTCCTTTTACAACAATAAAGATTCAGAATGGTTGTGTCAAAAGGTGATGTGTGCCAACACTACTTTAAATGACAGAAAAACATACTTATATTCAAAGAAAATGTTTCAATCTGAATCTTCCTTGGGCCTTATTAATATGAGCAGCTTGGTTTCATCTGTTTCTTCCAGATTTGATTTTTGTATTTTGGTTTGTTTTGAAGTTTCCAATAAATTTTCTTAATTACCTTTTCTTCAAATATAAGACTTCAGAAGGTCTGTGCTGGATGAAGACCACTGTTTTCTTCATGAAAATGCACATATTTAAGTAAATATTTTAAATGGCATAGTGCATGAATTCAAAGGAGTTGGTAGAATGTTGCTCCTGCTCTAACAAACAAGCATGTCTGATGTCTCCAAAAGTACCTCTGAATCTGAAGTTGTGGTCAGTGTTACATCTGAAGTCTGATGTTAACTAGAATTACCTTTAGGCATTAATTAATTGCACTTGCACGTTCTCATGGTGAGGTGTAGAAAAATTCTCAGGAATTTGGTTTTGTGTGTTTTCATAGATGCCACTTTTTTGGGAGTGGTAATAAGATTCTTGCATCTTTATTATTATCTGTAGTGTACCTTTTATAAATAGAAACTAAATATCACCATAACCTTTCTTTTGACTGAGAGTGAAATAGGATATACAGATAATTTTGCTGCTTTTGGCTCTTTGAATAGGAATGATTACTGTCTTTTCAGATTGACAAGGGATGAAGGAGAAATGTTTTGTAATTCTTACCAAGTCAGAACTCCAGAAACAATACAGGGGTTTTTCCCTGCAAAGGTTACACCCTCTTAAGATAGATATCTGCATTATGGAAACAGCAGAGCTTGTCTTTCACACAGCTTAAAATCTAAAAAGGAAGTATTCTACCTCCTCTTAGTCATTAACAGAAGTGCCTTCAGAAGTGAGTGCCATATAGGTGTCAAAGGCAACTAACATTCTGTTTTGAAACTATGTAAGTACACAACTTAAACTGACTGTAACCACTGGTAACATGGTCAGTTTTGCAAGCTTTTGCACAATTCCAGCAGTGCACCTTAACTTTCTTGACAAACTTCATTTCTTTTTGTTCATAGTCAGAAACTCAGATCTGTGGAAATATGAACTTGCCCTAGTGTACGATTAGAGAAGTTATAACTTTGCATTTGACAGAAAAAAAAAATACTTTGAGGCAAAATAATTTATCTAGCAAGGCACTTTGTTGAATTTCTGGTACAAAAGTAAAAGTAGTATTTTGTTCTCAAAGTGAATGGAGAAAGAATTTTATCTTGTTCTTTATAACAAGTTAAGGGTCAGAGAAGGACTCTGAACTCATGGAACGAAGATGTTCAGTCTCATCATAAAAATCTTTCATCTGCTTTTTTAGCAGCAGCATGAATAGTCCAAGATACTGTAATTCAAACTATTACTAATTTAATGCTCTGTATTTAACCCAGTCTTCATATTGAGTGAGTTAGAACCACCTTTAGAAGTGGAAAATGTCAAAACTATGGCCATAGTAAAAGTTGAAGCACAAGAGAAGCTCTTACAGAAGGCTGAGGAATAGTGTTTTTCAATGTCTGTGAAAAGCACTAAAGTTGTTTACCAAAAAGTTTAATCAACTTTAAAATCCTGATGATCTTCTGACAGTGGGTATTCATATGTTAAACAAGATGAAGTGACGGAAAGGAGAAGTGACAGAAAGTGAAAGAAGGGATTCTTTTGTCTATTTTTTGCTTTGCCCATATTTTTAACTTCTTACTGGATTGATAAAGTGACACTGAAAATTGACACAAAATTTTAGGTTTAGTGTATGAAGTACCATCACATCTAGGGTTTTTTAAAATGTGTTTTTTGTCTTTGCATTTACTTTTTCAGTTGTACAAAATTAAATTAGCTTCTCTCTTCAAGTCCCCAGTGATGTTGTTGCAATTCCTTTAACAGTGTTGCAGCAGACAGCTGATTAGGATGTGGTATTGTTCAGCTGGTACATAGGCAGCCATAGAATTCAGCTTCCCACAGCCAAATGGTGTCTGTAGAAGTAGCAGGAATAGAAAGTGGTATTGTTTTTAATTCGCGTTACTAGAGTGCCTGTGAGGCTTAATCAGACCAGCATCCCACTGGCTAGACATTGTACAAACAAAGAGCAAAAACAAAGACTTCCCACAGAGTGGTTAGAATCCAAGATAAGACAAAGGACACAAAAAAAATGCACATGAATGGAAAAGTAAAAAGAGAGTGTCAATGTTTGTCTAGCTGATTAGGAATGGTTTCACCATATTATCAGTTGAAATAGTATTTTTTTCTCCTGTGTGCATTATGAGAAGCAGAAACTTTAGGGTGAGATTTGAAGGCCGGATAACGAGGGAGATGGAAGAATGTATACTCCTGACCAGCCTTGTGTGCTGCCTAAACTATTTGACCCTAACCTAATTCACAAGAATGTTCGAGCTTTAAGCCAGGTGTAGGTAATTATTTAATAGTATCAGTCACTTGAGTTCTTTGGAGTTCTTCTCATGCCTCTTGGCAGTGATTTTTTCTCTGTATTCACCTCTTCTCCAAAACATGAGAGAATGGATAAAGGTTTGTTTGAAAACTTCACAGAGAAACAATCAGAGCTAATGCCGTGGACTCCAAGTGAACAGTTATTATGAGGTCCTGAAAGACCTCTGCAACAAAAACGAGGTAGATACAGCTGATGAAACACTGAAAGGCCATCAGTGAGGAAACTAAACAGATGGCATAGTCAGAATACTACCCTTGCAGTAGTATTTGGAATAAGAGCATTGAAATTGCTTTGTCAAAGCCTGAGGAGACCGGGTTGCAGTTAACAGGTGAAAGTGACAGCTTACCTGAGACTGTTCTGTGAATGGGCAAAGACGTCTGGTTCCTGCAGAGAGCAACACCACATCTGTAACATGTCAGTGAAATTTAAAGGGGAGGACTCGCAGATAATGACCCAGACTCAGACAATTGACTCAGATTTGGCCTACCTTAAATGGCACGTTATGAAAGTGAGAAATATGGAGAGATGTTTTACATGCATGACTGTATTCAGTTTAAAAAAGGACTAGACTTCCAAAAGTGATATCTGTAGACATAACTACTTTATTTTTTTCACTTGGAAAGTTAGAGTCGAGTCTGGAGTGGAGAAGCAGCTCTGCAGCCTTTTTACATACAAATAATAGCTAAAAATTATATTTGTAGAGTAAGTCACCAACAAACATATTGCAGACAAAAAAGGGAAGGCTTAGAACTCTACAAGAAAGCGAGGGAGGGAGAAATTCTTCCAAATAAGAATATTTTTTAAAATTTATTAGGGAAGCAAAAAAAATAAAAAGATGGAATCAGGAGTCAAATGAGGATGAAAGGATTTAAGGAAAACTGCATCACTGGCTTCATTGAACATAGCCCAAAAGGCAGATGAGTATAAAATACTGGTTTTGAGGTTGATTAGGAAAGTATTCTTGGGGGCTACGGTCCAAATGAGAGATTGGCCCACAGAGTCAGAAGCAACAGACAGCAGTTTGGGAGAGCCTGACAGAACTGCAGGAAGGAAACTGAGCCCAACCACTAAGAGGGAAACAACAGTTACAAAAGCAGATCAATTAATAAAATATATTGGGTTTGCTTTTCCAGTGCATGAGAATACACTATTTATATAGTGTAGCAGAAGAAATGCAGAGGCTGAGACATACAGAAGATCAGAAGAGATAAGTAAGCATGAAATGAGATCAGCAGGCAGTCTGGACTGCTACAAGTGATCAGATAAGGGCATAAAAGCCCAGACAGATGGTTTGTGGTATAGGGGTAAGGGAAAGGACACTTCATAAATTCGTAAGTTTTTCCCTTAGAAAAGCTCTTCTAGAATCAAAGAATTACAGAAAAAAATTGCAGAAAAATCATAGCAATAGAGAAAATGCAGGCATGAACTGATCTCTAAAGGTCTGTAGTCCAACCTCCTACTAAAAGCAGCGGTAACTTCAAAGTTAAATCTGGTTCTTAGGGTCTCATCAATGTCCACAGCATATAAAATCATAAAGTCAGCAGGTGGAAACACAATGCTCACGGGAAAGAGATATTTGAGATTAAACTGTTCTCATTATAATAAAACTACTTTGGGTGTCGTTGAAAAATATTAGTAATTGAGTACAAGAAATATGGCTAGCTTGCAACATTTTTAAGTTTTGGATTATATATGACTGAACTGTACATGTGTAATAATGTTGTTCCAATGTTTTACTTGTTCCAAGTAAAATCTTGTATTTTTAAAGGTTTTAAATTTGAGATAGCAAATTTTATTATTTTGGAAGAACTAGGGCAAGAGAACTTCCCATGTTTCTCACAAAGACTGTCCCTAGGTTGTGTTCCCCTAGCATTGTCTATTGGTTTGTTTCAGGGAATATGTTAAAAAAAAAATCACATACCTGTTCTGGGTACGTACTGTAGGAGACTATTTTATATATATTTCAATATATATTATTGCAATCTGGAAAATAATAAGTAGCATGCTTATTCTACTTTGCTCCAGAAAACCTAAACCTTTGCATGAAGGAATTAAGAACTGCTCTTAGGTTGTTCATCTGTTGCTCAGAACCAAGACATTTAGGAATTCATTCTTTTGCTTTCACTAATGTCAAAAAAAACCTCTTGACCTCAGCTGAATCAGGTTCAGGGCTTGTCTATATTAATGCATGTACTAGAAATGCTATTTTTCCAATATATCTATTTCGTAGTTTTCTAATTTTACTCTACTAATAACATTGTACAATTGTAGGTATGACAAATGACAGCTAGAAAGACTTCGATTTAGGAGTCATAATTGTATGCATTCTGTTAATATTTCATGACTGGGGTGATTTAACATTTGTACATTGATGGATGACGTTCTTGCCAGGACTACACAGGAACTGAGGACAAAAGATGAAATGAGAAGTATTGCAGCTCTATTACAACAAATGATTCCCTGGAAATGGGCTTTTAGATCTGAAATCAAATATAATTAGAAGCCTTCATCTCTTGCAGAAAATCCATACTGATTTTCATCTTTCTCTCTTGAACAAAAGCTATATGCAGTTTTTTAAAATAAGCTTTAATGTTCGTCTTTGGAAAAATAGCAGCTCAAATTACTTCTTTAGCTAATTTAAAACCTAGCTTCTTCCTACTGACAACTGCTCTGTGTTTAAGGAAACTAAGCCTGTATCAGAGAACAGTGCTTTATCTAAAAACTGCATATCATCTGGGGAAAAAACTGAGTTGGGTGATTTCTTTGGTTTTTACATTTGGTAACTAAAAACAGAAGAAGCTATACAGAGCAGGCATGCACACACACACCTGTTTATTTCTTGCATTTGACCTTCTTTTCATATTTCTCTTTGCAATCTGCACTGTGCACTCCATTAAGCCACAGTTCTGCAAACACAGAAGTGAATCCACAGCCACATCTGCAGATTGGCTTCCAGCTTAATATTCTCTTTTCAGAGAGGGTAATGGAGCTGACACTGGGGGCAGACACTGTGCAGACTCCTGGTTTTACACGGTTCTCAACTTAATGAGGTTCTAATCCTGATGAACCATCTGGATGTAGTTAAATTATTAAATAATTAATAATGGAATTCCATTAAATTGCTTCCCTGTTCTCCTTAAATGATTGCTCAGAAGACTGTCCAGAGGGATAAATCAAAGTCCTAAGAATCTAACTTTTTGCATTACATGCAACAGAAGTTCTTTCTCCATTGCTCAGTAAAACATGAACACGTGTCTTCAATAACTCAAACCACTATACCTGGAGGGGCTGAATACAACTCAGTGACTAGATCTATTTAACAAGGACACTGATGGTCAAAACAGGGTTTGTATCCTTACAGATGATAACTCTTCAAGCGCGTATTCTGGTGAGCCTGAACAGAGGTTCACATGCACAAATCTGGGACTCAGCCCAACTCCCCAGGTAGTCCATCATACTTTGTATTTATGCACTCGAGTGACAGTGACTACTGCTTCTCAGCTCCCACTGACGTTAGTGTGAGCTGTATCAGATGCACGTTTTGAAAGATAGCTTTATTTAAGTGTCTGGACAGAAAGACTAGTTACTGGAGTAATAATTGTGGCCCAGGTACCTTAAATGTATAAAACACTTTTGAGACTTTAATCTACAATATCCTCACCTATGCAATACTTATGTAGGAATTTTTGCAACTTTTTATACAGTTGTGAGTAATTAAATAATTTTTGTTCTTCACTTTTCTTTTTTTAAATGGCATGCCATCCTGCCAGTAGAGTTATATCAGTGTGCTTAAGATCATACAGATAGGACAAACCCTGTGTACATGCCAGATTCAGTGTAGGTGGTGTAAAAACTTTTTGTGACTTTCACAGAATGAGATAATATCCATGAATTAGAGATCCACCTCTGAGTTAAACTTCCTGCCTGTAACAAAATCTCCTCCTGTATCTGTAGAGAAAAAAAGCCTTCAATCTCTATTTTCTGATTTATCGTGTTCTAGTAACCAAGATTAATCCAATATATGTATAATGGGATGCATATGAAGAAAGTTTGAATCACTACCTGTAGTCCATGGCTTTAAGGTCCTAGAATATTTTGACTACTCAGTCCTGTGGAAGGGAGGGGAGGGTGTTAAGCTCTCTGAATGCTTGCATGTTTCCCACCCGCCTGCTTTTCAGACTTAGATAACGAGCTGGGGCCTAAGTAATCCTATTTTGAAACGATTCCTTGTCAACATGGTGTTCTGTTTCCAGAATATCTGTATGGTTGCATAGACCCACAGCCTTTCTTCCCCATGCTACATATTGAAGGTTCCTAGCTGATTTCTGAAACGGGTATAATAATAAATTCTATGTGTAAGTTAAATGCTGAGTCATTGTACTTCATTCAACTTGTGGACTGCTGACATCAATTTGTGCTCCGTAAATGGCAAAAAAAAGAAAGTTACTTTTCTATCTGTTTAGTGAACCTTCACTCCTTTTTCTCCTTTAAAGAAAAATTGATTTTTCTTTGATGTGTCATCAGAGAACAGGACAGGTGATATGTGTGTGAAGCTCGACAGTTTTCATATAAAAACACATAGACGGGAAGATACCTATGTACAGTGCCACAAAATCAAACAACGGTGCTGATGTAGAACATTCAGGATATGGGCCAGAAGAGCACAGAGAAACACTTCTTTGATGACAGATTTTGCCTTCTCATAAATTAGTTACTCATTGAAACACTTATCCCATTACCTTCATCACAGGGGAGTTCTAGTCGCAAGATCTTTCTATTCATGCCTAAGTGGGGTTCTGTACTCTGCTTCCAGGAAATATTTGATATGCTGCCAGACTCAGCCCTCTTCTTTCTCTCTCCTGCACCTGCACCTGTATGTGAAATTCACCATGTAGATATGTGGGAAAGAAATGCCTATGAAATTTAAAGCTAAGAGTAGCAAAATGTCAGAAACTGTCACAGCAGAGATAACAGTAAGTAGGAAAATAACTTCAGCTCATAAGATAGCACAGGATCCCTCAAAAGTACCGTTTTGTGGAGAAGAATGCTCTGAAGAACACACAGTTCTGAAAAATCTATTTTTGTTGAGTCCAACCTCTACTTAATTAGTGTTCTGACATTCAGGCTCAAAAAAAGAGAAAGTAAAGTCATGAAATACTCAAATTATATTGCAGAACAAACTTCTGCCAGAATTGTCCCTTGGGCAGAGTTCTAGGGGCTCAGCATGTCCCATGCCATCAGACTTGCACCAGACAAGCATTAGGCCAGGGCAGCTGTCACACAGGAGACAGTTCAGGGTCCAGGGTCCCTTCTGCTCAGAACTTTCTGTGTCAGGAAGAGTCCTGTTTTTATTTCAAATACCAACTATTGTCAAATGTAAGTGACAAGCAGAAATACATTAAGTTTCTGGTATAAATATCTGCCAACTGTAGTTAAGACACATAATTTACACGAGTAAATGTATAGCAGCTGGAGTCAAAATACTGATAGAAAGCATTTTCTGTTAAAATTGGGGCTTTTCTCATTGTTCCACACTTACCCATCATTGTACTTTGATGCTTCTCAAGTGATATTCTGAGTTTGGGGGTGTCCAACTTCATGCACAGTAAGTGGCTATCAGGGAAAAAAAGGTATCTGCTGGTATTCCAGGAGCCTAAATCCAGTATTTGTATTTCTTTGTAATTACAAGGATTTTTATGTAATAATTTACCCTTTCTTTTATGTACTGCCCATCTCTAATAGTATTACAGCTAAAGAAACTGAAATATACTGACTGTTAAAGATATTTACTCTGGGAATCAGTCTTTATTCCATTCTATTTCCTGCTACTATTTATTTTCTATCTGAATAGATGTAATTCAATTAATGCATTTACATATTAAACATAATCCAAATTATTAATTCAGATACACTGTAGTGTTATAGATCAAGTATAACCCTTACAAACGAAGCAATTCCTACTCTTTACCCCTCTCCAGTACTGAAATAAATTCATTCATCGTGTGAATAAATTCAAAATTCATACTGACAAAGTGTCAGTAGGATCACCAATTCTCATTGTAAAACCGCTCTATTATTTTATAATTGTATTTTCAAGTAATATTGAAACTGATATTCTTAGGTCCCCGATTTTTGTATGCAGTCAGATCACATAGTTCCACCGTGTAACAGAACACGGTTTCAGTTTGGGGGCCCTGTCACTGCTCCCTGGAACACTATAGTTGAGATACCCAGTACATCAGGTATTTTCCTTTAATTTACTGACTTTCACATTTATACTCCAAAAATACTCAAAAATTCAGTACTAGAAATATTTTCCTTACTATATAATGTAGCATGAGATAACCTTGGAGAGCAGGGTAACTCTAACTTGACCAACAGGAGAGGGAAATCAGATGTGAATCCGTGTCTTCTCTGGAAGGAAAAGGAGAAGAGTAATTTTTAAATTATTACAAAATGTCTAATTATTTCTATGCAAACCAAATAATTTGCTATATAAATTATAGCATTTTTTTAAAATGCTAATAAGCTAAATGAGGTTAGCTTCTTCTATCTGAAAATGCCCATAAAAAAGAAAAATCTTTTACTAAAATATCTGGGGTTTTTGTAAAAAAAAACCAGTTTCAGAAGATACTGTGAAAAGCTAGACTCATACCTGGGTAAAGAGCAGAGCTAGTGCTTTTAATGGTTCAGCATCCCAGCCCTTCTTGACCATGTGGAAATACTGTTTTTCTCTTACACGACTGAAAAAGAAGCATCAACACACTCAGTATTTTTCTCTCTGAAAGTGGTACTGTTTCTTACTTTCGTATTTTTGTCCTCTGAAACTTCTGTGTTTATGTAACTTCTGCAGAAAATAACCTGGCCTGTTCTTGCCCAGAAATAGCCACAGAACTTGCTTGCCATGACGAGCATTCCCCGGAGCTTTGGGCTCCATGGCCGTGCGGCTCACCCTGAGGGCTGACGGCTGAGGGCCCAGGGCTGAGGGCTGAGGGCTCAGGGCTGAGGGCGGGCTCCCGCTCTGTGCCCTGCTGGAGGTGCCACGACAGGCTCCGGCTCGGGCTCTGGGCTGAGGCTGGCCCTGGGGCTGAGGTTGGAGTTTGGGCTGGGACAGGCATTTGGGCTGGGGTTGGGGCCCTGGGGCTGAGGTTGACACTGGGAGCAGCTGGCACAAGGCTGCACCAGGAACCTCTAGGCCCAGGCTTCAGGCTGCCTCTCGCTCCTGCCGGTGCTCTGCCGGTTTGAAATCAGCTCTTTAATGTGTCCGTGTGCTTCAAACATCTCACCTCGTTAACTGGCAGGGAATATTTGTGGTGTCTCTTTGCCCAAACTTTTCAGAAGCGGCACTTCACTGCACAGCTATTAAACCGCTGAAAAAAATGACAGAAAGTCGTGGGCAGGAGCAGACAGGGTGGATGACAACGGTGATCGTGAGCACAGCTCTGCAGGTAGGATACCCCTTGTCAAGACCAGCATGTGACTCACTAGGAAAGGCTGAAAGAATTCCCTGTATTCTGTATATGGAAATATTTTATTCAATGTCAATGAATACAGTTTTTTCAGGATGAAACGGGTATTAGTCTGAAGCTGCTTCTGTTAGAATACTGTTTTTTTTTTGTGTGCAGCTGTATTTTCTCCTAGCTACTTCCATATCTATTTAGTATTCTTGCCACCTGCTATTCTGAGTTACACTGCTTTAGGATATTCTCCTGACTCATCATTTTTGCACTGCACTGATGCCTCTTTCAGTTGCTCTATAAATAATTCCATCAGAAATGTTGCTGAATTTTCTGAATTTCTCCCTAAATACTTAATTTTTTTCTATACAGTATTAACATGGGGGTGGACAATTACTCCGTAAGTACATAATTTAGCTTGCAATACTGAGTCTTATAGATATTTATATATATTTTTATCTGTTAACATCAGAAGCCTTGACTCCTTTCCCAAGTAAAGTGAAAGGGTATGTCAAGGAACTGGTAATTAGCTGCTGCAGCTGAGGCCATTTTCATGCCAGCTGGCGAGAATTTAATGGCAAGAGAGCTTTGATTCACAGGCAAGGATGTCTTATGCTAGCTTGGCTGACAAGGTTATCACCCCATCTCTGCCATGTAAATGGGTGAACCGTGTTGAAGTAATTCCTGAATCACCTCAGTTTAAAGCCTATACGCACTTGCCTGCTCAGTTTGGAATTTACAGCCTGTAAATTGTGCATATTTGTGCCATAACATGGTGGGAGGTAACGGATGGCAGGGATTTCATCAGCTACACCAGCATAACTCACTCCTACCCCCAGCTCTGCTCAAAACTACTGCTCTTAGTAAGGGCTCCCCATAAGCAAAGTGATGGAGGTAGATGAATACCAATCCAAGATGGCTTTTCTGTATCAGTTTTGGTTATGAGCTATCATTTTCATATAGCTGTTATTGATATTTGTACATTAAATAATTCATCAGTGGCTCTGAAGCTGAGATTTATTTTTTTTTCCCCAAAATGTAGCTAAACTTTGCAAGCAGTTGCCACTCAGTGCTCTCTTTCCAGACCAATTGAAAGCATGACATTTCTGGTTAATGTCTCCTTCAAGGTTCACTTGCAATCTGGATTTTCTGTTGTACTCTTCCACTAAATCATGGCACTTCCCTATATAAGCAGGCTGGTTGTGTTTTGAATGGGTAGGCTAAAGAACATGTTATTAGCTAAAAAGGTTCCATGATTTAACCTTTAATATATGTGCGTTCGTGCAGCTTCTGTAGAACACACTGCAGAAATGCTTTTTGCAGGCTGAAAAATACATCCCAACACACTCTGTTCTGTAGATTATTATACTGCATAGTGCAATGTCCTACTTTTCCTCTGTGGATTGCATTCTGTCAAAAAGCTTTAAAGAAAATCATGTCCCATACAGAATTTCTGAACGATTTTCCAGCCGAGATGCTGACATCTGTGAATATAATGTAGCCTAATTAACCAGAGTCATAGAAACACACCATGATCCTCACTGCTGCAAATCCTCCTTTAGCACATCCAACCAAAACAGACTGTAAAACGTTTGAGCTTCTTTATGCATTATGCAAGAGATTCCTGACACAAACAGAACGTACACAAACAGGATTGTTATTCTGTGTTTGCAACCTCCAATCGAACACTTCAACATTTTCTTAATTGGTCATGTTTAACATTTTAGTAGTTTTTAAAATTTTAAGTGGAATAAAAATTACCTTTGGAACAACAGTGGCAAAGGTCTATCTCTAAAGGTTCAGCTGATGCTTTAAGAATATTTCTAACCTGTTGGCTGAAAACTTTTCAAAATAACCTTTTAAAATTTATTTAGGATCATGAAATTTCTACGGTTCTGCAGAGGCAACAACACAGAGTTCGATACTCAGAATCAGTGGAAACTGGATCTGTGATTTTTCCTCTTTCTGGTACAGTACTTTTAAGTTTATGCTTTTAAATCATAAAATCCAAATAAGTATAAAGTCAGGCCAGTCACTTAGTTGTGGGCTACAGTAAACTGAGTAAAATCTGCCTCATTGGGATGTCATGCAGTAGTGGAAGGAGCTGTTCTATGCTTATATGTAAATCAGAGGATGAGACAGATAATGTTGGAGATTAAATGCTTTTGTTGTATTTTATTTTTTTGGACATACTGTAGAACAGCTACATGAGATTTGGTGATCATCAACTGAACTGTTCAGTAAATCTGTGTTATAACTGAGCAAACATGCTAAATGCCACTAACATGTAAGCTACCATCAAGATCTTTAGTATACATAGCTGTAAATGTAAGAGTGAACCAACACCTTTGCCTTTCAACTTCCAAGTTGAATTTTCACAGCTGGTGGTAGCAGAGGAGGTGAGGAAACGATTATTTGAGTGGATTCGATTAAGGAATCACTGAAACTGTAAACATGAAATAGCTGGTTTTCCTTTTTAGAACAGAAGATGTTCTAGACACTAGATGAGACACTTCAGTTGTCCTGAACTTTAGGAACTAGCACACATTGAGATAGACTTATGTATGCTCAGTTGTTAAACCTCCTAAACTTCAGACTTCTTAACTTTCCCTTTCAGAACAATTTAAGTTGACAGAGCTGCAAGTTCATTTTTCATGATAGATAGTTTAGCTAACTTTTAGGATTTTACAACTGTTTCCTTCATTTAGAAACAGAACTTCCTGAGCTTTTCAGCAGCCTTTGCATTTGCCCCAAATTAATTCCGTTATAGCAGTTGCTTGTTCCTGAAGCAAGTGCTCTCAAAGGCATTCTACTTGGAGTGGATTGAATAGTTGGTGTTTTTTTGATGTTAAGGTAGAAAAATAATCTGAGATATTTCTAGTTTTATCTTAAAACTAGCACTAGTCAAAACTGGCCAAATTTCCCTGCCTGAGGTATGGAAATTAATTCATGTTCTCTTCCACTGCATTTTAAACTAATGGCTGCTTTAAGAATTGTGCTTCCCAGTTTATGGTGAGAACTTACTCCCTTCACTGCCGTGACCTGCACACTTACAGCAGTTTCCTCAATAGGCATCGCATTTATGCTCTCAGACACTCAAGACTTGCTTAGGACAGGGGAAGAAGAGTTTTCCAAAAGAATTCAGAAGTTCATAAACATTCATCGGAACAGCTTTTTGGTTTTGTCAGCTGCTCTTCATGGACCAGAAGAATGGGGTGTCATGTTCAGGATTCAGAGAAGGTATGGTTTCAACAGCAAAAGAAAATTATAGGATTCTTGTTAACAACATGAACACAACATGCATATAGCATGGAGAAAGCAGGAGAAAAGTAGTGTTTATCATCACAGCTTCAATGAGCATTCCACAAATAACCTCAGTACATCTGTATGTTAAGTTTTAAACACCTTGGAGGAAAGGCCAGACGTGCTCAAAAGCCCAGTATTCTGTCCCTCAATCAAATTAATAACAATAAATTCAGACTTGCTGTTATTTGAAACAGATCATTCTATTCATAGAAATAGATTTTCATGGATCTAGGTAAGTACATGTAATTGTTTCTTTGTTTGGCCCATTCTAGTATTAGCAAAATTGCATCAATTTATTTGCCTAGTCTCTAAATGTAAATCCAACCCTTGCTCTTACATCACATTTCAGCACAACTCACCGGGGACCTGAGTACCTATGCTTAGAGAAGGACAGTGCCTGTAATATTTATTTTTGCTAATTAGAAGCAGGCAGACAATTTCAGATGAGATACCTTACCAGCAGGAGGTCTTAATGTGCATGACTCCAAGTCATCAGACAGATTGCCGGGAAGAACAGGTGGCAGACACAAGGGGAGGTCACAGGGGAGTATGCAACTGAGCAGCTGGGCACTTCTTCTGCATTATTTAAATTCATTTTGGTTATTTAAAATTCCTCATTCTTTGTTGTGAAGTCCCTCTCCTGTCTTAGCTCTACAACAGAAAACAGCAGCAAAGGTTAATATCATTATTACAAAACACTTAAGGTGCAAGTCCTGGGGAGAGGCTCTGTGCTTGCCTAAACTTTGATGTCCCTTTTCTATAACCACATTGAATGACAGCTCATGCTACTATTTTAAATCTTCAAATCCCCTTCTCAAGAATGAATGCACATGAATCACGCTATTTATAGAAAGAATTCATTTTAGGTCAACGTATTGAGTGAACAAGACTACATGAAAGTAGTGGAATTATCCCATTATCTCAATCATACTTGGAATACAGGTTGTTTTATTTAAAGTACACAACAAAAATGTAGTTCAAATTCTGAAGTATTTTTAGCATAGTGTTTTTAGATACTTTGCTGTGCTCTTCCATAGCTATAAAAACAACCCAAATATTTTTACTGCCACTGAGAAATCTTCAGCAGTATCACAGGGGAGGGTTTAGCTCTCTCTGAATGTACATATGCTTAAGAAGTGCTGACTGATTGCTGAAGAGACCTAGATAAAGAAATGAGCCCTTCCAAATCCCACCTAAATAAGTGGTACAGAAATGGGACAGATGGCTTTACAAACAGCATGACTGCTGCACTTGCCTTTCAAGATAAAAGCAGCCTTCTCTGTAAGTAAAACTGCACACTAAAAAGCTGTTTACATCATGTGGGAATGCTGTTTGATTTTTATGGCATAACAAATCAAGTACATATTCTAAAAGTAACCTTATTTATTTTGATGTGCAGATTCCTGGGCAGCAATTTACGTGTAATACCAGTTCATAATCCTGCTGAAACTGTTAAATTAATGCTAACTATGGCTAAGGTAAGTCTTGTTGCATACACATAAAACTATTAGTGTATTACTCAGGAAAAGCCACAGACTATAAAATACTTGGTTTTCCTTAATGGAACTTTTTAGATTATACTGATCACAATCCCTTAATACACTAAGGTAGGACTGGTATTCTGATGCATTAGCTGGGTCTTTCAACTACTGTTAAAGGTAACTTAATAGCTTTTAATAGCATCTAAGAAAAGAAATTAGATATTTAAGAGCTTGTTTGGCTCCTATTTACCATTGTTAAGTTAGGATGTCTTCATTTGCTGTTAACTCCTGTTGAAATGCTATCACCTCTGTGTACAGCATTACTGAACACCTACTTCAGAACACACGATTCAAATTCCACTGCTGAGTAATTTTGCATTTCTACGATTGGAAAAAGAAAATGTTTAATATTCTATTATCTAAAACTCACTGTATTCTACTCATATTATTTTTCTTTTCTCTAAGACAACTTCCAAGCCACAAGCAGATGATAATCGTTGCAAAATGGAAATGACAAAAGCCCAAATAATAGAAAAAAGTCCAGTTTGGAAGATGCTTCAGGAGTACCAATCGCACTGTAATTAACTTAGTATTTTGGTTTTTTATTCATAAATAGAGTGGCTACATTTTAAACAAAATATAAAACATTCTTAAAAATATAGTTACATTTCAAAGGACTACATACAGCATATGTATTTGGAATGAAAATTCATATTAAATAGCTATACAGTGAAAAATAGCATACTTGATACCAAATGTACTTTCTAGGGAGGGAAAAGAAATAGTTTAGCTGCACTATAGAAAAGTTATCCTTATTTTTAACTTGGTTCTGACCTTAGAGGCTCCTCTGTTTATTAATAATTCCCAAAATATTTACTATATCTTAAGGAAAGCAGAATGATTAAAGATAAGGAGGGTCAAAACAATTCCAAAATACAGGTATCCCTAAAAACAGCAGCTGTATGTATGCAGCCTTAGACTGTTTTTAAACACAAGTGTTATCTCTTATGTTACTAAGTTCTAACATCTTATTTGGCTCAAAGTTGATGTGTTTTTCTTAAAACTTCTGTGGTTTCCTTTGCCACAGTGTTTTTACTGTTTATCGACAGTATCTTCTATTCTCTTATCTATCTGTACTTTACAGTCCTTTCTGCAAATAAAGAAGCTTGTTTGTCAGCATTAAAATGTGCTAATAAAAATATCTTATGCTTAAACAGGGCTTTTTAATTAATGGTTCTTCAATCACTTAATAAAAACCTTTGTAATTCACTACACCACTCAGCAACTATTACCCAAAAAATTCAGAAAATTTAAAAAAAAAATGCCTAACCATACCTCCTTGCCACAGAGAAGAACACACCCCTGTTTTGTTTTTATTTTCTAAACTTAAGAAAAAGCATCAAATTCTGAAGAGGACTAAAGAGACCATATCTGCAAATCCCATGCAAGAAGAGTAAAAGAAAATAAAAAAGAACAACAACAAGACTTATGAAGAGCAGCATTTGCAGTTCTTCTGGAGGCCACTCTAAACTGCTGATCTTCACAGGGCCGTAGCCTCCCTTGCAACTGAAGCCTCATAGTCCAAATGATCTTGTCAGGAGTATGTTAATTCAAATACTTCAGCTGCCTTAACTATTTTCATCCATTACAGCTTTTGTTTTTACTTCAATGAGTTCTTCTACTCGAGCTAGAACACTTTCTATTAAATCAAATGTGAAGAGAGCAGAGTGTAAAACCTGAAATGACAAGAAAGATGAATGTTATTTTTATTAGATTTTTTTTTTACCCATTTTATATTTTACTTTTATCTCCACACTGAAAAAAAAAGTCAGTACTTCTGAGTGACTGAAGGGAAGTGCAAACTCACTTGAAGCTGCATTCCAGTAGTCATGGCAGGCATCTTTTCCCCACTAACAGTTACAGAGCAAACTGTGTTAGAACTGTGAGCCTCTGTAAAAGAAAACATGAGGAAATCAACGTGACTCTTAGAATTGAAAGAATATCTGAAGTGTCAGCATTTCAGACAGTAACTGTTAAGAACAGAAATCTAGGGATTGATGAAACACATGACAGAGGGTGCTGAACCTTAAGTGGAAGGAGTTGGACGATATCTTTATACTTTGTATCAAATACCTACAATACTAAACAGACAAGATCTGCACCTGGAACCAATTTTATAGAGCTCACATGCTCTTTGAAAGGAAAAGAAAACCTCTTATCTGGCCCAGTTTTGGTACATTTTTAGTATTTCTACATCCACGGAGAGGATCTTTAGCTTGACTTAATGAATACAGACATTAAATACTTATTTTATTAAGAAAGGCTGCAAGCTTCTCTGTTTCAGACAGATTACTTGCAGCAGGCTAAACTACAAGGACAGGTCTGGAAAATAAGGGGAAAACCTCTTACATTCAGACCACATATTTGAAATTCAGTGTACTGCTTACAAAGATTAAACACTAGGGAAGAAAGCTAAATCATTTACTGTTACAAGTTAGATGTTCTCTCCCCAACTCCAATTTCCTTATACTTTGTCAGAGGCTAGAGAAGTATAAGAGGGACTTAAGAAAAAGCTTCCTGATTAATTTTGAAGGATTCCCTTTAGAAAGATATCCACAGGTTGTCTTGAGAAAAAAATCCCCTTCTTTGCTAAGACTAAGTACAGAGTTTGCAATGGAAGAGGATAAGACTAAGGGCAAAACGCTATATTGACATTTTTAGTAGCAGACACAAATTCCTTGGGCTATCTTAATTATACTGAAGACCACAAGGAACTGAGGATGTGACATACAGAGAGATTGCCTAAAGCAGCTACAGCTCTTGTGCCCTGTGCAATGTGTCTGCTTAACCCAGAGCAGAATCTGATTCTGTGTGTCAGATTAAAAAAAAAGAATGTATTAAAAAAAAATTGTAATGCTTCAGGCTTTGGAGAGCACTGGGACTTATTTTTTTCTCTTGTTAACCCTCCCACACCTGATATGAAACCTAAGGGTTATGTATTCAGAGAAACTTAAGTTTCTCCTTTGTAACATTAAAAGCAAAAGTATAAATACAGAACAAGCTCTGAAGGTCTTCATTTGACAGTTCTATCAGGTTTCCATAAGATTTACAAATGTATGACAGATAAGTTCAGATTTTCTGATCATGAAAATTTTTTAATACAGCAACTACTGAATTATTAGCTGAAGTTTGGAATAGTGTCAACAGTTACATAAAACCTAATCTATGCAGCATTCACCCACTCCTCATTTCCAAAGGATTACCAAAGTTTCTAGGTATGAACAAAGCTAAGAACAAAAAACCAACAAAAACTGACCTTTTCTGTTTTCTTTCTTATTTTTTATTTCTGCTTCATAATGTGCTTTTGACATGTTGAGTCCTACACGCAGTGGTTTTAAGAAATTCTGCTCTATCTTGCCAAGTGTGGTCCATACACCAGTCTAGTCGAAGAGAACAGAGAAGGTTACAAAACAGTTTGAATGAAGCATTGCAATACTGAGCTTTCGAGCATGAGTGCTTTGTCTAGTCTTTAGAACATACACTTCTGTAGTGGGAAGAAAAGGGGAAAAAAAAATTCAGACTCCTGCATTTAAGCAGGAACAGCATTGTGATGGATATTTAAGCTCCTCTTTCTCTCCCTTGTATTATTTGTTGATAGGCCGAAGGGCTTAGTGGGTAGGCTGGTAACGATAGCAATGGAAATGCACATTTTCAGCTTGTTCTTGTAAGCGAAGCTGAAAGAATGTTGATGTGTTGGAGGGGAGGTTCTAGGCCCTTTCTCAGGCTAGAATCTCCAAAGCAAGTAAATGGCAGTTGTAGGCTCCACTCAGATAATTCAGCAGTAAAACAGAACAAATATTTAAATTAACATTCCTGAATTAACACTGTATTGCAATGCCAAGTGAAACTTGTGATAAATATCATGCTTCCCAAATGTCTATATTGCATTAAAAGCATTGTAAGAATGTTACTGGATATGCTACTGTCCCATCCTTCACCCACAGTGGCAATGAAATTCTCCCCAGTTTGATATGGGTAGAAAGAAGGAGTTTACAGTAACAGCATTCAGCAGGTGCAAGGAAAAGATGCTCAAACCCAAGGCTGTTCCGGGTTACAGTGGAGAAAATAAGCTTGGGTTTGCTACAAATTGCTGTAGAAGGAAACAAAGCAGCCTTTGTGACCTTGGATATAGGAGCCATTTATACAACTCCTTTCTTCAGGCAGTATCTTCAAAGGGCAGAATAAGGAGGATAAAAATAAGAATTTTCCATGTTAAATACAGTGAGTCCACTAATGAGAGTGGAAAATTCATGAAATTTTAATACTAGATGACATAGTTATTCATTCAAATAAGAAGGACAGTAATTACTTCCACCAGAATGTGGCTAAAAAAAGGAACTTTCTAGAAAAATACTTATTTTTAAATTTGATTAATGAAAAATGCTTGTTACACAGCAATCAAAATATCTGAACTGACGTGAAAGGAGGCGTTTTCTTTCTGCCTCACTTGCACTGTATGAAGAGAGACAGGGAGGAAGTCAAGAAGAACTGACAGAGGCTAAATTTAAGGGAAAATCTTCAGAAGATGTGATGCTATTTTTTCCTCAAACTGTATAGACTTTCTTTTTGCCAGGTACTAGATAGCACTGTTAGAGCAGCTGGGTGCTACTACGTGCAGTTTTTTATGAAGAATAAAAGAGGAGCTCTTCCTTTTCTTACAAAGCTATGTGTTTACATGTACCTGAGTAGACTGTTATGGGTACTTAAATATAATCACCCCTTAAATTTGACAAACAGATACAGTCTATCAATATTAACTAATTACATAAACAGAAAATTAGAAATGCACCCACTGAAAGTTATTTTTGCTTTTCATTTTCCTTATGGTTTTGGCAATCAGTAGAAGTTATTTCACTGTTATTCTACTTGGATTAGTAACATTATTAGGCACCTACAAAATTTATTCCTAGGTCTCAAATTAGTCTAAAAGTAGATCAGAATTTTTTCTGGATTTTAGAAAGCAGAAAATGATATTATTGTATTATTATTGCTATAAAGAAATCCAGTTAGAGGGATACCAGCAAATAAATAAGCAAAACCAACTATTTTTTCATTTGGGAATACTTGTTGGGTATGTGATTTTGTGTTGACATGCTCTAATGTTCTGGACATAGATCACAGTTCAACAGGCAGAGTAAAAGGATCAATCTGTTTATAGGAACAGTATATTTGCAAACAATTTCATCAAACATATCACATATTTCCTAATGTCTTCATAAAATCATTGCTTCTGGGGAAGCAACCATTGCAAAGAAAAATGCAAAAAATGCTTTTTGAATCAAGGATAACAGCATTCATGTGAATCCACCACTCAGCTAATCGATCATTTTCAAATCAAACAGTACCTACTTGATTGTCACTTTCACAATCCTTAATGACTAAGTATCTCAGCAGATTTAGTGATGCCATAATCCTGCGAATTAAAACATACAGATAGCTATTACCAGGAGAGTAATTTTAATCATCCCTTAGCCAGACATGCTGGGAGTATCCGTTTGTTCAAAAAGCAACCACCCATCTGCTGAGCAGTACAGCTCCACCTAGAGCATCAGTGAGTCAGGATGTCCATGCAACAGCTCCAAGTCAAACTGAAGCTGGCAGCAGACTGGAGAAGGCTGCTGATTGTGAGGGAAAGAGTTCTCTCAAGAGACAGAACCCAATCACAGAATTTATAATACTGGTGATCCAAAGTTGATTTGAAAGTAGTACAACAATTTTATTGATTATTGTACTGAATTTTATTTCAATTTTTTTTTTTGCCTTTTTTTTTTACCATACTTTTGAGCAGAATTTTTTTTTTTTTTCCCAGATAACAAGCACAGTTAAACATCACACTTCTGGGCTTTTTTAAGCAGGTATGTGTCCATCTGGACATTATCTCCCCACTGATTTATAAGCCCAAGCATCATCATATTATTTATCAGACAGGAAGACTTACCCTGTATACACAAGATTTTTCAAACACATTTCAGTTTGGGTTTTTATTTTTAATGCAACTATTTACTGCTTAGATGGATCTGTAATCATGAGATACTGGATTCCCAGTACCAGTCTGGGAAAGTGCCTCAAAGATGCCTTGCACCATAGGTTGCATCTGATAATTGTTATTCCCCTGTATCACATTAGACATCACACCACATTGCTTTTATTCCCCCACCTGCTTCTGCAGAGAGCTGGCAAACCATACATTCCTGAGAAAATAATGCTTCACCCATTAATCATGTCATTTCACACCTGAAGTCTTGCATCCTTGGGGAATGGAGAGGACATCCTTTTTTTACAGTTAAAAATTAACGTCATGGCATTGTGACATTCTTCTATACAGAGCTGGTTAAAAGAAGTGACCATTTCCATTTCTAGTTCCAAAACCTTAAAATACATTGATGTCATCACCTCATCAATTACACGAGAGCATATATCATTGTAGTAAGGTAGTTTAAAGCCTTTTTTTAATAATGAAGAAAGGAGAAAAGCTTTTCACTGTGATTACAACTCACCTGTCTGAGTTTTGCAGAAGATCGGTCTCAGCACCTTCTGGAAGTGAAAGTACTAAATCTAGAAGGGACATCAGATGATGTCCTGTAAACCAAATGTTGTCATACTCCTTCTGAAAAATAAAAATTATGAGAAGTTCAGCTGAGTGCAAAATTTAGGTCTTAAATAATACAACAATAACTTCCATAAAACAGAAAAGTTAAAAAAATTAATACACTGTAAGAAATGGAGTAAGATAATTCTGAAGCTGCATAGCAAAAAGCTAATCATTTCATTTTAATTAATTTTCCCAACTTTCTGATATAATTATTATAAAAGATGAGATTAAAATGGCTTTGATCTAGCCCAGTCCTTCCTGATGGATCTATCATTTGCAAAGCACTCATAACAAAATGCTGACTGTCATCATAAAAGCAAAGAAAAAATTAATAATTCTATCTGAACTGTAATATTTGAATTGCATTTTAAAAATGAGAAACTGCGGAGATAAAACAAAATACTGAGCCGTTCTATTTTAATAAAGAGATGCATTTTCAAGCACAGAAAAGGTAATAACTTCTTAGAAAAATATAATATGATGGTGCAATTAAAAATACAACTGTAAAAGTATAACCTAAATATGCATAGACAGAAAAAGCCAAATGTTTGGAAAATTTTATTAAAATCTTATGTATCTTCAAAGTGGATTCTTTTTTAATGCATCATTCAAAGTTTAAGTTTTAGTTTAATTCTATCATTTTCCCAACTGATAGAATTTTGAGAAGGCAACTTGTTTTTTATTGGTAACAGCCTCACCGTTAATGCTAAGTGAATCTGATCTTTTATATTTTTAATGATGTATCCTTCCACACCAGCATGGTTGCTTGTCTTCAGTAAACACCTTCAAACAAACAAAGCAAAGATATTATTTGTTTAAAGCTGCCCGTAGAGTTAGCTCAAAACTTAGAAAACATTCACTAAGTGGGAGTTTTACCACAGAAGAACAATGACTATGTAACCTTCAAACACTGGCTTACAGAAGACAGCTGATTTTATATGAGGCATTATTTATTGAAAAAAAATAACACAATAACATGAATGTGTTTTATGAGCTGAAAATTCTGAAACAAATCATCGTAGCGATGCAATTAAGCTGCACTAGGGCTGGTATTACACAATCTACAGAAACTTGGATGCATACCTGAATAATGTGTATTTTCCCTCTGTATCAAACTTGTCTATGAACAACTGCAAAATATTTAAACTCTTCTTTCTCTAAAGAAAACAGAGATGTTTATCAGATGAATTCTAAAAAAATAATTATTTAGCATTCAGAAGCCAGCTGATTCTGTAGGCCACTTAACATACCATATTCTCCATGGGACAAAGGGTCATAATTTTTACCAAATCCTGCAGTCAGAAAAAGGAAATAAAATTTATAATTACATACAGATTATTACATTACATCACACTGACTAAAATCTACTCAACACATTAAAAAAACCAATCAAACCAAAAACCTACAGCACACTTAAGAATGTCCAGGTGATTATAGAAAATTCTCATCAGAGAAATTCCTGCTAGCTTCAGTGGTCAAAATCCCAGGGATTTTGTAGCTCTTGATCTGCAAGAGCACTATTCTTGTACTGTGGGTTCCAGGTAAGAATGTAGCCAAGCAGCAGATTAGCAAGGAAGAGACAAAAATGAGCAAGCACCACCTTTGAACTAAGGTCTGTGTCCACCTGCTTCAGTGACCTGTACATACACTGGGGGTGTTTTAATGGTCACTGAAACTTCACACTGCAGCAGGTAGAAAAGACAATCAATTCTCTATAGGAAGACACTGAAGGTTTCAATTTAACAGCACAGGTGTATAAAAGTCCAGTCAGATACCTTCTCTCAAACACCTAGAGGACAGCTAGGTATTATTTCTAATCGAACTTTGAAGACTCCTGTACACTGTTTCTTATTACCTGAGGTACATTAATAAAGTCTCTGAATTCTAAATATTGATGGAGGAGGCTGTTATCTTCCATTCTCAATAAACAGCTCTCAAACAGATCCTGCAGGGGGGGAAAAGAAAAGAAAGATGTCAACAGTATGCACATATACAGGACATTAATCTATCAGCTTAACATTCCATGGCTAAAACAGCCTTCACTCCTTCTGTTACTGCAAGTTCCAGGCAGCTGCAATTATAAGTGACAGCCATAATTCAAACATTTATGCAGGACTGTAAAGTTCAATAAATACAGGTATTTGTAAGACTGAAGAATACTTAATTAAGCCTCAAAATATTTCTGGAACAATTATCTGAACTATCAATTATACTTCTCTTAGAAAGGGAAACAGTAGTTTTACCATTCCTTAAACAGAAAAAATCAAACATTTTAACACTGAAAATTTAATTTTAAAAAATTACTTACAAGTCCTTTAGATAGTACAGATTCTTCTGTTCTAGAAAAAAAATCAAATTTAAGTTGTTAATTTAAAAGACAGTTGATACTTCAGAGGAAATAGTAGAACAGAGGTCAACGAGAAGTTGTCCCTCAACAATTTTCATTCCATTTTTTAAATACAGAATCTTTGTTTTTCTTCCCAAAGATTTTTAGAATAAACTTGCAGATGAGAAATTGAACACTAAACTAATCTCTTCAGTCAAAACCAACTTTTTTTTCCCCTCAGTATTTCTATGTGCTCAGAAGCAGGGTCATCCCCCATAGGTATTGAGACACTGATTATCAAAGCAAATGAAATGGTAAGCAGTCAGAACAGGAAACCTGCCTTCCATAGTAGTCCTAGAAGCTATTTGGTAACACTGCTGCTCATGGAAGGTGAAATAATCACAATATATAGAAAAGTTCCATTTCCTTTAGGAAGCCTGACAGTCAATCATTTTGCATATCATGTCAGAATACATTCAAATAAATATTTTCACCAGAGTTGCCTTTGGTAATAATTGTTTTAGAAGGGCAAGTAAGTATACACTCTAATTATTCTGCATGTGTTTAAACTACTAATTTTACATTTTCAGAATAAAGTTTCTAAAAATGGTAGCACAATACAAGATGAAAACAATACATAAATGTTTAAACAACTTCTGCTTCTTAGTAAGACAAGCCATCATGTACTGGAACTTGCCATTTTAATGCTCAAGTTAATAAATCTCCTCTGAACTTATCTATATTTCAAATTTGTTTTTATGAATTACTGTAAAAATCACACCCATTATCTACACCTGCAAATTCCACCAACTTTACCTTTTCAGCAGCACTTCAATATGTGTCATATTGCACTGCAGAAGGTATGAAGGACTAGAAGAGAAGAACCAGCCTACATTAAACTGCATAAGACATATACATTTGCACATAATTAATATATTTGACAGGATTAGAATTATTTTTAAAAATCAAAATCTCTTTATAAAATTATTGATTTTTAATTAGACAAAAAAATTATAAGTCAAATCACTGCTAAGAACTCTTATTGGGAACCTGTCTGTAGATATGTAAATGAACAATTAGTACACATTCATTTTCAGCACTAATCATATGACTAATCACAAGAGTTTCTTTTAAAGGACAACTCATCTAAAATTAAACTACAACAGAGGAACTTTATATAAGTTACATAAAATATGAATGCATAAATGTTGACATAAAACTAATGCTACCGTTTTCATTCATTATTATTCACGAATAAAGTTCTCTTCCACTCAGAAAGAATCTTTGAAGTAAAGATTTACAATCAGCAAGAAAGAAGAGTTCTTACCTAAAAACCACTGGAAAGCATTCGACACCAAAATGCTGAACAAACATCAGATATGACAGACATGCCAAAGAATCAGCAGAACTCTTTTGCTCCATGTCTGCAAACTCCTGATTCTCCCAGTGTGGACTCTTGCCTTTATTATGTACAAACACTAAGGGTATCAATTCTCCTATATTCCACAAAATATCCTAAAAAATAAAAATAGATTTTCTATAGTTGCCTTTAAAATACCTGTATAGCAATTAAGTTTTAAAGCTCTAACTGTATTTACATACCCTCTCCTGTACAGCATGCATATAAATTAATATAAATGTTATGTTTGTAATATATAAATTAATATGAATTTGTCATGTTTATGATATATGCACAAACACACAAAAAATCCCAGAGGAAAAATAAGTAGTGTTAGAAGAATGTTACTAAGATAGCAAAGTCAAACACACAAAAATTAGCAAAAGACAGAAGGGAGACCATCTGCAAACTCCTAGTTCAGCTCCTTCTTCCCGTGCTATGAGTAACAATAGATTCATGAAAACATTATGTCACAAAATCTCTGTGTTTTCCAGAGCAAAGACTACTCAGTATTTTGGTTTTTTCTCACTAATCAATATGGAACACAACATTTAGCTGCTCAAGGCAAGGCCTGATTTAAAGTTAGACTTGCTCTGTATGGCCTTTCTTTCCCATGATGCTCAACACAAGGAACACCTGACATTTGTGCATCAGAAGCACTACAGGGGTTACCCCCTCACGCCCTTGGCAGGGCTCAGGACACATTGTCACTGCTCTTGTACACGTTACACAGAAATGGAGAGATCAAGGTCAGCTCACTATTCTGGAGGTGTCCAAAGCCAACACCCAGGATGGCACATTTTGGAAAATTAGGATTATGCAAGATGTCACACAGCCAAAGCATGACTTACTGCTTCAGCTCTCACTACCTAAATGCCATAAACTGAAGTTTATTGAGAAAGAGAAGAAAAGGCAATTCATGATTAGCTTTAAAGACGTGGTTTCATACTATGCCCAACAGGAAAGGCAGGATACCTCTTACACAGCCTAGTAAGTCACTTTACTAACCAATGCAGAAATCAAAATGAGCCCTAGAACAAATTACAGGCAATTGTGAGATAGACCACTGGCTCTGTGCACACTGTCATTAATTTTGACTGCACTCACTATAATTTCAGTTGCAAAATGCCGAAAAGGATGTTCTTCAATGCCCTCAAGTTGTTCAAGCTGAGCTGTCAATAACGGGTATTTCAGGCTTTTCATACAGCTGAAAAAGAAAGGGGTGGAATAAATCACTAATATAGGCATAAATACAGACTGTGATAGTGTCATTGATAACCAAGAATAATGCCTGTATTCATATCAGCTGCTGCTACTCAAGGAGAATAAAAAAATAAAACCCCAACATCTCCTGTAGAAGCATTACTTGGACTTCACCTCCAGACAATGATTATTCTCACTGTTGTAAATTTGAGGAAGAGAGGAATATCAATTCAGCTTCACAATGTAGCAACTAACAATTCTTTACCATTTCCCCCTACTAAACAGAAAGCATAAATATATAAGGCCTATTTAGGGCTTCTATGTCAAAACACCACATTAGTAAGATATATGTTGGCGGCATTATAAAACAATAAGATTATTTATTTGCTACCTTTATAATAAATGCCTACTATGCATTTTGTTAAGTAACAGGAATATATAACACAGACATAAAATGCTCACAATTTTATTAATTCTTCTTTCAGCTCCATGTCATTGTATTCTGATGACTTTTCCATATTTTTAACAACTTCATTCACAAAAGGTTTGGCAAAGTCCACCACTGCATTACAACACTGACAGAGACCAAGTTTATCTTCTTGTATTTGTTGTTTTGTATAAGGTACAGGCAAGGGAGTGAGCTGATTCATAATCATGGCCAATGACAAACCCACTGAGTAGGCCTTCTTGTTCTGAAGTTTCAAAAGCACTGGGAGATAGGAAGTAAAAAAGGGGAAAAGAAGAGAAAACATTTTGAGACATTAAGTTATTACTTAGTAAAGGAAAAGGTAAAGAAAAACAACATGACTAGATAAGAAAACATTTTGTTTTCAGAGAAGGAGAGGGACTGATACTTGAAATCACATGGGTAAATCCAGCAAGACTAAACATCATCTAAACTAAATAGATGAGAAAATAATTCAATTCAGAAATCAGAGGATAAACTGCATCCCACCTGTCTGCAAAGGCTGAAGCAATAACATGACAGTTTCACACACTTGCTCTCCAGAGGTCTGCTCAATCTGCTCAAGTAAACCCAAAAACAGTTCCTTTGGATTGCAGAGCTGCAAGAGAGGAACAATGCGTATTTTTAAATAACCATGGTAATAACCAAAAAATTAATCCCACGCAATCTTCAATACAGAAGCTCCCGAAAGTCAAGAGAGAAGATCTGAACATGCAAAATAAGATTTAAGACAACAAATATGAACAATAAGTACATGCCTACAATTAACATCTACTGTGGAGCATACCTGTGTGTGCATTTCCATATGAGCTGAAAACATGTAATAGTAAAAACTGACACTAAACCTGATTGTTATAGGCTGTAAAAGACTCACAGTACCCTTGCAAAGCAATCCTCAGGAAAAGAGGGAGAAGTACTATTTGAGTGTGAATTTAAGCTATAAAGTTTGCAAATTGTTTTTGGAGTGCATAAATGAAAGAGAATGAGTTTTTTACAGGTTAAAACATTTTTTCGCTCCTACTCCATCAGGATAATCAGATAATGATTC
Source organism: Regulus satrapa (assembly GCA_013396955.1). NCBI lineage: Eukaryota > Metazoa > Chordata > Aves > Passeriformes > Regulidae > Regulus > Regulus satrapa. The sequence goes on from VWZN01000916.1 coordinate 183,924, forward strand.
TCATATTGAAGAAGGGTGAATGATTTAAGAAAAAGACCTTACAGAGTGAATCACAGAAAATAGAAAAATAAGTACTATTCAGACACAGATAAATGGAAAAGGGAAAGATCTTGCAGAACAGTTTTGAAACAAATAGAGAACTTGAACAGAGAGACCTTGAATTAGATACTAGAAAACACATTTAGCAACATACTGTTAATTTTACTGGAGCTAGCTAATTCAGGTAAGATTGTGTCCTTCAGATCAACTTAGCTCATTTTAATGTGAAAACCACACCTCTGATGCTGACTACCACTTCCAAACAAAGAGCCCTACCCACTGAGCATGCACCATGAATTTAGAATTCTCTGTACCTTTAAACTGAGGCGAGGGAATGTTAAACTAAGAGCAGCTTATCCAAGTAGTGATGTAGATTCATTATGCAAATACTGTCAGAATAAAATTGTATAAATATGTTTGTGTAACTAGCCTTTGGTGTACTAGCTTTATGGATTAATGATCTAGCACCCTTTTTGTGCAGAACTTCCCTAACATTGTTGTATCACAATCATGTATTTCAAAACCATACCTGTGCCAACTGATCTAGTATCCTCAGGCAGTGTTCTCTCTTATCATCTTCTTGTTTATACATGAAAATACATCTAACAAGAGGAGAAATGAGATTCCAACCCATATTCTTAATGATAACCTAAAAAACAGATTTTCAGAAAATAAACCAAAACTGGATGTCTTCTAAACCCAGAAAGACTGTGTATATAAAGACCAAAAGCAACAACAGATCAATGTCCTGGTTGCAACCATTACTGTCACTGAATATTTAGCAAATATTACCATAATTTGACACACATTGTATTCTCTCCCCATATCTATAAACACAGCTGCATCTTTTGTATAGTTTTCTTCTAATTATTACCATTGATGTGTCAATATATACATCTACATCTCTATGACAATACATTTAAAACAGGACCGAGCAGAGGAGTTGTGCTGAAAGAACACTTGGACAAATGATTCATGAGGGGATTTAGACTTTCAGTTGTTGCTCCAAACTCACAAAATTCAAAATCAGATTGTGAACCTCATGTAACATTGCTAAAATATTCTACCCTTCACTTTTTTTCTGAACTTCCTAATTATCTCTGTTCAATTTGATATACTGTCCCAGCATCCCTAATGCCCACAAACATTAGTATTTCAAATTAGCATCAGCCTAGCTGGCTCCTACAATTGGCCAATATTATTACATCTATTTGTGATAGGCTGATCCCAGACAGCAACTCTCAGCTGCTTGCTTGCTCTTGTCCCTCAGTGGGATGGGGGCAAGAGTCAAAAGAGAAAAACAGTAACTCTGAAGACAAGGACAATGTAGTAAGTGAAAGACAGCAGGGCACAACTCCCATGAGGAGACCAATGCCCAGCCAGCCTCCAAGCAACAGCTACTTTGGAACGGGTCCCCATCCACATCTTTACTGCTGAGCATGCAGTTGTACGGTGTAGAGTATCTCACTGCTTTGGGTCAGCTGTCCCAGCTGTGTCTCCTCCCAAATTCCTGCTTACTGGGGGCAGAGTGAGAAACAGAGAAGGCCTTGATGCTGCACAAGCACCGATCAGCAGTAGTTGAAACACTGGTGTATTATCAGCACCTTTTTGGCGACAAATCTAAAACACAGCACTTTGCAGGCTGCCATGAAGAAAGCCAACTCCATGTCACCACACCCAGTACACCATCTGAAATCCCTGTCCTGCGGAAGTGGGACACTGCCACTTTCTCCTAATTATGCTTTTCTGCTTCTTGTTCTCTTAATTTCACTCACAGAAAAAGAGTTATTAATGTTGGGGTTTTTTTTTAAGATTACCATGACTTGGATTTCTGTGAGCAACCTGAATAATGAATAATGTGCACTTAACACAGGGCAACTTATTAGCTATTCATATGTATAGCCTTGCTCCACAGGGAAAGTAGCTTGCCCCTCTTAAGAAGCAGTGTTATATTTAATGATGTTAATAAACACTAATATGTAGTGCAAACTTAAACTCACCTTGTTTTTCTCATTTTGAATTACTTCTAATAACTGAGCTGCATATCCATCTTCCAAGCATTTCTGACCTGCTACCTGAAACAGATTAAAATCTTCTCCTTTGAAATCAGCTTCTTCCAGAATTTGCTAGAAAGAAAATGTGAATGTTTAACTCCGTACTTATTAAAGTCAAATAAGAAATAAGAAAATCCATGCTTTCATTTCAAAATTAAATGTAGTATCATTGTAACTTTTTTACATTTTTCACATATTAAAAAAGCTACCAAGTTACTAGAGAAGACAAGGCAGTATTTCAATAGCACTAAGTCTACACTGTAGCATTCTGTTTGGAAGATGTGTTTTCTACAACAACCAGCTTTTATTTCTAGGTACAAACAAGAAGAAGAAATAATCAAGCATCTTGGAATAAGTACCACAGAGAAGTCAATGAAACATGGAGGCTGAAATTAGCTGCCCCATGAGCTCTACTAACAGCTGAATTGTCTTTTGAGGTAATTTTGGCTTTAACTATAATATATGAAGAGAAACCCACCCTACTTACACTTGTTAATTCTAAGGAAAGAAAACTACTTACGCATCTTTGTATTATGGCTTGAAGTTCATCAACTGCCATTATCATTTGACTGTGTTCTTCTGGCATGAAAATTTATTATGAAGAGGGCAGTAAGTATTATATCACACAAATTTAAAAAGAGGCTGAAAAATAAACACGTTATTAAAAAAATGTTAACTGAGGAATAAAAACAAACCAGACAAATATTAAGACTACATAATTAGAAAATGAGGGAAAATTAATTTTTAAGAAGTGTATGCTATATTCTTCTACTCCCCATATTTGCAGAAAACAGTATTACAGACAGGAAACAACCTGCATTCTACATACAGGGAAAGAATTTGTCAAGTACTATCTGGATCATCTTAAGAAGTTTGAAGGTTTCAGTGACTACTGTGGGCACATATATGGAAAACTGCAGCTAACAGAGCAAGTGTGGGCTCACTGCACACCAAGCACACTCATGACACTCCACATTTTCTGTGACTATTTTGGCCAGAGAAGCTTCTGCTCAGCCCTGACTGGAATACATTAACCCGATGCCTGGGATGTGAAGGCATGGATCCAAACACCATGCCCGTTTATATCAACAGTCCAGTCAATATTACATACAGGGTTTCATTTATTTCTTTCTAGGGTCTAGGTTGGATTAGTTCACTGGCCTTTTTACCTCTGTGTATTAAAATTTAAAACTTTCTTGCTAAAAACAACAAAGTTATACACTTGAGTAATGTCAAATACATACCAAGTTGTACACAGCCATGAATTACAAATACAATCAGGCCTGGTTATTCCATGCAATATATCACAGCAGCAGTCATAATCATGGGTTTTAAGTAATGCCATGGTTTAAAATAATGCCCTGGGCCTAAACCTGGTTATATGATTTAATACGGTTTAATATGGTATAAACCTATTTATATATATTCACATGAGTGTGAATTACCCCTACACCTGGTTAATTAGGTAACTATGCATCAAAACACAGACATCTCCATGCAATGTCCTCAGCCTTTTTCCACCTCATGTCATAGGTTGATACCAGCCAAAGGCCAGTGCACCTACATAAGAAAACATACATAACAAACCTACCTGGATGCTCAAAAAAGGCAGACAACTCACAAAAGGTTAAAAATCACCTCTGTGTGACCTTCTTTATTCAAAGAATAAACAAATTGCTTTATATTCTTTAAGGCCTACTTTGACATCTGTATGTCACTGAAACCTATCCTTTCTAGCCTGTCATTTTAACCACACTTTCTTACCACACGCTGTACTATTTAAGAACTTCATTTTACAGAGTGTTACTAATCCAGCCAAAACAATTTAAGATACTTTCGAACCCCAGTACTGTTGCATTTTCAGCCCTCAGTAACTTCACAGTGTACTTACAGCCTTGAAACGCGCCCCACGCACCCACCGTGTTGCTCCAGGGATTTACTGGCTGAGCTCGCAGATGGTCTCTGGCCTTAATACTTAATCCGGTTTCCAACTGAATCTTTTAGGAGGTTTCAGCGACAAGTGGACAGCATCTGAATCATGTGAAACGTTCTATTAATACTCACCAAACTCCCTCCTAATAAACAGACACCCCAGCCCCTCCTCTGGGCAGTACAACACCCAGGCTGCCAGGAGGAACAGGCTGCCGGCCTCAGCCTGTAACA
>VWZN01000916.1:188214-254733 GCA_013396955.1 Regulus satrapa
GGTGCGGTGATGAGCGGGGGGCCGGGCGAAGCGAGCCCGGGACCCGCCGAACCTTCGGGCTGCCAGGGTCCAGCCCAGCCCGGCCCGGTCTGAGCGTCGGGGACGGGCTGTGACGGCGGTCAGAGCGCTGTGCCCTTCCTACGGTGACGGCCCCGTGTCTCCCTTGCCTCTTGCCCTCGTCCCTTGGAGCGGAGCAGCTGCCCGGGGCCGAAGCTGGGTCAGGGCGCCGTGCTCGCCGGTGCCGGTGGAGGAGCCGGCCCGGAGCGGTGCCCTGCGCTGGGGCAGCCCTGGGGGCGACCCTGGGGTGCGGCCGTAAAGCTCGGCTGGAGAGACGGGGAGTACGGCTTGCTACGAAATTACTGTCTGAATTATTTTTTCCCTTAGCTTTTTTGTCTATACGTGAATGGATGTGAAGAGTTGAGCCTGTTTTCACTCTTTAAAGTGTGTCTAACTGGTTGCTGAACACCAGCTTACTGAAATCGCGGCCGTTCAAAGGAAGTTACTAAGTAATTCTCATAATTGAGCTTACAGTTTAGAGGTTTTAATATTTTTCAGGTTCCAACATTTTCCTCTGTTAAGACAATACACTAATTTCTATATTTGTATATTTGATTTCTAGGAAATAAGCATTCAGCTGCTCAGAAAAATGAAGATGCTGCTCAAAGGTATAATTTTGGAGGAACAGCATGTGATACTTGTGTTGTTTTGCTTCACTTTGAAATTGCAGTCTCTGAGTTGTAGAGGCTTTACTTTCTCAAGAGTACTGTGAATAACTTCAGTAAATCACCAGCATCGATGTCATGTAGACGTGTTTGGAGTGATGCTGTGTACCCTCTAACAGCATGCACATCTGAGCATTGTGTCATATACTAAAAGTTTGTAATCTAACATCCAAAATGGTATATCCTTAGTCTGTAGTGCTTGCTTTTTCCTGTCTTAACTTCTTTACATACCTGCCATTTATAATTATTTACATTAGAAAACATTCAGGAAGTGGCATTTGTTTCTTTTATTCCCTCCTTTACTTTGTAATCTCACAGTCATGTCCTAGTTCTTTTTTTCTTCCCATTCTTCCTGTCTTACACAGTTCCTCTTCCTGACAGCACTCTATAAATTGTCCCAGGTTCTCTGTCCAGCCAGTTCTGGATTTCCCTCTTGCAAGAAAATTTGGGGAGTGTATTGCAATACAGTAAGAGTCAATACTTTCCTTGAACAGCAAATAAAGCAAGCCAATATAAAAAATATAACCCTTTGTAGTTATAACAAAATTACTAGTCCAGTTCCTTGTTACTTGGTGTGATGCAGAAAAATATAAGCTGTATTTAAGGAAAAAAAAAGATAAAAATACAATTGGAAATTTTTTTAATGGAAATCTGTCCTCTGTATCATTCAGTGTTTGTTCTGTTACAGGAAAGCAGCTCTGGAGGCTGCACTGAGAAAGAAGATTGAATGTGAGAAAAAAGCATTGTCTATTGTTGAACAGCTCCTAGAAGAGGACATTACTGAAGAGTTCCTTCTAAATTGTGTAGGTGTTGATAGTTTTTATACTGTTTTGTATTTTAGTGTGGTACTTTTTTAAAAGAAGTTTTTGGAACAATTTGATGCAGTTTAAAATGGCCATACCATTGATTCTTTACTGTAGCAGCTCTGATAACAAATTCCTTATTTTTAAGGGTTCTGTAGTGAAAACATGCCCTAGTTTTGCAATACTGTGTACATTAATGAATCCTCACTCTTTTATCACAGTCTTTGTTTATACTTCTGTGGTTCCAGACTGGCAGATGAGCTGTAAAAATTTGTTTGTGCCATACCATATGTAAATTTAGGCAAAGTCCCTATAATGCACCACAGTTATCTGCAGCAGAATACTGCTGGAATGGTATGATTATTACTCTTGTTAAGGTTGTAAATAGGCTGGTTAATAGATGTACAAAACACATAAATAAAGGAAAATTACAGAAATAGGTGCTACAGAATACTGCTGGAATGGTATGATTATTACTCTTGTTAAGGTTGTAAATAGGCTGGTTAATAGATGTACAAAACACATAAATAAAGGAAAATTACAGAAATAGGTGCTACACTAGAGGCAACATAATGAAGGTCTTGTATATGTAAAAAGGAAATGCCCACCTCTCTTTTCTGTTTACCCCTTTACCTTTCCTACTGTATAGAATGTTCTCATGTTGTTCTCAATGTTGTTTATTAAACTTAATAGATAAATTTTATGAAGTTCAAGATACTTTATATGTTTAAGAGATGTTTTGAGTATAAAATCTGACAAGTTTTCCAGTATCTGTTGTTGAACTGTTTTCTATTCTTTTTAGGGAAAATGCATTACTCCATCGCACTATAAAGATGTTGTTGATGAACGGTCTATCATCAAGCTCTGTGGTTATCCTCTATGTCATAATAAACTGGAAAATGTAAGTTGCTTTTCCTTAATGGTGCTATCAAAGCAATCTTTTCACAATTTTTATTCTCTTGCATTTTCTTTTTAATTTTAAACTTAGACTATTAAGCACAGATTACTGTCCGGTAATGAGCCAGGCACTGTATAATTCCATTTCAGTGTAATCCTTCTGAGGTGAAAGGTAAAATTTGATCAGTAGACAGCAGTTATTGTATGACAGAATCAGTTACCATATGATCAGAATCGCAACCCATATATCTGTTTTTACACTGATAAAGATTAATGAGTTGTGGCTTCATAGCCTTCCTTTGTAAATGAAAACTTTGAAATCTTGTTCTTCTGTCAGAGTAGCAACAGATATCTATGAGGAGAACTGAAGTGAAAAAAAAATACACTGCAGGGATATTATGATGTGAATGTATATATATCTGCTATGAAAATGTATGTCAGCTGTGTCAAGATAAGTCACCCCTCTTTAGGTATGATAAGTGAGAGCTTAAGCAGAACTCAGAGGTCAGTTAGATAACTTGTGAGGTAATACCAGTGCTACACATGATTATCTGAAAACAAGCTACTCAAGTACAAAACAATTTACTGTTTTGGACTTCATATATTTGCACAGATGCTCATTTCAAAACTGTTACAGTTTACCTAAGTTCCTCTGGGTTTGTCTGGGTAGGGTGGGGGTCTGACAGTACAGTCTCACTGCGTATAAATAGATCTGGATTAAGGCAGGACCTGTCTGTATATGCTCAGCACTTATACATGAGGAAAGCTTCTGCTACGGCAGCTCCGTTGTTTTATCTTCAGCACTGGCTTTCTTACAGCTGTGGAGCTGCCTTTTACAGAGTAATGAGCAGCATATGGTTAAAGATAAACTGCCATTCTTACATCTGAGAAGGTGCAACATCAGAAGAATTGAGAGAAAAGGTGGTTGTAGTATGCAATTTAGTTGAATCTAATATATTGCACATACCCAAATATGTGAATTGAGAAGGAAGTTTTCTCTTTAGTCACAATGGAACTGACAGTCTTGCTAATGAAAGTATATTCTTTTAGGTGCCAAAGCAGAAGTACAGAATTTCAACAAAAACAAACAGAGTTTATGATATCACTGAAAGAAAGGTATGGTAACAAGTGTATTTCTAGAATGTGTTTAATGGTGGCAACATCAGAAATGCATTTTGTAACAGCATTCATATAGTGGCTTGATTCAGAGGCAAATATGTTTGGCTCTTATGAATATAATTTTCACAGACCGTTAGAACATGAAATTTTTTGTGCATTTCACTTCCTTGGTGAGACAAAATACCTGTGTTTTCTAAGTCTAAACATAACATGGAAAGTTTTGCTTGGCTGTTTGAATGTGGCACAGCTGATTGTTAAAGGCATTCCTGAAGAAGTGTTCTTTACTTTGCTCCAGCATAGTCAGTGAGCTTTAGTAGGGTCAAACTGCACATCTTTTCAATCACTGAAGTTTGCAGTAATGTAGTACAAGTTACATCTTATATATTATTTAGTGTTCTTTTTTGGGGAACATTTAGATTTCTTTTTTGAGGACTTTGCAACATAAAATCTAACTCTTCTTAAAATGTTTCTTTCTGGAAGCATATTCACATACGTGGTTGCATAAAAGTCCTCTTTGCAAGTTCACAGGATCCACAATCACCTACAGGCACTTAGACACTAAATTGTAAGATAAATGTTTCCAGTTACAGAGTAAATTTCTTCAGTGTCACTAGTATGCATTATTTCCCTCTGATTAAAACTCTGGAATACACAAAATTTTAGGAATTGTTTTCTTGAGCAGTCAGACAAGACTCCAACAAGAAATAAGATCCTTTTGTTTTTTCCCTTGTGATGCAAGTTTGCAAATCAATTTTTCAAAGATGCTGCAGACTTTTAGGTGGTGTTTCAAGTATTGCAAAATACCAGGTTCTGTTGCTAATCAAAATTTTCATTATTAAACACCTGAATTGTATGTCTTTCAAACTGTATGAACAGCATATTGGTTTATGGGTTGCTCTTTGAATACTGGGTTGTGGGCTGCTCTTTGAACAGTTTGGTTTGTTGGGTTTGTTGTTCTGTTGTATAGAATCTGATACTGGTTTGCTTCTCAGTGTGTAATAAAAGTGCAGAAAGCAGAAAAATGGGGAAGAAAGAAGCAGCTAAATGTGGCTGAATGGGATAGACCTATTTGACAGACTGGGTTTCTCAGGTGAACTGGCCATAGGCTTGAGAAGAAACATGTATTGGTACTTCGTTTTACAGGCATTAAAAGCAATTACTTTTGTACCTTTCTATGTATTAAAGTTGGCCTTAGTTGTGTTTTCTTGCTTTCTCTCATTGCCAGTGCTTTTGCAGCAACTTCTGCTATAGAGCATCTAAATATTTTGAAGCTCAAATTTCCAAAAGTCCAGTGTGGATGAGAGAAGAAGAAAAGTAAGTGTAATCTTATACATGCATTGCACTTCTTGAAAATACTATTTCTCTATGGGTCTGCAGTGGTAATTAAGTAGCTGCAGCACATCAAAGTTATTTGGCTAAAGCAGAAGTAGCTGATGTTAACATGTTACCTTAGCATATTTTAAAAATGTTGCTGCTGTATGGATTACAGTAATTGACATGGTTCATGACACTTCTGCTTAGCAGACATGACCATGTTAGTTTAGAGGGCAGACTACTCAGAAGTAATAGTTAACTCCTATTAACTTTAAAATGGACTGACTAGCAATAATTTTTTACAAAATTATTGCTATTCAGAATATACAGAATGAAATAATCATACACTGAGACTGTGCTAAAATTAGCACAACATTTGGCATTGATCTTAAACAGTGAATGCTTGCATCTGCATGCAGTCTATAACACCAATCTACATTTCTGATTGCCCATTTCTTGTTCTTCCTGCAATACACATTTTGGAGCAGTCTGTGTCCCAAACACGGGCTTGCAAATAATCAGTGGAGCCAATGGGTGTCACTGTTGAACAATAAAGACTTGCATAGAGAATGTGCAGCAAATTTACTCACCTTTCATTCTCCAAAACACTACTTCTCAGAGTCCCCTGGTTTGCAACAAAAGAAACTAACTGCATATATTTGTATTGTATAACATATGTGTTCAGTAAGAGAAGAGCTTCAGAGCAGCCTCCTCAGATCTGAAGTATTCTAGTAGGTAAAACTAGACTCTTCATTAAAAGTTTACCAGTGCTTTTGAGGTATTGTTTTACTGTCTTTAAGAAAAGCATTTCTAAAAGCTCCCTTTATTCTTCACATCAAAAATGTATAAATAAATAGTTAATTATTCTGGGTGATGGTGAGGAGGCAGTATTTTCAAAAAACAAACTCCCAGATAGTTCTTGGCTAGCTACAGCCACATACATGTGCACGCACCAATACACACCGACCTGGTAGAATACCTGAAATTCCTGAGACAGAAAAGTCTGCAACCTCCACTTAGAACTCCAAAGAGTTATGTGGAGCTAGTAATTTAAATCACTCTATCTTATCGCCTTCAGTTTCCAAACTCTGTTTGTTGATACAGTGGTACAGGTGAGTGGTACAGGTTTCCTGTGGGGTCTTTTACATGCTGAAAGGTGTTAGTGCATTGACTTGCATTTAGTTCCTGTTTAAAAGGTTTCCTTTCAGTCATAGGATATATGAGATTTTTAACATTTGGTATTGGATAAGAGGAATAGGACTGTGATACTGCCTCATCACAGAATTGAAGTAGATTAATTGCAAGGAGAGCTTTGGAAAGAAACTCATCAGAATTTGTTTAGTCATATTTTTCGTTTCTGGAAACCTTTGAAAACTATTTCCTTAAAAAAATATAACTTGATAGCCTAATTTTTAACAAAGTAAAATTTAAAATAAGTAAAAATATCTTGAATATTTGTATTTTTACATTAATTGGTACATTTTTCTATAAATAGCCCAGGATTGTCTTTAGTATAGGAGCCTTATGGTCTATGAGGATCTTGGCATGTTCACTTGTTTGAAGGAGACCAAAAGGTGATCTGAAAACAGTGTACAACTCGTTGAAAAAAGCTAGAAAGATTACAGAACCAAACTATTCTTGGTTGATGGGCACAGATAAATCGCATGAATGGTTCAGGTTGGACATTTGGAAAAATATTGTACTATGGTTATGGTGGAATGAAACAGGATACTCAGCAGTGTTTTGAAATCTCCATCTTCAGAGGTTTTCAAGATTTAAACTTCATGAATTTGTGGCTGACCTAACCTAGTGCTGGCAACAGCTGCATTTCCAGCAGGAGATCAGATGAGAGCCTTCCAGAGGTCCTTTCTGGCAAACCTTTGTGTGACTTGGAGGCTGGGTGAAATTCTGTTCACTGTAAAAGCACTGTGCTGCAGGCACACAAGTCACACTCCCTGAACACATGCACAAACCTGCTCTTGCTAGCCGTGCTTTGAACACAGGGTGTTGGACTAGAAGGTCCTCAGATATCCCTTCCAAATTCAACTATTTTTGTGTTACTGAGTATTTCAAGAGAATAGATTTAGCAGGAAAATGTTCATTCTGTGTCTTCTTTTTCCAGACCACCAGACATAGAGCTGCTGAAGGAGGGACGGAGGTATAGTGAACAGTCTTTTGTTGTTGTTAGCTGCACATATAGCTAGAAATTTTAGCATCGTAGCAGATGAAAAGAGAATCTTTGATTTGCTGTGTTATGAAAAAGACCTTACTAGAATGTATGCAAAGGTTTTTTTTCTTTTGGGATTCTAACCCAGCATATTTGATCTGTATGATTTAGTGTACAGCTGCTCTTGGATTGTGTGTCTTAATTGAGTCTGTTGAAATCTGAAACAAATACACTGTTTGTACTTTGAATATTTTATGCCATCTATTCTTTATAAAGAAAATTGTGCCAATTATATGTGATGAAAGCTTCTGTACTTCTTAATCTAAAAGGTCTACATCAGCCAAAATGAAATCACGCTACTCTGTCATCTGGCTGTGTATTGTGCAACTTTCTGTTTGTTTTCTTTTGCAACAAGTTACCATTAGGTGGCAAACGTATATATGCTGAGACAGCTCAGCTGTCCCCCTGATTTAAGGGTACTGTATTCCTACATATGTTAGCATGCCTGTCTTCATTTTAAAATTGCACTATTCATGATGCTAAATCTGACATTGTTCTGCTGTTTTTAATAATACCTTGTTTATGCTGTTCTTTTCTTACTACCAGTAATCAGCTGAGAACTCCTTTCTCTAAGTAGTCTCTATATTTGTCATTTTGACTGTAGAATAGTACAACTCTTGGACTTCAAGAAGACTTTTAGAATAAAAGCAAAAAATGACACTTCTGCTGTAAGGGGCAAAAATGCTTTGTTCGTTATTCTTACATGAGACTGGAAAGCTATTGCAGGTAAAAGCCATTTCTTATTTCACTGATGGCTTGTGTTTTCTGTTGTAGTGGGCAGTCTGGAGAAGAGGTGAAACTACGTGATGAAGTAATTAAAGCATCCGACATTGAAAATCCTAGGATATCTTCAGATCCGTGTGGATCTGGTTCTCATGACACAGCCAGTGACAGCAGTTCTGATACTGAAGAAGGATTTATTTCTTCTGTCCTACCAGGAAGTCTGTCAAGTTCAGCCAATTTTGCACAGCAATTGCACAGAAAAAGCATCCTCAAAAAGAAGCATGCTCAGAAAATCTGTGCCAGCCCTAAAACTGAAGATGCAGATGTGGTAGAAGCCACAGAACAACTGTCTCATTGTAAACTAGATACTCAGGAGGAAGGACGTGCTTGCTCTGTTCATAATGCAGTAAATGCTCCTCCTTCAAACAATACTGCTCCTGGGAAATCAAGCGCTTCAGAAATCCTTGAAAATGCTTGTGGATCACAGATAGTTTTTCTAGGTGTGAGCAAAAGAGGAGCTGAGCATCTGAAAAGAACACTGGCTAACTCAACAGAACATAAAAACCCTGAACAGAGGCATCCAGGTAATTCCAAAGGCAGTTTGCTAGAAGGGCTTAGGCAAACACTTATGGAATGGAGAACTGAGGAAACTCTAAAATTTCTCTATGGCCCAAACTATACTTCTTTGTGCTTGTCAGAGTACATAACATCTGTCAACCAAGAGACTGAAGAACTTGATGAGGATGACTTAGATACAGCTGATGATCTCGACACTGTTGCTGTAGGGGAGCCTGAAAACAGTTTGAATTACTCTTTACCTTTCAGAGGCTCAGGTGGAATCGTTAAGCCTGTGCCTAGTTATGAAAAGCTAAAAGAAGAAACAGAGTTCCTCGAACTCCGAGTGAAAGAGTTCTATAAAGGAAGGTGCATCTTGGCTGAAGAGGCAGCAACACAAGCACAAGCAGGGGAACATCCAAGCAAAGACAAAGTAAGTGGAAGAGTGTGGAGGTGGTACGAAGCCTGAGTAGACCTTCAAAGAATTAATACTTTGTTTCTGCTATCATAAGTGGCTAAGTATCTCATAGGAAGAAAGAGAAAATTCCGTTAGCCCGATACTGTATGTTGCATGAGATTATGCAAGTGTCTGCCCTTAAGATGTAGTTGGTTTGGTTTTTTTTTTATTCTGTGATAGGAGTTATTTCATGTGTAAGTATTTATTGATTATCTGTGACTTATTTGATGTACTGACCTTAATAAAACACTAGGTTAGAGCTATTAACATTTCTTGTCTAATACAGGACGATCAGCAGGAAGATCACACCTTCCCACTTGTTGATTCAAATGCACAAATGCAGATTAGGAAGCGAATCGTCCTTGAAAAACTGAGAAAAGCGTAAGTACCCTTTCCTTTGGTGAATGCCAGTCTGAAGTTGGTGCTCATTTGTCACTGTTCAAAGTAACAAACACACTGTCCTAGGATGGGCCTGGCTCTTTCTAGGTGGCCCTTGTCATAACTTAAGCCCATTATTGCCCTAAAGGACTTATTTATTTCTGCAACAATCAGCTGTAGTACAGTTGCAGGTGTCAGTTTGCACAGTGTGTAGGTACCAACTGCTTAAATTTAGACTGAAAAACCTGAAATTAATTGAGAGGAATGCAAATATTTGCCTTGTACATTAAGCATACTCGTAAACTAATCTTTGTAATTGTTTAAGCATAGATCTTACAAAGAGTTTCTGATGCATGTTTGGATGGCTGGTATCAGTATGCCCCTAGCTATAACCACTAAAGGCCATCAGAATTGGATCTTAAAACTTTCCAAACATTAGACCTTCTTCACATACATTAAACGGCTTTGGAGTCACACAAAAGAGGTCAAGGCATTTCTGATGTAGCTGTTAGAATTATTAAATTGTCAAAGTTGGGAGGACTTTGAAAATATTGTCAAGGCAGTGCAGATAAATGAGTGCTTGAAGGTCATGATTCTCTTGGTTTTTGGGAGGGTTTTTTTTTTTGTGTTACCTGGCCAAACTAGGTTTTGCAGAAGCTTTTTTTTAACTTGAAAACCTCACAACCAATTCCCCCAATCCCCACCAAAATAAAAAGAAGAACCTTTCTGGTTTTCTCTACCTGCACCATGTGTGAATAGGCCACAAACATGGAATCAAACCATCCCCCAAGTGTGTTGTGTCGATTGTTTTAAATATCCTGAGCTGATGTAGTCGTCCTGTCACAATCAGGAGATAATTTTCATTGTGATAAAGCAGCGAATATGCCCAGCATCGTAAGAGTCCTGTGTTCAGTTTTTATAAAATATGCAGTCTTCCAGAATACTGATGCACTATGTGTTATGTGCATATGCATGCAAATCACCGGATATTCAAATGCAAGAGAATTTTAACTATTAAATAAATAAATAGAGGCAAAAGCTTAGTCCTAAATGTGAAAAACAAAGGATGTTATTTTCATTATTTTGGAATCCTGGCAGCTAGTTAGAGTATGTGCAGTTTGTGTGGTCTGTCCGTTTTTATGCAGATAAGTAAGGAGGAAAAGTGTCTTTTTCTCTCTTTTGAAATTTTCTGATATCTATCATCTGGATTTCAACTATCAACCTCACAGTGGATTGACATTTCTGTTTCATCTGTATGAGTCTGAGGTTAGCAGATATATTATGTCTGAATACCTCATTTAGAAATGCAGTTTCCTTTTGTATTGTTATTTTTGAGCCAAGTAAATATAAACCTTGAAAAAATATATAAGGCCTGTAGTTCTAATCCTCGTTATTGTAAGAATATTTTTTCAGAACTGAAAGGTGAAATTAGTATATGTATGAAGAATTATATTTAAATCTTCACATTCACACTGAACTAGAGCTTCTTATTTTTAAAACAAGTGATTGCAAAGTGAAGATGTTGGCCCAAACAGTGCACAGAGAGAGCTGAAATGAAAACTACAGCTTGATCTGCTGCACAAAAGTCAATTTCTTTTCCTTTTTAACTTTGATGAGCTTTGATGGAAGTCCTGCTTGAGAAGAAAATGAGAAAGAGAGGAAAATCTATATTGACTGGTGTCTTTTGCCTTCTAGATTATCTGCAGTTATGGGCCCTCTTCAGATTACTTCAGGTGATGTTTACACAGAGCTAAAAAATCTTGTCAAAACTTTCCGGTGAGTATTGGTCTTTACTTAGGGATTCTTAGAAATTGATGAATTAAACATGCTGTTGAGTGATTTGTGATTTGGGTGCAGAGAGGGCCCTACTGCAGATTTGCCCTTCTCTAGCTGTGTGTTCATGTAGGTAATGTCGCATTCCCTGTGGACTAACAAGTCAGCCCTTTCCCTGCTCCTGACAGTGGCTAGGTCACCAGGAGTATTTGTAGATTTTTAAAAACTAGGCCAGTGGTCTCTGGAGGATGCTGGTGAGTCTTTTAAAGGTTCTGCTACCTCGTCACCTCCTATTAAGCGTGAGTTTCTGAGATCTGTCCCTTTCTTTAGCTCTGGTTCCTGCAGCTGGGCTAAATGCTTTAAATCTGATTAATAATTTTTACCACTAACTTCTAGAGTCAGTCAGTTGGATCTGTCTTGCTCCTGATTTCAAAGGGAAGTAGATCTAGTGGGCACTTTTATCACCACTGGTGAAGCTTCTGCTTCAGTCAGTAAGACTAAAGACAGTATTTGGAAACAGTGAGATAAAGAAGGAGGGGAAACGGAATGGTAACTTCTCTGATAGTTTTTAGGTTTTCTTTGGGAGATAACTCCCTTAACCTTGCCCTAGATTGTGTCCTGCATCCTCAAGTATTGTTAGAAAAAGAGCAACAGCAGTTGCTAACTGTGTGTACAATGTCACTCTTGAAACGTCCTTCCCACATCCTCAACCTGTGTGAGGTTTACATGTAAATTTTCCAAAACTCATTAATGTAGCGTTTGCCACAAGGAATGTAGACTTTGGTGAATAGAAACCCAGCTCTACCCAATTCCTTATGATTTACCCCATGTCTGGAAGGATGCCACTAAAACATAGATGTCTCTGTGCAAGATGTCTTATGTGGGAGATTACCTCTTCCTTCTGGTAACTGTGTGTGATCTCTTTTAAATAAAATGATTGATATTGTTTGAATTTTTTTCTGTGATTGCAGTCTTTTAAGTTCTGATTCACCTTTTATTTTAACAACACCACTGAAACCAGTGAAAATATTTTTGTCTATAGTATATAGGTATGCATTGTTTGAGTGAGATCTTTGTGTCTTAAAACATTGCTCTGCCGTTTAAATGCTTAACAGTCCCTTTAGCTTATGGATTGATAAAAGTGGAAAAACTACTTTTGGAGTCTTTCAAACTACTTTTTTATGAATGATTGTCTACGAAGGCCCAGAGATTCTTAAAAACAGCTTCTATTCAAAAACATTTTTGCTATTCAAAGACAACGGGATGGCATGAATATAAAGTTCTCAGTGGTTTATAGCAAGTGAGAGTTGAAACAAAAATAGACTTCTAAACCACATACATGTATATGTATTTATATACACACACACTTGTGGGTATGCAGAGTAGAACCAAATCTAATTTATTTGCAATTTAACCCAATAACTGATTCGTGTAGCAGTAATGTCATAATCTGTTTTGATCTCTTAGATAACACCTTGTGAGCTTATTTTTGTGTCTTTTTTATTAAGAAGTAAGTTGAAATAATGGTAGCAACTTCTTGGGAGTTCTCTTGCTGTGAAGATTCCAGATCAGTTGCTTAGAAATTCAGGATTCTGGGTGGAGGATGGTTAAAGACAATTGTGGGCACTATACAAGAATTTTAAAAATCTTAATATAATATATGTATTTCAAAATAACTGGAGTTTTGTTGTCACTGATAGCAAAATAATACAAAACCACAGGAAATAGGGAAGCAATAAAAACCTTTGGGCAGAAAAACCTTTTTTCTGTCTTGCATTACTGGTGTGGAAGGGTCTGTTGGTCGACAAGAGCTAACTCACAGATATTAAGATGAAGGTATAGACCTGAATCTCCAGTTCGGTATGTAGGTTTAAGATTGTTTATTATTAGTAGTCTCTTAAGTTTTGGATTGAATGCTTTGGCAAGGAGGCTTGGGATAACTTTTAAACTTTTTATTTATAGAGCATAGAAATTCAAATGCTGCTTTCTTTGTTAATGTGGTTCAAATGCTTAATGACAATGGAGGAGCACTGATAAATTTTCGTGTTCTTTCCTGCTTTTTGTAGTGAAGATATTTCAGGCTGAAGAGCTTGCCAAGAGGGTAGTAGATAAAACACATGGCTGTAGTAGAGCTTAGCTGAAGAAGGGTAAAAGAGCATGTGGTGAACTAAGCAACAACGATTTTCAGCTCCATTGGTTTTTAAAGGAACACTTGCAGTTCAGCCTCCTTTGGGCAGCATTTTATTCAATCACCACTGCTAAGAAACACACTAGAGAGATCTCAAGAGACATTTTAGAATGGTTAGAGCTTTTCCCAAACAAAGTCCCTCAGTGCCTGTAAGCTTTTGTTACGAAAACTGAGATGTCAAATAATTCTCCAGAGTGTGTAAGGGCACTTTGTTAAAAGATCAAGAGAAAATTAGCTTCTTATCTATAAATTGAGGAGAAATTATTTTGATTGTATGGTTGGGTTTTTTTAAGAAATAATGCTTCATTTTGAAAATAGGATTCCATCTGTATTTTATGGTTGTGAGTATTTTAATTCCCCTTATGGAGCTTATCATTGACATTGAACTCTACCAATGAATCAGATGTGAGATGTGTTCAAAACTTGTTGTTACAACTTGGTTTTACCATGTGTCCAAGACAGTATGTTATAAGTATGTATCATGAATACATGTTATCTGGTATGTACACTTATTAATGCCTATTTTACCTATTACCCTTGTTAAGTGTAATTTTAAGTTCTGGGTTTCAAGTCAATCAGTAGCACTTGGTTGCAGACAAAACTCTGTGTGCAAATAGGGGAGTATCAGTATGTTACAGACTTTTTCTCAAGTAATTAGGCTTCTACTCAAAGGAAGCCTGAAGTTAAATCGTAACTTATTTTTTATTGGTTGTCATCAAACTAAATGATATTACAGTATGTAAATATGTTGCTGTTTTCCAGGAGGTAGAAAAGCTGTCTTTTATGGTTAAATTGGTCTAGTGGAAACCTAAAGAATAACAGTATATGCTTCAGTATTTGCCTGTGCTGCCCTGGATTAGTTAAACTTCATTCATCTTAGTGCAAGTTTTGGAAAAAATGCAGGTACCTGTGGTCCCTGAAGTCACAACTTTGTGTCCTAATCCCATGAAGTCAGGTTCCTGATTTATAGAATGGGCAGATTCTTGAACTGCAGTTATATATGCCCATACCTGGGAATCTGGATGTGGGAAGGAAAGGCTGCTGTGTTTGGGTTTTGTGTTTATTTACTCTGGATTTCTACAATTTCCCTATTGGAGTTCCCTTGCTTTGCAGGCTGGGCAGTAGTTAGTTATCAGGAGGTCATTTGAGATGGATTTTTTAATGCATCTTACTCTTTACTCCTTTATCCTGGAGGCTTTTGCCACTTGGATCCATGTGCTCAGTCAGGCTCCCTTACAGAGTGTGAAACCCACGTGGGTCCTGCTGGGTGGCTGCAGCTCCTCTTGCTGCAGTGAACCACAAGACCCACAAACCAGCAACCCACTCTGCTATTTGGGATCATCCAACTTCCCTCGCTTGTGTAGTATCCTGCCCTACACAGGCCAGGAAAGTGGGCACGTTCTGTTTTGAGAAGTTGCATGTTGTTTTCTTTCTCTAGGTAATTGAGGGAGAATTTGGCCGAGCTCTTTTACACAAAAGGTTTCACTGCAAAACTCAAATCTCACACACAAAGTTTTGTACAGTTTTAACATTTCCACATTATATTTTTAGGACAGAAATCTAGTGACCTCTTTCATGGATTGTTCTGAAGTAACAGATTTGGCTAGAGGCAAGACAAAGAATTAATGAACCGTTTTTTGCAGAGGCCCTGCCTGCAGTTCCCTGTTTCCTGAAAGCTTTGCCCTTCGAGGCCTTGGTGTTGACACAGAGCTTGTTTGAAAGCGATTGCCCTTCCACTGCTCCTTATTATTTAAGGTTTCACACCTGTAGGTTGCTTGCTTTACTCTGATCCCTCTGAAATGTTTTTTGTTTTTTTCCCAGGTGCACAAGTGTTTTAGGACAGGTGTTGTGCTGAGAGGTTACTCAGTTGCAGAAGCCTGACTGTTCATCCAGTGCAGGGGCTGTAGTACATCAGCAGATCCAAACTGCTGTGTCCTGCTGCTTATCTGTGTCTTTTGACTACCTCCTTCAGAAATAGCATATTGATGGCAATGACTAGTGTTCAGCCCTTGCCAATCAATACTAACATTGAATAAGAGTTAATTGACACAAATAACTGCACCTCTCAGTTTGTGTACAAGAATGACACCTTCCTGTGCTCTAATCAATAATAACTCCTTGTAAAGCATTGAAATAAAGCTACTTTCTCTATTTGACAGAATTTCCCCAGGTGGCTTGGAGCTGTCTCTTTCATTGTTTCTCATCATAACAGATTAACTGGAATGTTACATATGAATTGCCTGTCAAGATGATTCCATCAGGCATTTCTTGGTAGTGTTTATCACTGTCATCAGTGTCCAGTCAAGATGTTCAGCCTTTGTTTTCTCTCTTATTCTGTAGCCAGAAAAACGCAACACTTTACTACGTACAAACTTTGTTGCCAGCTAAATCCATTAGCTATTTCAAATAATTACTGCTAAAATGAACTTTTTAATAACAAATATAAGCAGTATTTGCCAGAACTGTTAGTTATGGTTTGATGTGGCAATTCCATCTATGTAGTGCAAAATGTTGTTTTTCCTTTCATAATTGAACAAAACTCAGATTGTTGAGACTACTTGAGTAATTATTTTTCCAGTATCTTATTTTGGTTTGAAGACTTGAAGATTTGAGGAGAAAAATGGGATAATATTGATTTGGTCATTACAAATTTATTTTATCAATTTTTAATATCTTTCTGAAATAGAGAAATGGAAACAAATACTATAAAATACCTTATTGATAACTACATTTTTAGTGACCATTTTGAATATAATTTTTGGGAATTACTTACTCAAATTTGCATTTTAGCAATGACAAGTACAAATACTTCTGTTTTCTCAAATTTTAGCTTTTTTTTAGTTTTTCGGTAACTATATAATTGCCCAAAGTAATTTTTTTTTAATAATCTTATTGAGGAAGGAAACCCTGATTTTTAATTTGTTGCCAGATAGAAGCTTGCTGAAAATGAGCTATCTTCACTAGTGCCTGCAGGAGTGGGTATGAGTAACAGGGTATCTTCATTGTGGATCTGAATTTGTACAAGGTCATGGAAGGGAAACTGAAAGCAAGAAGGAAGCAAACTTAGGGAAGCACTTGCCCCTCAGTTTATCTGTTGAATGGTGCCATCTTTCTGAATATAATTAATTCTTCTGGCTCTTTTGGGTGCCTGCATAGCCACAGCTTCATTTTTTATGTGGATTTTCCATGTAATTGCTTGTTTTGAACACCAAGGGTCATTCCTAAATTGAGACAGCAATTCACAGATGAATTATTTTAACACAGATTAGTACTTGTCTTAAAGCAGATCTGGTTTTTAGGCAGTTCAGCCAAAGGGGTCAGCTGGTATTCAGTGCAGCAGCACTTTAGTTGAACACCCATGTGGTTCCTTATTCACACCTCATTTATATTTATATGGCTCTTGTATTTGCTCTGGCTCCCATTGCATAAGTTAGAATTCTGGATTTCCATTTAAAAAAAAAAAAAGAACTATCAGAGGATTGTCACTGCCACCTTTTAAAATTCAGTCTGTGTCCACATCAGCTTTTACAGCAAACCTGGATCTGAAGCCAACTGGAGGGAAACTAAAGTGTAAGAAGGTCCATGTTTTCAGAAACTCTCCTGCAGTTCTGGAGAATTTACCAGTGGATATGAGTGAGAGCTGGGCCCTCACAGCAGCCAGGACTATTTGTGAGCAATTTAAAAGAAATAGCTTCTGTTCAGTCTTCCCCATCCCACTTGCATATAAAAAAAAAGGGACATTGGAAATTCTGCAATTCCTCCTTAGAGAATGACAGAAGCTTGAGAGCTGGTGAATTGCTCAGATACAGCTTCAGTAATTGCTTCTTTATAATTCAGTGTATTAATGGTAGACTTAAAATACAACTGTTAAAATCTGCTTACTTTTACTCTGAAATGTACTGATTTTTTAAAAATTATTTTTCAGGTTAACAAACAGAAATATTATTCACAAAATGCCTGAATGGACTCTCATTGCTATTGTTTTGGTATCTGTGTAAGTACCTTTAAATGTCAAATATTCTTATGTGCAACTGTCTTATTAGCCTATTGGAACAAGGTGTAATTTTCAGGTAAAAGAAAAGAAAGATTTCATGGAACTAACAGTGGAATCAACAGAAATATTTCTTTCATGCAAACGAACAAAATTTTCTTGACAAAATGGAACTGTCTCCCTTGCATCAAATGTTATCAGTGGACAAATTCATGTTAAAAAAAAGAAAAGCTAAGCTTTAGGGGGTATTACAGTGGCCTTGCAGGATGAAGTAGGAGTGTCAGCCCAGGACACATGTATACTGTATTATTTGGATTTGGCATAACTTTTACGCTTTTCATTTCTCATTTTGCTTCTTATTTCTTAAAAGGTTTCACTTTTATGATTAAACTCAAATTATTTCTATAAAGATATATGTGCTTCTAAATAGGTATAAGTATTCTAACAAACTTCTTTTAGAGGGGAAATCTCTTTTAGCAGGAGTATTCCTCCCAAGGAGTACTGAGTCCCAGTATTTTATTTGCATGAGGATGAGTTTTGTTGGTTAAGATTACAATACTACAGTGCCTACAGTCCCTCCTTAGCTTTGTTTTACTTACTGTAGAATTAAGTTCTTTATAATGATTTTCCTAATGGGAAGCCTGATTGTATTACAGTGTCTTTCAGTTAAACTTCTGCACAGAAGCATGATCTATAAAAGCTGTATGAATATGCATCAAGTGAGTTCCTTGATTTGTATTTTGTAAATTCATGCACATTTTTGAAGTTAAAGACACAAACTTTTCAGTGTGTTGAACAGGCACAAATTTGTATTAAAAGGTAAACTAATGTTAAATGTTTAAGAAATCACTGATGGTTTCAGTGTCAGGCTCTGCCTTCCATTCGGGTTAAACCATCAACCAATCTTTGTATGTCTCCAGCTTGAATTACGAGATTGCAAAAAAATCTTGATTCCAGAATCTGTTCATTACTGCGCTGCTGCTGCTTCTGTTGGGCTTCCTGGGTCACTGGAGCCTGCAGGACAGAGAGGTACTTCCAGACATTCACAGGTCAGGAAGTACTGTGGGCCAGCCTCGTGGCATGCCCAGCACTGCACTTACTTTCCTTGATCTTACTTCAGTCTGACACATTGTTCTGGCTCTGCTGTCCCAAGGAAGCCGGGACCAGCAGGCATTAGAGCAGGCTTCAGCGAGCCTTACATCTGTGTCACCCAGCCAGATACCGCTCAAATGATTCATTAAATCAGAACACAGAAAGTAACTTTACTTGAATGCCTTGGCATAAATTTTTTATCAACTATAAGAACAAATCTTTTGTCATTTTTACTATATATTCTTATGGTTGAATTGGTAATTTGTGAAACAGATCTTATGAATTTTTCAAGTAGTTTCTGTACGGTTAAGGAAATGGTGTCTCTTTTTCATCAGAAGTTAAAATATGTAGCTGGTCTCTGCATATGATAAGCTGTAAATGTTTACATAAGTAATGATTGTTTTACAGCTGCTTTAAAATGTTATACAAGGAGTAGGCAGTCCTGGTAGCAGTCAGTATAAGCAGAGACCCAAGTATCTTTTTGCCTTTGCTTACTAAGGGTCCAACCCTAAAGAAAGGAATTATTTTTGATCATTAAAAAAAAGAGTAGATATTATTTATAATATTAGTGAAGTCATAAATAAAACCTATGGTGATTCCTGTTTATTGTAAGGTTCTTGAAAGCTCATGATCTTGATATTTTTAACAACTTCTCTCAGCTGCCTCTTAGGAGAGAATGTGTAAGAATGTAGGTGGGATAGAATGAGTGTTAAGGTTCTTCTAATAAGATGATGCATGTTGCATTATTTCCAGAAAGATTAGAGTAGACCATTTGATTATTTAGAAGTTCTAATAAAGCTTGACTATTTAGTGGAAGCCAGGATTGTGCAGGAAAGGCTACTGAGGACCTGGACAACCCCTCACAGATCCTCACTAAGGCCCTTTCTCACCTCCTGCAGTCTGCCAAGGAATCTGTCATATATTGCTAATAGTTCTCATAAAAAGAATTACACCCTATTTAAGTCTTCTCCCTTAGCTGTACTGAACACTACACACGTAGCACATCTCGTGTTTTTTAGATCACAGAGTTGTGTGGTGCTTGAGTCAGATTGGGGTTTTAGTAGCTTCAGTCAGACTTTCAAATTTATTCACAGGTCTGGGCCTGGTTTCAGACATAGGACATCCATTTTACAGCCACCACTAACCAGTAAAGCTGCATAAACAACACCCTGGTAGAGGATAATGCTTCCTCTTCCCAGGTGTGTGCCAGACCATACTACAAGTATCCCAGGGTATTGCAGAAGGCAGAGTGGGCATGGGTTTCAAGGTATACCTCAAAAAAATCTAAAACTTCAAGTAATTTTTGTTTTGTATTAAAGGAGGCAAGGGGTTTTAGTTTCAAGTAGCAACTGTTGGACTTTGTGCATCAATGTTGTGGCTCACCACTTCCTTCTCAAACATATATGGCTAGTGTGTGCTGAGGACTCGGTGTACTTAACTTCACAGTGCACCTTCAGAGTGCCCCAACCTTTTTTGTGATAAGGTACTGGACAGAATAACTTTACTGCTGTATTGAATTCTAGTGCATTATGGTATGAGCATGCTCTCCTCTCTTTGTTTGAGTATGCATATTAACTCTTCGTCGGATACACCATGATGGATATCATTAATGCCTAATTTTCGTGCTTAAATTAGACCCTAGGCACACTTCATAGTCTGCAGGTCCTAGAAAAGCTGCTGAAAGTACTTATGTGCCCTTGAGTCTACTGAAAAAAGTCTACTACTAAAGAAATCTGGGCTTCTCATTTATCAAAATAAAGCACCTAGAACTGGACAGTGTGGCATGTCTCAAAGCATAAAATGTTGGAGATTTCAACAGTGGAGTATTTCATGTTCCTAGTGAACAGGTGGATTTATTCAGTCAAATTATTATATAAAATATGAACACAGCCAGTCTCTGCCTTTATTGAAAATCTAGCCTGGGGCACTCCTATGAATATAGCACATTCAGCAATGCTGAATCGACCTTGTTAGAGTACACTTTGACAGCCAGAGTTTTGTGTTCAAACAGTGGTATTCATGCCTTTCGTGGGGCTGGGTGACTCTTAAAAAATTCCTGTACATCAGATTTCCTACTTATTTGTAATTTGTAGTAATTTAGGCATTGGTAGATTTTGGTTTCTTCCTGTTACATTGTTTTGTATGTTAAATAGAATTTTTTTTCTGGTAATAGCTGCTTCATAATATATTGTAAACTAGAATGCAGAAGTTGCATCTTCTTCTGCCAAAGAACTTTGCAAGATATCAAATGAAGCAGATAAATAGATATAAATACAGTAGATCAAGAAAGAATGGAGAAAGCAGTGGGAAGATTGGTTGCTATACAAGCATGGGCACTTTCTGTTTTTAGTGTATACCCCTGGCACAGACTAATGGAAAGCTTTCAAGATATTTTCAGGAAATGTCTGCTTTCATTTTACTTATCTGAGCTGGCTGGTTCCAGTGAACTGTGGTCAGCTTCATCTACAAAGCCTATGCAAGAGGTTCCCCCGCTAAAAGCTTTGAAGCATTTCAAAATGTTCTGGGATTAGTTTATAAGCATTTCGCTGCAGTATTTAAACAAACTCAAAATGACCATGATCACTAAACAAAAGCCGTCATTATATGTGTGCAGCCACTTTAGATAAATGTGTCATGTGGAGATGTACTCTAGAGGTTTACTCTCTTGGAGATAACAGTTCAGGAACTGGAGAATCTTGGGTTCAAGTATGTGTTTTTACTCCTCTGCACACGAGAGCAGAGCACTACTGCTCAGCACTGACATTTCTAAATAATTTTAAGATGAATTTAGATGTTGCTGATATCACTTGCTGTGTTCTTATCTGAAAGTGTGTGAATGTATGAGTCTAATGTACAAATACATATAGGATGTGAATCAGACTTGCAGAGTGACTCTCTTTCCTGCAGAAATCACATACAAGTCAGCTGGATGATATTTTATTTAGCATGTCTGATCCTGGTAGTTTGGTTCCAGGTTTCAGCTGAGAAAAATAATTTATCATTAACCTAGAAACACAATTGTTTCCTGTATTGAAACAGAGCTGAGCTTGCAGGACCAAGAATCCAAAATGTTTTTTTATAGAAACATTTGAATATTATCGGGTTGTGTTTATCTGTAGGGGTATATTATGGTAAAATAAAGGAAAGGCAATTTTGTCTTAATGCATTTAAAAAAAATCTTCTTCCCTTTTTCTCTTAATTTTAGGTTGTCATTTGATAACTGTAAATTCAAATAGATTTTCTGTTAAGCAGTTCTTAAGTCTTTTAAGCAGTCTTTTCTATTAAGCTTGCTTACTTGCCAGCAAACTTAAAGCTGTTTATTTAGCATATTGTGGACATGATCAATATTATCTTAGTTCTTTCTGGCATGTTCCAGTATTATTTAGGAGACATACACAGAAAAGTACCATGAGGGATTTCAGTGTTGTTAACTGGAATATTAGTTAGTGCCAACTTTAAAATTAATTAAATTATCTTCCTCTTTCATAAGAGAAAAGATAGAAAAAACCTTAACCGTTTCCAGGAAGGTGTTTCCCCTGGAACAAAAAATCCCCACTGTTGCTGCAGTGATGTTACACAGGAAGTGACACCGTGAATTTCCTTGCAGCCCATACAGCTGCAGTCTTTTCCATGCTGCTATTCTCATGGGTAGCCTTCAAAATGGGACACTGGATGTGCTGTGCTATAACTTTCATGTATGCCCAGCACAAACTCTCTGAGTGCAGGATGATTAATTCCTCTTTACAGTGCTGGAGCTTAGCACATGCTGTGTCCTGGACTCCTGCTGCATGGAGTTAGGAGGGCTGGCTCAGAAAGCTCTCATCTCTGCACCTGCCAGCTCTGCTGCCCAGAGCGAGGGAGGAGCAGGGGCAGGGCTGCCTGCCAATCCCTCCAGGAGACAGAAATCTTCCCAGCAGCTGTATGTGTGGGCATTCACACTGACATCACACACAACCAGCAGAGCTGGTGTTCAGAAGTGCATCACCAGTTATAAACTACCCTTCATTATGATGTTCTGACAAATTTTTGTTGGAACCTAGAAATGCTTTTATGTGAAACATCATTTTGGGTAATCTGCTTCCGTCTGTTGGCAACTTCATATTCCAAATATACTCATGAATTAAGAATATGGTAGCAGGGAAAGTACTTCCTTCTGCCAATTCATTTTAGCCTTTCGTGTGCGTGAGTTGTTGCCACTGGTGTTTCAAGCTCTGACACTGTGTGCTAGATTGCAGAAGGCTGCTTCACATCTGGACTCAGTGGGGAGCTGACTTGGTCAGTGGAGTTCATGTCCCATTGAACTTTATGCCACAACTGTGATCAAGGAGGTGGAAAAACTGCCCAGAGAGAGAACTGTTTTAAATTGACGTTTCTTTAAAAGGTTTACATTTAGAAGATTTCTTTTGGAATGTCATGTTTTTCCTCCTTCCATAATCAATGCTTTGCTTATTGGAAGTCATGCCATAATTGGTACAGTGGCATAGAATAGTTGCATAGAAAAGGTTGTGCAGTAGTACTAATATAGACAGCTCTGAACTAATGCTGCGAGTAAGACATTCGTAATTCACATTAACAGCAGCCCTAAAGTTTGTTTTAAACTAAATGTATTTTAACTTTACCCACTGAGCAAACTGAAATGTTCATGTTTCAACTGAATCCTGCAACTATAGCCCTTTGAAAATATACTTGCTTCCTCATTAATAATTAATCTTAATACATTCAGTGCAAACAGTTTTTTATCATTAAACACTACCCATCTGTTAAAAGAAAAACATGACTGGCACACACTTAAATCTTTTATATTCAGAGTTTTAATTTTAATCTTAGCTAACTTTGTAAAGAACAGCCTACTTTAGTGGGGATATGACATATAAGCAGTGTTTTTGACTAAGAGGAAGCTTCACTGTAAGACAAAAATCCATGTTAATTTGGCTTGTTTCTGAAACAAAATAAAAGAGTAAAGATACACATCACTGGAAAGGCTAGTATAGCTTCCTGTTGTGTGATTCCCCAGGTGTTTTGTACCAGCAGAGTTTTTAGCATGGATTCTGGATTAATGTGTTTGGTTCCATGCAGACAGTCGTAATGGTACCTCTAGTAGGCTGAATGGTGTGTCCTGTTCTTCTTTAGCACTGAAATAAATTGTGCCCAAAGTAGTATTGTATTCCTTAACTCTTCTGGAACCACTATATTAGAAAAACTTTGTAAAAAAAAAAAAACCTAGTGAAAGAGCAGTATTGTTTGAAGATCTAATCATTCCTCTGCTATGGTGCTTGATGCAGGTTTTGGAATGTAAAATCTTACAATGCTAAACAGTAAGGATGTCTAGAAAGGTAATATTTCATTCCGGAAATTCTAATTTCCTTTGTCATATTGCTGTTGAAAATGTCAGGCTTGACATGATAGACAATATTTTTTCTGTGAAGTTTTTTAAGGAAGAAGAATCTTAAAGGTGATTAAAAAGCATGAAAGCCCCAAAAATGCTGCTTTATGATTGAATTATGTCTTAGAAAATAAACTTACTGGAATGATTGAGCTACTATCATTTGCTTGACTTAACAGTGCTTCACAGACCTACCCAAAGACCCAACTGTCTATGTCAGTTGGGGAAAATAGATGCATTTTATTTTTCATATCAGTAATGTTCTATTTGAGAATATTAGTGGTGCTGTAATATTCCACACTGATCAGGAATAAACTAAAAATTACTCAGATGCATGAAAATTTGGAGGGGAGAGGGGAAGATTAACTTAGAGAGGACCCTAATTATTCTTATGTGATAATTGATAGTGGGCAGTGTACTGATGGAGATTTGGTTTTGTGTCCTGATACCGTAGGAATCAAATGCAAAGGCAGTTTGTACTTCTCACCACTTCTCATGTTACTTCTTGAGATATTAAAACATTTTGATACCCAGTGGCACTCATCCAGTCTGGCAATTTGGTTCTGACCTGAAGTGAGATGCTAATAGTGAAGGCAAAAATGTACAATATTTTCTGAAATGTTTTCCTTTTATATTTATGAAAACAGAAAAATACAGCTCCTTTTGGGAAGGATGGAAATACGTATCACCCAAAGATGATTTGTATTTCTCTAGACAGTGGGCTGTGATAAAGCTGTCAGAATTTACAGATAATTCAAGCCAGTGCATTTAGCATTAGGGCAGGTGGCTCGTTTTTACACGTGTATAATTAAAATAAATACTGAGGATAAGAAGACTGCAGAATGTTGTGTAAGTAAACATAATCATATCTTCATAAAATTTCGGCTGGTACAATAAAAAGAACCTGGAACAATCATGTTTGCAGCAGTACCTGTTCACTTGCTATTCTTCCCTACCAGGAAAAGTGTGCTTTAATTGGCTGGTAGCAAACATAACCAACCAGAGTGTGGAAACCTGTTGCAGAAACTGCAAAGTGCAGGTGTAAGGGCACACTGGAGGTGCAAAACCAGCATAGTGCAAAAAGTGCAGATGCTCGGTGAGAGGCTTGAGATGCCAGCACGTTTCATTTTGGTGTGTACCACGCTTACCCCTTGTGTTCTTTTGGTTTGCATATTTTTGCTTCTCTTTCCCCTCTGTCCATCTGAATATCTTAAGAAGGCGTTGAATAGATCTAATTAATTAATCATGAAACTCAGCATTTCTGAGATGAGGTACTAGGGTTTTTAAGAAGTTAAGGAACAATTGAGATTCCTGTGGCTCTTCATATTTGTTCCAAAGCTCCTCACGTATTCTGCTGCTTTTAGGCATATGTTTAGTTCAGTGTACTTCCACAAATCTGTGTTAATTGTGCTCTTCTGCTGTAGAGGTAGTAAAATTGAGATTAAGAGTAGAAAAGTGATCTACTTGGGGTCATCAGAATTGTAGTAGATTAGGAAATAAAATAAGCAAGAAAAGAGTTTGGTTTGGGGTTTTTTTGTTTTGGTTTGTTTGTTTTTAAAACCTATTGTGTACTGTTATTTCTGAAAAGATGCTTAAGAATCCGTACTTTCTAAGAATCTCATTTTGAGAGGTCCAAAACCACGCTGGCATTTCTTTTCAGAACTGGGAAAGGCGAGTAG
The DNA here is from genome assembly GCA_013396955.1 of Regulus satrapa. Lineage (NCBI taxonomy): Eukaryota > Metazoa > Chordata > Aves > Passeriformes > Regulidae > Regulus > Regulus satrapa. The sequence goes on from VWZN01000916.1 coordinate 213,516, forward strand.
AAAAGTGTTGAGGTTGTTAAATTTAACTTCTGAATAAAAAAAAAAATTTGGACGCAGTGTAAGCAAGGTTATTCGTAGCATGTCTCTTTACTCAGCTGCATTATTCCAGGTGCTTGATCTCTATACTGGACTGTAATCAAGATACAATGTTAAAAAGTTGTGAAACTAAACTAAGATCAATTTTATGATCATTGTTTCCCTAGTAACCGAGCACAGGTGAGTACATTTTATAAAGTCAAGTATTGACATTATTTACCTAAGTATATTGCATTGTAGCTGTTTTAACTTACTGCAAGTAAGTATATTTTATTCTTTTTTGAAATTTTTTTTTCTTACAAATCACTGAGGTAATGAATTGATAGGAGTATCCATATGTGGAATAATGAAGTGCAAAAATTGAGATATATGTATAGAGATATATATAGAAAAACAACATTTAATTCATAAAATGTATCAGGTTTGAATATAAAGGCATCTTTTGGATATTAAATTATTCCACTGTATGTGCACAAAAATTCACACAAAGGTGTGTATTTTACAAAGTACTTCAGAGGTTCAGGTTCTCAAAAGCTTACATTTTAGCATTCTTTAATCTGAGACTTATACCTGTGCTTAATTTCATGTAGCTAGGTAAACCAGATGCTTCAGGGGCATAGATTTCAGTATTTGAGAGGTGTCACAGGAACACCTTGAGAACATGAAAAGAAGACTGAAAAGGATGAGAGGATCAATTTTAAAATAAATTTTAAATTTACTAGATTTAAAATTTTGACTAAATTAAAGAAGAGGGGGAAATGGGAATAAATTACCAAACTGAGAAGTACCTTTGATCTGTCAGCTGGTTAGCAGGAAACAGGCTTCAGATAAATGGAGCTCTTTAAACAAAGCCTGTCCTTGAAATGTGTACATAAGAAACTTAGATTTGTTAGGGAGAAACAGCTGATAGTGATTTCTTCTGGGTTCAGATTGGGAACTTTTTTTGCCTTGGCATTATGCTGATAAGTAAGCTAAAATAAAGGTTTGTGGAACAAATCCCTGTATGAATGCAAGGGCTTTAAATGGCACACAGGAATCTGGACTGTAATGCTTTGTGCCTGTGAACTAACATTGTACTCATCTTGTGGAATACGGTAACGTCAGCGTGTACCACGCTCCATTTGTTTGTTAGAAATCATCCTGCAGTCACAGCTATTGTACAGAATAGTGAAACAAAGTCTGATCTGCTAAACTTTGTAGAAGAGAACTCTGGATAAGAAACTGTAGATGTTATTGGGCCGGTTTTGGTGCTTCCTTTGGTGACTTCTTGCCTGGCTCGAGGTCTTTCTAATCCACTCTTAAAGAAATCTGGAAATGCTGTTTTGCATATAGTTGCCCATGTAACTGTTTTTTGCCAGACCTATAAGATATTTGTGTTGATGGCAGTCTCGGTAGTCATTTAAAAAAAATTACTAAGTCTTTGAAAATAGAGTTCTTAAATATCAGTATAACAAGAGGCAAATAAAACCATTCCATGTTATTACTGTTGCATCTGGACAAGAACTGTATGAAAAATGTGTGTGGAAGGCGACCTTTACATGAAGAAAAAATACATTTTGCATAACTATATACATAAACATGTATCAAAGAACATAATCATTGAATAGACTTGCTGAAGATGCATAGAAAAAAATGAAGATAGTGGAAAGAATTAACCAAGTTAACTTTTGAATTAACCTTAATTCATCCAATTCACTGTGTTTATATAGGAATTCCAGCCGTTGATTTTGAATCACTGTTGGTAGCATTGATTTAAACGTAGTGGACAAAAATTTTAAAGCATGAATAATTTAGTTTCTCTTGCCATCAGAGGATTAAAGTGCCTGTGCTGGATTCTGTGGACAAGTCAGTACACAATAATGAAAGGAAGTTAAATAATAAATAAAACATAAGTTGCACTTCAGTTACAAAATTCTTGTCTTTATGATGAGAATAGGATCTTCAGGCTATATTTAAAACTAGACCAGAAGTGGCTTTTTTATCTCAGTAAGAAAATTTCCTGTTTATTTCTGTTAGTTATTGCTGTTCAATACTATGGGCTTTAGAATGTTTTATTTTTCATTAAGGAAATATAATGCAGAAATATATTGGGGGAGATTACAGAAAACAGCCCCTGAATGCTAGTTTCTTCTTTGATTGATTGGATATGGCAATAAAAGGCTCCAAGCTAGAGACTGATTGCAGAGTTGCAAGTGACACTGATCAAAATTACTTTCTTCTAGTACTAGTATAGTTTAATTCAAAAGACTCAATTCCAAAGATATATTTAAATACTTTTGCATTTTGTTTGTACATTAGATGCTTCCAGTTCAAGATTGTCTGTCAAATATTAATGTGTTCTAATGGAAATTGTTCACTCTGGAGACAGCCTTTTGCTTTTAAGGGTTTGGGGTTTTTTAACGTTGAGTTTTTTTAATCATGCTCGAGCTATACTTATAAGAAACAAGTGGGGTTTGGGTTTTTTTCCACTGAAACTGTGAACTTTACAGCTAAATTACATAAATTGAGGCTGTCATATTTTATATTATGTTTTAACATAGTAATTAAGTGCAACCACTTAATTACACCAAAGTTAATTTTTTTAAGACTGCTGGTGTTGCATCTTTATCTTACAGCTAGACTTGTCTTGGGCTTCAGATCACCTTTCTGTCTAATACTAACTTTGGCCCGATGGATGCACCATGCTTTGGGATTTAAGATACTTTACCAACAAAATTGCAGCCCCTAGACAAGTCTACTGCATCTAGGGAGATACTGGAAGTGAGAGATTCTACCTCCAATTAAGCAAGCAGCCAATGTATTGTGAAGAACAAGCAAAGTTAAAGTGATGGTTTCAAGTTACTGTGTCCAAAGGACTTGAGTGCCTTTGGGTAGGGATTCATGAAATGGATAAATGCAGCAAGGGCTGGAGTTCACCTCATCAGCTGAAGCACCATTAGAAGGGATTGATAAGTGGCAGCACTGCAGGTGTATATACAGGCAGATGGCCTATGGGCTGCACATCCAATTCACTGTGTTTTACTGCTGATCTAGAACACTTGTCTAGCCAGTTGTCTTAAAATAATGGCTTTTGTTCCATCCATCATATTGAGACTTCCTTAAAAGGAGCATAACTAAAATGGAATCTAAAAAGTGTATTCTGTAAAACTGCTGAATTAAAAGAAAGGCGTTTCTGATTAGTAACCTTTTTATTGCCCTGCTAAGCCCATCAAATCTGTAACATAGGAGTAGAGGAAATCTGTTTAGAGTGTAAAAAAATCCCCTGCAAAACCAGAACACCCAGCCCTTCTGTGCTGATGCAGTAGGACCCATTAGAATGGCACGGTTATCTGCATGGTTACAGCTGGAGCAAGAGTCTCTTTTGGTCAGAGGTGTGTTGGCACCCTGGTGGCACTTACGGAGTACTCTGTGTCTGTGGTGGTGTTGGGGAAGGGGGGAAGAACACTGCCCTTTCATTTCTGTGTTCTGAAACAAGTGTTAAGGAAACTTTGGTGATCGTTCATTAGTTCAGCTCCATAATTCTGATAGAAAACTAGTTATCAACAATCCTGGTTATGAGGATCTTAAAAAAAAGTCTTAAGTGACTAAACCAAAAGGTAGAAAGAAACAGAATTTAAAAACCCAACCCTACTGTTGTGGTTAAGAGTCTTATTAACAGTGTTTAAATACCTGTAACAAGCAGAAAGATATCTTATTTTCCAAAGCTTACTCTGTAAAGAGACAGTGCTTTCCTGTTATCTTTTATACTTCTGTTCTTGTTAAAGTTCCAAGCATGTCAAACAAGGTAAGGGACTTTAAAAAATTGTGTTTGGATACATGGCTTCTGCTACAACCAGCAGCTTTTACTTTTTCAAGCTTCTAATATTAAAAAAAAAAAAATTAGACTGGCAGTGCTTAGGTTTTTCTAGGAGTCTTAATATTAGTCTTCTGAGAATTAGCAGATGGCCTTTCTTCATGAGTATACAAGTGCTTTCCATGATATTGGAGCAATTTATGTGCACTCAAATTCTCTACAATTTATTATTTTAAGTGACCAATTCTGAGGAGGGCATAGGAACCCAGCTCTTAGGTGGTTGTGTTTTTACCCCGGTTTTCAGGTGTCTGTTTCAGAGACCTGTAACTGACTGGTAACACAGTGGTGGCTTTGGAAATTTTTTACTTTTTCAATGGGAATGACAGAATTCATCTTAAACAGAAAGTCCAGAAAGTTTTCCCTTAGATTCAGTAGATGAGGGAATTATGGTACTGGACAACTGGTTTGGGTTTTTACAAAGAATAATCACAACCTGGATAGCTAATGCCAATTACTGCTTTTAAATACATAAAAGTTTTATCTTTTCTGAATGTGTTCAGCTGTCTTTGTTAAGGTATGCATAGATCCAAGAACAAGTTGTGCACCTTACCGTATCAATTAATGAAACTTATTCCTAAAATAATTAAGGTTTAACTCCTAAATATACTTGCCAAATGTTTTTGTAAGGCAACTGATTCATAGAAAGCTTGAGTCTTGAGCTGAAGCACTGAAACTATGTAAACAGCAAAAGGTAGCCAGATGTCCTTTAATAGCTTGATAATAATTGATTATTTTTCACATGAATTTCACTTTAGTGGCTTTTTTTTTTTTTCCTGAGTATGTAACATATGTGAAATGGCCAGCAAATACAAATTTTATCAATCAGATACAGTTTGACATTTTTAACACTTTTTAAACGTTACAAATGCCTGTTTACCATATGGTGTAAGTGGGTGTGCAGGAAACAACACTCTCATCAAGTCTGATATACTACTTTTCCATGATCTGAGCATGAACATTTCCTTGTAGTAGCTCTTGCTGAAGGCAAGCCCTTGAAGAATGGGTGTGTAATTTTGGACTGTAACCTTCACATTTGTGTACTTCTGTAGGTAGTTATTTTTAAATCAATTAATTCTTTAGCTTTTCTTATTTTTATTTGACTTTCTTCATAAAAGTTTGTTCCACATTAATGTTGCAACATGTGAAAGAGGTAACAGAAAGCAAAATTAATATTTTCTTTCCACTGGTGCACTAGCCAGTTGTTACTATTGTGGTCCCAAGTGTCCCATTTCCTGTTTATAGTCTACATCTGTAGAAGGTGCTGCAGACTTTCAAGGGAATTCTACAATCTTTGAACTGAAATGCGGTGTGTCATTAAATTGAATTAGTCATCATAGATTCTTGAGAGATAAGATCACTGTAATTTTCTGTGACTTGAAGATACTGATCCCAAATGCTCTTCTGGCTTGTTTGCATACAATTAAGGTTAAATTCAGTTAAGCAGTCCCTCAATACTGTTTTGTGCAGTACCCCAAATACACACTGGACCAGTGTTACTTAGAGTGTGTAACTTACCACTCCATGCAAACCAGCAACTTGTGCTTCTCCTCTCCCAGACAAAAGCTTCTGCTTCTGCTGCAATAGCCACCTGAAATTAGAGAAGCACTTGATGATAACTGCTTTTCAAATAATGAGTTAAAGCATAATTTAAAGGTCAAAAGGACAGTTTTCCAAGAGAAAAGTGTTGGTACATATATTCGTAAATATCTAACATGTTGCCCCAGCAAGATGCAACTTTTAACTAATTGCTACAAACTTGCACATGCCTCTCTGAAATGACTTGTTGATTTAGTCTCTTGCTTATCACATAATCAGTTGCTTAATTAGTTTTAAAACAAAGTTCATGTAAGAAAAAAATTGATCCATGTCTAAAACTTTTTTAAAGTTCCATTTTTCAGTATTTAATGCCTGGCAACTTCTCTGAAAATAGCAATACCTTTTTCTTTCTTTCTTGGTGTAAGCTATAATAGCTACTCTTTAAACAGTCTGTCTTAAACATGGTCTTTTAATTAAGACATGCTTGTAATTCATGAAACTATGTAATATCACCAACTGCAGTTTAAAAAAAAAGAAAGAAAAAGCATGTGAGCTTCCTTAAAACTGTACACTCCTAACAATGTCCTTGTTAATATCCTCTTAAGCCCATGGCAGCACTAAGAAAATTCAGATAAAAATGCATGTAAATCTCCATCAGGCCAGGAGAATGGTTTACAGTGCTTACAGCTGCCTCCCACCAGCACTCAGGAAGTCACAACTGCTCCTGCCACCAGGTTGGGGTTTTTTTCACACACAACCTGCACAATTCTGCAAAGGGTGAATCGAATACGAGCAGCAGCTCATGTCCTGCTCATGCTCCCCTGTCCGTGTGTCCGGGCGGGCGCTGCAGTGGTTCCTGTGCTGCTCTGTCCGCACTCCCTGTGCTCCCTCCCCGCTGCTCACCGTCCATCAGTGTTAGAGAGCTGAACTATTTAGCTAAAAGTACATATTGAAATAGAATCCAGGAAGAAATGGGAATTAATTTTAACTCGTTAAAAGTTTGATTTTTTTTTTCATGAATTTTTAATTTTTTTTTTTTAATTAAGAGATTCTTATTTACTATGTCTTGTAAGGTTGTTTGTTTATGTTTTATCACTCTTTTTACTTAATTTAGAAGAATCTTCTCTCATATGCAGCTTTTTTCAAGTGGAGGTGGTCTTAATACCAGTGACTGCAGGGACATTGATCTCAGTTGTTACCTGAAAACTTCCTGAGCTGGGAAGTTTTTAGGGAGCTGTAGACTATCTTGAATTTCTTACTAAAAGTACATCATTGCAAAAATGTATTCTAAAATAACTCTTTTGTGTATGGTGTCAAGGCACTGTTTATCTGCAGTATTTGAGACAAAGTAACTGTTGCTGGGATAGGAATTCTTGTTAAATAATCTTTGGTGTTTGAAGTTTCTTAACATTCAGTATAAGCTTTAATACTTGATTTTGTTCATTAAAGATTTTTTTAATATTTGGGCTTAGGAAGTAGATTCAGCTATTACTGTCTTTGCAATATTTTGCAATGGAATTAGGAGAAAAAGGAAGGACTTCAGGATAAAAATATATTTGGATAAATTAAAGGGAAATGAGAACAAACAGCTCAGTATTTCACTTCATCTGCATACAGATATTATACATGTAGCTGATCTGCATAGTGGCAGCTCCTTCCAAACTGAGAAATTGTATATCTTTTTTATATTTTAGTCATGTGAAGTATATAACTTTTGCTGTGTGACTGTTTAGGAGCCTTTTTGGTAAATAAAAAATGACTAGTATCCTTCCTTTTGTATGTGTAATTGTATGCTCTGCACTTTGTTAGTTCTGACATCTGTCTACATTATATAAAATCTATGTATTAGAAATATACAAAATGCTCTCATTTGTTCTAATTAGTGGGTTTTTTTATTTACTACATACTAATAAATCATATTTTGGTACAGCTCATATTGTATATCATACATACAGTCTATTATGTACTGTAATTAATCAAATGTGGCATTATAAACTGCTTTTCTTCCATACAGTTGTTTGAACTCACAAGCTTTGCTTTTTAACATCTGCCACTCAAAAGTTGCTTTACTGTATGAAATATGTTTGGGTTTTTTTCCAGATTGTCACAGACAACTCCACTTGCCAAGAATCCTCAGACAAGCCCAATGTATACACAGTTCCTGACCACATTACTGGAAGAACTGCACTTCAAAAACGAAGATCTGGAAAGTTTAACAAGAATATTTAGAATGGACTGACAACTTGAATGGTCAGTCAACTCTAAGCAATTTTGTGTGTCTTAAAACTAAACTGGTTAACCACGGATTTAAGTTTCAGCATTTTGTAAGTATGTACAGTACCTACAGATTGTATCAGCTGGAGCAGAAAATGTGTGAAGCACATTTTAAAGTAAAGAAATACGTATGGTATGGAAATGAGTGTCATCATTTTGTCAGTTACAGTAAATGCCAGCTGCTTACTTAGCACACTAATCTTTTGATAATGTATGGTTGGTTTGCTGCAATTTTGAGAGGAATTTTTACTACAATTTATTTTAAAAAATAAAATTCTGTGTGGCTACAATGGCTAAGACTCAGCAAGGTTTTTAAAATTATGACAATGAAATTGTTATGTTCAGTTTTAGTGATATAAAATTAAGAGACGCGTATTTTTGCATAATGTTGAGATTACATTTTTCATTCCAGGTAGGCCAAAAAATTTAAGGGCAAATACTTATGTTGATCATACTCAAATGATTCAATGAATATAGCATTATATTATTACTGATCTCACTCCTTTATTCTCCACAGAATAACATCATCTTAGCATCTCCTACTACCTGAAATAGTTGCACAGAGAACAAAAGAACACCTTCAGTTGTTTGAGCTTTTTAAAATGAAAAACGAAATTTAGTACAATTTGATTTGTAGTACTTGTATTTCTGCTTTTTCATTTCCTTCCTACGGGTAAGAATTTTGAAGTCTTGTGAAGAAGCTGACTAACCACAGTTGTTCAGGTTTGAAGACAAGGTAAAATATAGATCATCTGAAAAGTGTTTAAAATCAGTAGAAAGGAATTTGGATTGGTTTTTCTTGGTTTGGAAACTTTCAGTCCGAGTTTGCCTGCAGGGATCAGGGAAGGAGGGGGTGTGGGAGCTTCCGAAGGTAAGAGCAGTGCTGCTGACATCTTTCCAGCTGCCCTCGTGCGTGGAGCAGGAGCCTTTAGGAATGATGACAACAGTACACAAACATGTCTGGCTCATAGCCTGTTGGTCTTGCTACTTCTAAGAAAACGGGTGGTCTTTGAACTTGTGTAAAAGTTACTTTTAAACAAACTCTAAAGCGTTACTAGTTTGGACTTTTAAAATAGATTTTAATATCTACAGATTTTTCATTTCATTTCAAAGACTTGTGTTATTTAGGCTGTTTGGAATAGCTTGTCTGATTATAAATTGCACTTTACAACTAGTCCACTAGTAATTCTTAATGCTTCCATGGCATGCTTTATTGCCTAGTTGTCAGTTCATAGGACACTGTATTTTGAGAGACTTGAGAAGAAAGTTGTAACTGACAGTGCTTAGTCTGCAGCAAATGCCAGCACTAGTTAAGGCTGAGGCAAGGCTTACCAGGCTTGGTGCATCCACTCCATTTAAAAAACTACTATTCAAAAAGGTTTATTCCTTTGATTTGCTTCTGTAATTGGACACCAGAAAGGAACTCTCCATTTAACTAGTTCACTGCTGTATAGTTCCTTCCTGATAATCAGAGTAAATATGTAGATTACCCCTGACACACAGAATTTCATGCAGATTTTCCATGGAAGCTTCATTGTGCAGTGGACTTTATTTAGGAGATGCTTGGCTTTTCCAAACTTAAATTATAATGGGAAGTTATGTTCAGTGTAAGTTGTAAAAGCAATGATTTAGAATTAAAGCTATTAGATATCTTTAATGCAGAATTACAGCTATGCATTTTCTGAGTATGCAGTAGGGGAAAAAATACCCATTATGATCAGAGTGTGTCTGATACAAAAGTTCTAAGAATTACTGAATAGAGGTTATATTGGTTTTGTACCATGACAGAAGAAGTTTATTTGATACATATGGAGGGAAGGGTCAAGGCCTCACCAAAAGATAAACTTCCATAGAAGAGTGGGTAAATGATATGATACTCTAAGAAGAACTTAAACCTTGAATTTATATCTAGTCACTTCTGATTTTGGAAGTTGACTGCATTTCTAATTTTAGCTAGTAGATTCTGAGTAAGCAATATTATCCTGTTCCATGCATGTTTACCTTGGGGCACAAAGATTACTTCACAACACTTCTGTTGTGACTACAGAATACACCTAGAAGGCGTGACAAATGTGCATCGTACCAGGAATGTGACTGTGTTTCATCAGGCTGTTTTTGATGGCTCTCATTTGGAAAGTTTTTACACTTCCTGTCAGTTCAGTGGTGCGAATTTTTTTAAAGTTATTTTTAGGCTTGGTCTTCAGTACCTACGGTGTAGGAAATGTATGATCTTGTAATAAGAGTGAATAGGTCGCAGGCTAAAAATCTCTTTATCAGGGGTCACTGTAACTGCTTTTACTGTCTGTTTCAGCAGCTCAAAAGAGTAAGCGTTCAGGATTTTTGCCTCTCTTCTTTCACTGCTTTGTAGTAAGTGCCCTCATTCTTTTCCTTACGAGAACAAGATAATTTCTCTATCCATGAGGCCAGAAGAACATTCTGTAGTAAGCTGGGAATACCCTGAAGGGATATTCTTCACTTACTTGTAATGATTTCATCTCCGTTAGACATGAGTAACAGACTCATGTAACACTTTTGATGTAAATAAATGTAAAAGGTACACATATATACCCAATACTTGTGAATAGGGGAGAGGCTACAGACTGATCCCAAAAGGGTATTTCAGTACTGTCATCTTAAATGGTGTATAAAAATCACAGCTCAAGCATCAGAAGTTCAGTTCATTTATGTCATTTTCCTATGAACATGCTTTGTAACAGCCTACCTGCTTAGAAATGTTAAATCTAGACACCGTTTTTTATCTTAAAGCAAATTTCTGTCATAACTGTCTGTCCTTCAGAAGATGTCACTCTATTTCATCTCAGCTGGTTTTTGGTGTTGTTCTGCCCCTTCCCATTTGGCTTGGACACAAGCTCACGACAGCTTGTTTCCTTGTGGCCTTATTTCTGTGCTTACTGTTTTTCCTTCTGTGTTAGTTAAACAGATGAGAGCATTTGGGTCAGTGGTGTTTTCAGCCTTATCTCAGATACACTAAATTGTAGTGGCTGACTTCTGAGCTGCAGGTGTGGAGAGACATCATGGATTTGGGGTATAGGGTAAATGGGACAGAAGCCTCTATTTCTGAACAGCTCTGTGAAAGGGGAACACACTTGCTAAAGCTATCAGCAGCTTAGATGATAAGGATCATAAAGTCTCAGAAGTCCATTGTCATAACCATGTAAAGCATCCAGCACTGTCTGGCCATGGACCTGTAGCAGAGCAATTAGAGTATGATGTGGATTTTTTAATAGCAGGGGGGCGGGAAGGAAACCAGATTTATATGGTGATTTTTTTTTTTCCTGATATATATAATTGATTTACTAAAGAACAGAAGAACAGCTTAGTTTAAAGCTTGAAGCAAAATTTGCTTCTTCAGGCCTTTGCAGCTGTTCTGCCTCAAAGGAGGAATGACACATACCTGCATGTCACAGAATGGATTTCTTACCAAGTTTTCTACAGCTGTAACGAAACAATCTCAGGAAGAGAACAAGCGCATACACAGAGTCACATTTTCTCAAGATTATTCAAAGCAGTCTTTATGCTGGCCAAAGAGGCTGATGGAAAGACTTTCGTGTCCATTTTCACACTGAAGTTCGGTTCACAGTCTGGTAAGTACTCCCAGTGTAAGCACTCCACTTTGTAATATTGAATTTTCTAGCACAGAGCCTTTCACTGCTGCCGTTTGATTTTTTTGCCTATTGACTATGCCTAGTGTTTTTTCTTGAATTTTGGAGAGAAAAAGAGGAGTCAGAGTGGTTCATTTGATGTTCATCATTTCAGGAAAGTAGAAAAGTCATAATGTAACCCACGCACACTCAGGTTTTTGAAGAGATTACCTTGAATCAGTGTAAAGTTTGCAAATCAAGATAGGTGGGGTAGTGCAAAATTCTACATTGAAACAAGCAGAAGAGAGCCTGATTTATTTTGTTGAAAATTATCAAAACAGAAAAGTTCCTTAGGTAAATCTAGAGCAGCATAACTGACAGGGCTGTGCTGCTGTCTAAACCCAGGGCTGGAAATTTAGATCTACCCTGTCTTTCAAAGGGAAATGCAGGGAGTGACAAGGAGCGTGGTGCATGCATGAGATGTGTCTGGGGCCTCACAGGCAGTGTCCACACAACACATATAAGAGTCACCTCTATTTTCACTCTTCAGTCTCAGTGAGTAGCTGAAAAGTGAAACCTCTGTTGTGGTTTTAGGGGAAAATAACGGTTTTGTGAATCTTGATGTTCCATGTCCTACCCTTCTCCCCCTAGTTTGAGAGAACAAGTGCAATTGATGAGGAGCTCAGCTGGACACGTCTCTTTTAACCGCTCAGAAAAAAGGACTAGCACATCAGAGAGAAGAAAAAGGAACAGAGAAGGGGAAACTAGTACTCATACCTTCTAAATTTAGGCATCCAAACTTAGGTACCTGCCTGTCTTCATTTGCTTCAAAGAGAACTGATGCTCTTAAATTGAGGGTCTCCAGATCTTAACTTAGGGCATTTATGAAGTAGGTGGTGCTAATGGCTCTGCTCCTGTTCCCTCACAGAGGAAAGAAAGCAGAAAAGTCAGCTGAGAACACTGACACAGTAGACTTGCTCTCCCTGGAGTAATTTGTAGTAGAGTGTGGCACAAAATTGAATGGCCCCTCCACAATGAAGAGTTTCCAAGCAATCTGATTGTATTACTCACTTGTTTTGATGGATACTACTTCACACAATTTTTTCTTAACCTGTAAGAGTTAACACCAAAAGAATTCAAGTGAGTGGCAGTCTTTAGGGGAAAACAAATAATGCCCCTCTGTTGAAATTAGGTCACACTCTAGTTCAAGAGCTTGCCTCTAAGTTTTCCATACATACTGTTTATTTCTGCAATTGCATGGGAACACACAGTATTGTGGGTGGGGTTTAGCTTGATCTCACTGGGACAGCAGGTAATGCTGAACTGTCATTTCCAGTGAGCATTAAATATTGAAAACACAGACAGCCTCTCTTTTTGGCAAGTCTTAAGTTTCCATTAGAAGCAGATGGCATACAAGGCAGGGCTAGGCAGCTAACTATAAAGACCTCCTGTTTCTCAACTGTGTATCTCTACCACCTGACAGCCAGTCCTCCTCCGATTAGATTCAGAGGAAGTGGGTGTGCCTTCCATTAGCAAAGGCAGAAGGTAATATTGGTGTAGACTTTTCCTCTTGAAAGTTTTCTTTTTGTGACTCTTCATCTTAGAAGCACTTCTCTGCTTCTAAGAGTGTGGATAGTACTTTGGGAGATGGGCTGCCTGAAAGATGCTGTAGAACATGAGCTGTGGCATTTGTGGTGCTGCACAGGATTTGGTGTGGTGAGGGGGAGGAGCTGGAAACTCGTATCTTCAGGTGGCTCTCATTTAGCACTCTGGTTTCAAAAGCAAGGGAACCTAGAGAAGCCTCTGAGCAATGTATGGACACGTGTGATACAATCATTCCCCCTGAGTAGCTGTAGAGTAGAGCAAAGTGCAAGCTGGAGTTCTGAAGAAAACACTTAACCCTTGCTATGAGAATTGAACGTGTAGACTAAACTCCTAGACTTGGTAAGGCTAATCAATCAGAACAGTACATTTAGCGTGGCCCCTGTACTGCAGCTGCCCAGCTGTGTGTTGGCTTTCAGGGCTCTCCTGCAGTTACCTCACGACAAGAGCTCTAGTGAGCCCCTCTCCAGCACCAGGCTAGACAGAACCACAGGTTCCAAGGCACTTGCATCGCCACTGGGCAAAGGCCCTCCTTGGAAGTCAGTCCCCAGGACTCTGCAGTAGCCTGGACTTTTAAAGGTAAAGTCTTCAGTACATTTTTGCACACTGTGATTACCTGTGGGAGCTGCCTGCCAGGATCAGAGTACAAAGCCACTGGGGCTGCTCTACTGGCTGGTACATCGTGCGTCATCAAATCAATGCCATTTCTGGCACTTTTTGCCCTCTTAAATTTGATGGTATATGTAGCTGAATTGAACACTTAGTGGGACAACAACAGCTTCGTGGGGAGTCCCACAGTTATGTTAGAATTAGTCATCACCACAGAGAGCCTGAAGGACTTTGGATACAGCTTTAATAAGCTGCAAACATTAGATCAGGATTTACATCATAAATCTTACCTTTTTTGTTTTACTGAAAGAGGAGTGTCTACAAATCAGGTTAATATAATTTAACAAAGGACCATAATTGGTAGTATTATCTAAGAGGCCACAGCAACCCTGCTTACAGCTGTCAGCTAAGATCTGACTCATCTAAGGTATTTTATAGCAACCATATGTTAGGCACGTCTATCTCACCTATTATGCAGAAAAAATGATAACGTTTCCTAATCAGGATTTGCCACTGAGCAGGATTTTCCGTAAACACCTCACTACTGCAAGTGCTATCCACAGTCAGGAGAAAAGCTTTTGCAGACACTTTTGATTTGTTAATTTAATAAATAGAATAAATGGTTGCAAATCTATGGCTAGTACTGATTTAGCAAGGCTGGCTGTAGTCCAACGTGTAGGTACATTACTTTGGCAGTTGAAATGGTAAATATCACTTCAGCACAATTCATTAAGATAATTACTAATTTTTGCACTTCTTGTTCTAAAGTTTCAGATTGAGGACATGGTCTCAAAGCACATGATCCTTTAAAAATACTTTGCTGAGATGGTACAAGCGAAGTTGTATTGGTGCAATATCTTTACCTTCATAACCAGAAAAGAGAAGGTGAATTCCCATCAGTATAAGAGAAAAAGATTATAAGTTTGAAAATAAGTTTGGAAATACTGTGATCCTTTGATAACAATGTGGGTGGTTTATCTAGGATAATAATTGCACTTCAACAAAGGCAGACACTGTTGTAAACTCCAATGGCTATTTTTGAACAAGGTTTAGATCCAGTTCACTGTTACACAGAAACCTGCATAAGCCTGCACCCCTTTTGCAGTTTGACTTGACTCTTTCTTGCACAAAGGCTGGTTAAATGTCCATCCGCCTTAATTATTCCCAAGCAGTCTTGGGAATACAGGGGATGAAGTTGCAGTCCCAACATTTCCTTCTGTTCTCAAAAGGGCAGTAGTTTTACTGCTTAAAGCTCTGACTGACTTAAAAAGCTTTTTTGAATACTTTTTTTTTCCTGAACTATGGGCTCTCTGTAAATTAAAGAAAAAAAAACAAACAAAAAAAAATCTGTACTTTTGCTGACTGTACTCCTTGGCTTACTATAAAATTTCACAACTAGAAATGTAGTTAAAGTGTTTATTCCTTATTAAGATAATTAAGATCATTTGAAAACTTGAAAAATAAGTGATTTTACAGATACCACATTAGCCCTCTACAGCTCTGGGTCATATATATGTCATCTCTGCTAAGTATTCATTTCTAAGATCCTCCCAGGCTCTGCTTTTTTGTTCTCTGAACATCTGATGCTTCTTGTTATTCTTCTATAACCACAGATGCGCCCTCTTCAAAAAACTCACAATCTCACAATGCTAAACTGACGAGCTGCGTGTCAAACCACACACCCCAAGCAGCCCTGAAGAAAAACAGAATCACGCTTGAAGAAAAACACAATAAATCACACAAATTGTTTCCAAAAAATGAATCTGAAGCATTGCTAACTGTGCACAGGCATCGTTTCCTAACAATGCAAATGCCATTTTTATGCTCATTTACTCTACAAGCAGTGACTACTCTCAGAAAGGAGAGCTTCATCCGAACAACTTTTTATTTCCTTCGTTTTTAAGTTTTTTCTCTCTCTGAGCTGCAGTGGAGCCTTGCTGTGGGAGCGAGCTGGGTCTCCTTTCTGCTGAAAAGCAGCATGGGTGTTGCTGTGCTGGCTGAGTTGCACGGGGTACATGAGGCCACTGCACTGGGAAGCAGCACGTGTGGTTTGTGCACCGCGGAGCCGCTCTGCGCCCACCGAGAGCTCCCTCCTGGCCGCGGGCCCTGCGGGACTCAGGCGCTCTGAGGCAGGGAAGCCTTTTGTCCAGCTCTCCTGGCCAGGCTGTAGCAGAACCCCACGGCTCTTTCAGCTCCAGTGCCTCTGCAAGCCATCCCTTCTCCCACGGCAAGGGCCGATGCGGGACAAGATTGACTAATTTGGCTTGGCGGTAATGCTGTAACTTAGCTAAAAGGTTTTGTGATGCTGTCCCGCAAAGAATGAAGGGATCATTTTCATGCTCAAATACCAAAGACCAGCTAGCTGCTTTCTTCAACTGTCGAGCACCCTTCACACTTTACAGCATGTTATCTCCTTCTCCCTATAGTTCAAAATTTGTCACAGCATTAAAAAAATTAAATATAATTTAAAAGTGTAGCCACAAACATTTAGCAAGCTGCCTTGAATGCTCTGTCAGTATCTAACTGTAATTAGTGCTGTTGTGTAGACTTCACTGAAAGAAACTCTTTTTTAATCTAGTGATTCAAAAGTGAAACACTGACCTCCAGTTGTGGTACTTGACTGCTATTTGTGTAGGAGTAATGCTGGATTCTGGATTGCATCATTTATATCTTGAGTCAAAAGTTGGATTTCCTTTTTTCCTAGTTAATCGCTATCTGATAACCTTGCATACAAGATAGAAGATGCCTGAAGCAAAGCTGATAAAGTCACCAGTGCTAAGAATTGCGAGGGAGGGGGGAATGGAAGCACAACAGCATAGATACATATCTTCACATCCTTATTTCCTTTACAAATGGAGGAAGGAAGCTCCCTGCAGGTTAGCCAAAGAGTATCAGCTCTTACAGTCTAAGAGTAAAATTTCTAAAAGTCACAGGCTCTTAAAAATACTGAATTCAGAATTTCACAGATAATACTCCATAAATAATACTCTATATGTTTTGCTTCTGAAAACCATCTACTAAAAATTCTACAACCAGGTATAAAGCCAGATATATGAAACCATATCTCTACTCTGTTTCTGTCTCCTCTTCTTCCAAATCCTGCCTATTCTTCCCATCCCGATGCAAGGCCATTCCTTCCCACTGTACCACTCCACTAATTCCCAGCAGTTAGCACTCTTCCTCCTGCCTGCTCCGAGTGCCGCTGTGAAGATCCCACCCAACAGTCACCTTCCCCCGCTGGGCTTCCCTTCCCAGCCCAGGAAGGGATGGCTCTGTCCAGCCTCGTGCCGCCCTGCTCGCCCAGGACTGGCCGGGGGGAGCCTGCTGCAGGGCTCCTTCCCTCGGCCAGCCATGGGCCCGCTCTGCCCCGGCTCCTCCGAAGGGCGCCCTCGGTTCGGTGCCGGGCCACAGGGGCTCTCTGCAGCCGGGAGGGCGCTGCCCCCATCACCTGAGCACAGACACAAGTACCGTATCAGGAGTCTTACAACAGCACCTATAGATTATTATGAAAGCTGCCTTTAAAACAGGTATGAATCCCCCAACAGCTACAGCAGTACTCCTGTGCAGAGATGATTAAGATATCTTATGCAACTTCTTTAATCAGAAGAGGCATACTTGGTTGAAAATGAAACCTCTGCAGGGAAGGGTTGGTTTTGATTAATTTCTCAACTTGAAAAAGTGTGCAAATTGTCAGTGTGTTTCACTTTGACATTTCTAAACATACAGAGAAGGAAAGAAAGAAAAAAGGAAGAAAATCAAGTTTCAAGTCACTTTTCATTTTAAGAGGAGTTGAATTTCATTATATGATCAACAGGTGCAGTAACAGCTTTGTTTAGAATTTCTTCCTCTGTAAGAATCCCTAGCCTATATCCAGGGAAATCTATAACAGCCCGTGTATCTCTATAGGCTGTTACCTATCAAGGCTATTACCTTTCATAATGCAACCTCAGGGAAGATTTTTCTACTGAAGAAAAAGATGCATTCCTACTTTTAATTTATTGTTGTAAGAAATTGTTTCATTTCAGAATGTAATCCTTTGTAATCCTTTGGCCAGGATTACAAATTCACCACTGAAGATGGATCAAATCCATATGATCCATCCACAAGAATATGCTTTTTTTTATTTGTTGATTTTTATTTTTTTTTTTAGCTAATGGTCTTCTTACTAACTGTTTACATGCATCGAGATGCCTGTAACTGACCATTACTGACCTCCTTCAGAATGAGTTTGATCATCAATTTCAAAGCATTTTTTAAAGAAGCTAAATCCCTTTTCACAGAAAAAGAAAGTGAAAGGGGCGCGGAGTGACTCATCCAGACACATGGACTATGTCACATGCAGAGCCAGAAATATATTCCAACATATACTCCTGGTACCTACACTCATGGCCCAGGCATTAACACAGCTTGTACCAAAACTGATAGCAGCACCATGCTGCAAAGGAACATCCCCTTCTGGTGGAACATGCATTTGAAATTCAAAATATATTTGCTTGCTTTTTGGCAATACATGCTGTAATACCTCCCTTACTCTTTTGCCTAATCCTACACAGACCTGGAAGAAAAATGGAAGTCCATTGATCACATTTTTCCATATCAGTTGCTTTGCATTGATGTTGCTGATACTGTAAACTGGGCTGCACACCAAACAGAAACGTTACAGCTGAACTGCTCCAGATTTTCATAAGTAATCACCACCAGATTTGGGTCATATCTGTAGATACACTGCAACCTTTAGACTCAAGTTTTGAACACGGGTAAGTATGTTGAGTCCAAGCCCTCTGAAATAAGAGGTTAAAAGCAGACCATTTGCTCTGGCCTCAAAAGTGAATGCTGAGCTCTTTGAGGAATCTGGGCTACTCTATCCATCTTCTCTATTTATAACCATTCTGTCCATTGAATAAGACAAGGCTACAGATGTAAGGGGGTTTGGCATAGGAGGAAGATGAGTTCACAGTGAGGAGAAAAAGTGTGGAGAAGAAGCTGTCATGCTAAAAATCTGTGCCAGTAGAATTATCAGAGAACATTAGAGCACAGGGGTGATAATGAGACTAGTCAGTGTACAGAGTGATCTGATCCACACAGTGACAAAATGAGTTTCAATACAACCAAATGCAAGAGAACCTATCTAGGAGAAAATAAATCTCCTTTGGTAGGGTGAGAATCGGCCTCTGAAATCAATGATGAACACAGGCTATGCAGTCAGGCTGGATGGCTGAATGCTCAGCACAATAGTGTAATTATATTTTTAGCATCTGTATCAATATATCAATGTTATGTACTGCTTATCTCTGTACAGACATTTCTTTAAGTACAGTAGTAATTATAAATAGGAGAACCACCACAAAATCTGTGCAAGCATCACAGACCTGTGAAAGCATTGCAGAACCAAACCATGTTGCAGATGGTGAAACTCAGCGTTGTGTGGGAGTTAACTATTTCCACATTAACGTTATTCAATCACAGTGGCCCATTTTCACACAGCTTGCTGAACTTCAGAAAGTTTGCACAAAGGTTAAGGTTTGACATTTTGAGACAGAATGGCTTAGTCTTCTATCCTCTAGTGAGAACTACAATAAATAATCAATAATAGAAGAGAAACAGACTCTTACTGCATCCCTTTCCAGGGTGGAAGCACTGAAAACATGGGGGTTTTTTGACACAAATGCTTATTCTGAGGTTTTCATTACCAGGATTTCCAGTAAAATAGCCATAGGCAAGAAAGCACTTAATCTGACTGTTACATTAGGCTTCCTGAAACTACATGTAGGTGCAATTCTGAGTGAAGGCACAAGAAAATGTCCTTACACTTCTAAACAGACAAACAGAATTATATTTCAATTAATATGCAAGGTTGTGATGAGGCCCTATTTAAGCAGTTGTCCCGTAGTATGTTAGAATTGGGTTTTTTATAACCAGTGTGATTTCTGTTAGTTTATGCAAAGCATGCCTCTAAGAGTGAAACAGATTGAGATAGGACATAACATCCTGTCACAGCAGCATAATTCACGACTGCACTCAGAAATCACTTCTCTCTTTAGATTTAGGTATTAGTTCAGAAATTACTTCTAGAAAGCAGTATTTTCTCTCAGCCAGAATTCTACATATCTCTAATTAAGTGTTTAGCTAATTTATTACTGCTGCACATCTGCTATTTCTGCAGTAGTGGGTAAATACTGCACAATATTTTCAGTGTTATTACCATCACTCTATCTGTAGGTGTTGGCCCACTTTTTAATCAGAACCTACCCTTCTAACTGTGGCACTTGGTGTTTTCAGGCTGTGGGAGGAGGACTTTGGAGGTCGCCTGACTGCTCTGACCTGTGTCTCCTGCAAAGAATCAAAGTAAGGGAATTAAGGGAATTTAGCTGCAAAACCCTTGACAGTCTCCACCAAACCTGCATGAATTGTGTGCTCACAGTTCGCGGTAGAGTTGCAGGTTGGACAGATGTAAAACTCCAATACTAAACCCAAGATGTTTGCTATAGGCTTAATCCAAACATCCCAGAGCAATGAAAAGGCTGCAGAGGTACCCGACTGATAACCATCACCAACACGGCAGAACAACTCTGGTCTGCGTGCCAGTCCCAAGCCAGTAGCTGAAGCTGGTGGCACAGCAATTCCCTAGTACGTTGCTGAGAGCCACTGCTTTGCTCAAGCAAAGCCAGTGACCAGACACCACCCACAGGCCTGCAGATACAAGCATAAGGTAGAGGTCATTAAGCGAATTCCATACTCCCTTGTCTGCCCGGGTATAGGTCTCATTTCTTTGTCACAAACCTTGAGGTGAAGAGACAAAAGTGCCCATCCAGGAACAGCAGCTTGAGAGAGATGAACTCTTTCAGGTGCTTTTTCCCCCCTTGGGACAAAGCAATTTTGCAGGTACCGAGCAAACAGAAGTGTGGAGAAGGGAAGATGTCCCACCCAATGTGCCATGAGGGAACTGCAGCTTCCTAAGGAGGAGGGCACCGAGCGAGAGGAACATTGGCCCAACATCTTGTTCTCAAAGATGGCTGAACTACAGTGACTGCCTGCAAACCCAAGCAAACAGCAACATAACAGGTCAAGCACTGACATAAGAGAGTTCAGCCTATTTTGTTGACAGTTACAGGGACCACAGCACCAACTCTTACACAACATTTAAACACAGTGTTTCCTATATGCTCATAACATACAGCAATCGCCATGAACAAGTTCTCTTAAGTCATAATGACTGCCAAGTCACACAGACACACAAAAAAAAACCTTAAAAAAAAGCACTCAACAATTCTGATTTTTAAAATGCAGCAAAAACACCAATAGAGGAGGAATTTGAAATAAATACCTGCTACAAAATAGGAGAAGACTTGTCAAACCCTGTTCTGTGTGTTCTGGTAGTTAGAGCAACCCATACCCCAAACCACAGAGCAGTCAAGCAGGGTGTAATCCCATTGCAAGGAAACTTCTGTCATACAATAATCTCCCCTCTCTACTAAGGCTGGGCTCTGATCAGAAATGCCTTCATCCTTTATCCTGGATCCTTTATGATTTCTGAGGATTTACTGTTTCATTACAGCACTGGATATATCACTTCCAGTTTAATGTGATGAATTTCAGGCTGACCACAATCTACTTAGTGTGGGTTCCTTCTCCAGGAAGGTTTAAGAGTAGCCTTTAGTGTTATGTTAGCCTCTGGCCTCGAGGAAGAACAAAGTGAGAAACAGATGCTGCCATAAGCACAAAGACCAAATGTGCAGAGCCACACAGAATTGCAGTGGAAGTACTGAAGATAAGAGTAATGCCCACTGACCCGGCCTTTCCAGCAGTGACCAGGAAATGACCTTTTCCCCCAGTGGACTGATCACTGCAGAGTTCAGTCTGCAGAGACACCCCATCAGCACCAGTGAGACTCTTGCTGTACCAATTAGACGCGGTCCAGACATTACTGAGTTATAGAGCTGCAAATACATTCAGTTCTGTTTAGAGCCCAGACCACTCAGATTTACACTAAATATGACATATTAAATATAAGTCATGCTACAGTCAGGTTCCCGTTCTTTATTTTCAGTTAGACAAATTTGTCACATGTGAGTCAGCTCCGAAATGCTCTTGGAGCAGTGGGAGTTTGCCTCTATACAGAGCTATGTAAATACCAAAAAAGAAACTAAAGATTTGACCTTTGTTTACCCAAGGAAGCCTCAGTTGACCAAAAGGCACATCAGATTTTAACAGCATTTCTAGGATTGAGTCAGCTCTGACAGGCCAGCTTCCACAACTTGACTCCAAGCACAGCACAGGCAGCCTACACAGAGACTGCAGAGGCACCAGGAACCCACAAGATACACTAAATAAACACTTTTGGTGCAAAAATCTGAAACGGGAGCAGAGCCAGCATGATAGAATGCACTGATTTATTCACCGCCTTCACTCTAGTGAGGAGCCCTCCTGCAGATGTTGCATCTGGCTCTCCCAGGGGAATGCCCAGAGGGCTGTAGAAGGTGCATGAGCAGTGCCAGTCCTCCAGCAGCACCAGTGATGAGTCAAGCCCTGTCTGCACGTGTGCATGGGGGCCAGGTCACCATCTGAAACTAGCCATGAGCACCACCAGCAGCGGAGCGGTGCTGGCAGAGACGCCCCATCACAAAGCTCTGTGTCCCTTTGCTTACAGGTAAGCCCGAGGCAAATCCTCAACCAGGGCACTTTTACCTTTAGCCAGTCACAGCTTCATGACCATCTTTGTAATACCTTGGGCAAATATTGACTCGGATCCAACAGACTGAAAATATTTGGTTTGCACCAGATGTGGTGCGTACCTATCTTTGAAACATTAGCTAAAGGAGTGATTTGAGAAAATACAAATTGTAGGTGGATGTGTTTACTTTGCAAGGTCTTTCACATTGCGCTCAGATGCCAGAAGTGTGCGTGAAGGTTTCACCCACAGGAAGAAAGGCAGCTGTAAGTGCCACAATGCTCAGTGAAAGCGTGCGTGCACGTGCATTCCTGCGCCTGCAGCTCACCACATGATAGAGGAAGGGCCGGGCATCACTGGGGAGACGTTAACGGGTCCATGTATTCCTGCTCTGAAGACACCTGAAAAGGTCTGTTAGCTAGACAGCAATCACTGAGCTCATTGCTCCAGGACACAGCCTCCCAAGTTCTTGGTGTGGAGTGTTGGGGCTGCTTTCTGCAAGGACCTGAGCATCTTTTCCGGGGCCCACAGCTGACAGCAGCTTTGGAAATGCAGACACTGTTCCAAGGGAAAGGAAGGTAACTGCCCACTCCTCTCCTATTTCTCTTGCTCCAGCTGATTAGAAATTAGAGTTCCAGTAAAAAACATGCATCAAAAGCATACATCTGAGCAGAGAAGCACCTTTTGTTAGAAGGCTGAAAGCAACAGAAAGGTAGTTTGATTGGTTTAAATTACTTCAGATTTCAATTCTTAGGTCTCTCCCTGCCCCACTGTCAATTCCTCATGTGCATCTACTCTACCGTACTAAAAATCATCAGTCAGGTACAGCTTTGTCAGTCACAGAGCTTGCTTATGGAAACTGGGAGAGGGAAGGAAAGCACTTTAGCACCATTCAGTAACCTATGGATATTACTACTACCCAGTATTTTCATTTTGGGATTTGATGTGTATTCATTTTGGGGGCTTTTCAGAAGGAACAAGAGTGTGAAAAGAGGTTATTTTCTGTATTTACCAAACAAGTATAGAAGAAAAGAAAAAAACCTGAATTTTGTTCAGTATATTTGCAGGAAGAACAGTGATATTTGCAGGGAAAACCCTAGTGAAGTATTTGTTTGCTGGACCACTCGGGGCGAAACTCAACTGGTAAAGTTTGTACAGTACAGAATTATTCTTTCAGGACTGGGAATTCATAGCAAGGCCCTTTAACTACCTCTCTCAAAATAACTGAATCAGCAGCACTTCCCAGACAGCACTTGAGAAGTACAAGAGTAACACTTTTCTGCGTCTTTCTCCACAAGTGAATCTTTTCATCAGATACACAACACCTGACACCTGGGGTTCTTATACCCTCTGAACAGTCAACAGATTTTTTTCCCAGAGCAAGAAAAACCAGCAAGCCACATACTGATCCACAAATACACCTACCTCTAATGCACTGCCGTCCAACCCCACTGGAAATTCAGGGGTGTTGGAACTTTCCTGGTCATGAAGGCCCACTACAGCATCCAAGCCATCCTTCCAGACAGCTTACCTACAGGCTGACTGTGAATCTCTCCATGAAAACTAACCCTGAAAACTACTTAGGCACTAAGCTTGTAATTCATGAGCTGCAGGAACATCGCACCTCCCAAAAGGGGAGTTACAGATTGGTTTCAACATCATGATCAGTTAAACCAACACTAGGAAAGAGATGAATCTTCAGCCATATGTTTCCTTGAAAATATTCCAAGTTCATTACTAGAGGCCAAGACACTTCTCAATAACATACCACAGGCTCAAGAACTAAGGTTATTTTAGAGGAGCCCTAGAAAGTACCCTCTGTACTCATGGTAAGGTAGTTAAGCTCAGGTCTCAGTGTCACAGCAGCATGCAAAGCCTCCTAACACAGCAGTAAACCTAGAAAGACCATTTGAGGTTTCTCCCTGCCAAGGAAACTCAGGACATGTTACAGTCAAATGCCTCATACCCAGAGGCGTCTGAGCCATCCTCCCCATCATCTACTGACGGGAATAGGAGCTCCCTCCCCAGCTAATTATGGACAGTCCAGCATGCTCTCAGCTCTGCATGTCCGAGTGAGTTCAGCCTAGGTTTCCTTCCACCAGATCTTAGTGTGCACCTGAGTATACTCCATCTCCCAAGTCACATTCAGTCCCTCTTCAAGGTGTTTGAGGGTGTCCTGAGGAGGAATCAAATCTGTCCAGAACCACCTCATGAATCCTTAACCTGACCTTTCTGTGGCTGCCCAGAGCCTGGATGTGCCAGAAGCACTTGCTGCACGCACATTTTCTCTCAGTATTGTGGTGGGGTTTCCTACACCTCTTTGTCAACCAATGTTACAACATAAAACCAAGCACCATTGTCAGCAAGATGTGCAATTACCCTATTATAAATTTCTCTTTCAAGTTTATAGGACTGCAAACACACACAAGGAGTCCCTAGCAGGTCTCTGTATGCTATGGACAGATGGACATAAAGACAATCTCCTCTGGCCTATGACTTTCTTATACTGATGGCATCTTTCCTGTTCCCTCTGCTCCTCAGCCCTGGACAACCTTTACACATAGGGGCAGTTTATTTTATTTTTGTCTAACAGAAGCGAATTTCAGTCCTCAGAGCATCATAGAAAATTAAGTGAGATTGTCAGTCCCATGAACAAGGCTTTGTCAGAGCTAACAATGAAAACCTGCTTATTGAGGGATGAGGAATTTGGCTCATTTATACTTGTTGAAGTAGACAAAATATTTTGTTGTGCTGTGGAAAACATAAAACCTCTCAGAAGTATGGCTAGGCAGCTGCGGTGTCAAGGTGATCAGAGATTTTATCATGTCTCTGGCTACTGGGGGCTGTACTAACCCTAACCCACATCTCCTTATACTTGCATTTTGTAGAAAGCATCTTGGCTCTCCAGCCACCAAGATCTAAAAACCAGAAGTCCTTAACCTTGCCAAAGCATCAGTACAAAGGCTGTGGCAGCCTTCTCCAACATACAGAAGTTCACAGAAATAAATTGCTCAAACATGAGATTTCAGCAACTGAACATGCAGAGGAACAAAACTGACATCCAAATGGCAAGTGGAAAGAGCCACAGTTAAAAACTAAACCACAGCAGTCTCAGAAGAGAGAAGTAACAGTCCAGCATCTCCCCTTCTGCAATTATTTGGAGTCTAGCAGTTTGAGGCACTTCACACTAATCCTCTTCCATGGCCCCATAGTCTTCCTGGAGTATGGCGAGTGATGTGAAAGGTTTCAGAAAGACGTATTTAGAATTTAGGGAAAAGTAAGAGAGGACAGAGCTCACCCCACTTGCATAAAACCTCTTCTTCCCATAAATGCAACCGTTCTTTTCCATCCCTGCAAGGGTCTGTGACGCAACTCGGGCTGGGGAAACTGGGAAGGAAGCACCCACTGGAACATCACCCCCCTCACCCAGGATGAAGGGAGAGGTGGCAAACGGCCTCACCACCTCAACTGGCCGCAGAAATCAATCCGAAGATTGCCAAACCCCTGTAGGGAACAACAGCAGCGAGCCCTGCCAGAGCCAGGCCCAGCTGACAAAGGGGCAGGGGGAGAGCGAGGCTCCCTGCCTTAGCAGAGGAGCTCTCAAGCAAAACACCCCAGCCATGGTGGAAATATCACACAGGAAGGTAGGAAGACTCTTCTCAATTGCTATTAATGTTAATTTAAGCTACTGAAAACACAAATAATTCCAAAACCAACTGACAGCAGATATATAGAGTGCACAGCAGAGCTCAGCAAAGGTCAGGCCCCTGCAGCACAAAGCCCAGCACAAGCACACAGGAAGACCCAGCTCTTTGCTCTCAGCCCGAGGTGACAGCACCCTGACTCACACTCACTATTACTCAGTGTGAGCAAGAGCATCCTGGTCCAGAAGGTCTGAGCTCCCTGACTGCAGGGTTGCAATAGGGAATGTCTACCTGCAACCATCATTCCTGCAGCACCTCAAAGAGTTAGAACAGCTACATAAAGAGAATCAAGACTATTTTTCACCCACGCCCCTTTTGTGTCTCACCCTCCTGCCTATTCATGTTGCTGTGTATCAGGGAGGCAAAGAGCAATAGAGGCAGAGCTGACAGTCTGTGAAATTGAGAATTTAGCAGGTATAACAGGCAACATAAGATCTTGGCTAAAATAATTTAAAGTTAATTGCTAGAAGGAATCATTGGAAGTAATTTAGATCAAAGTAATGTCTATTTTTTCTGGCTGACCACATAATAAAATTCTATTAATTTGTTGTGGCTCTTCACATCAACACAAACTTTCCTATATTAAATACTAAAAAACATATTTTTACTTATTTTCAGATGAGTTTACTCTTTTGATCACTGGGAGTAAGTTTCTTGTCTCTTGCAATGATACCCCTTTTTCCACTTTGAACTCACCCCTTGAGTCTATTGGCGAGCTTTGGGAATGTATTATTCATAGGGGTGGAAAAAAGTGTAAAACATAAGTTCTACATCATAATGAACTGTCTATCACCTCAGAGGATTACGACTTCCCTTTAAAGCCAGCTGGCCCTATTACAGTACCTAAATCAATGGAACACGGTGGCCATTTCCAAGCCCTGCCGGGCTGCTCTCCTGCCAGCCGGTGCCAGCGGAGCCGTGTGCCACAGAGGGAGCTGGCAGCGTGGGCCAGCAGCCGAGCTGCCTTCGGGGCTGCTGGAGCAGAGGAGCCCGGCACTGCTGCAGCTACTGCCAGCGCCGTGGGAAGCTGAACCCGAGAGAAATGGGGAGGATGTACCCCATGCACTGCAGGATCCAGCTAGCTGGGAGATACCACATGTGTCAGAAAGTTGGCTGGACAGCATTAAAAGAAAATAATTTCAATACTTGTTACATA
This sequence comes from Regulus satrapa, assembly GCA_013396955.1. Lineage (NCBI taxonomy): Eukaryota > Metazoa > Chordata > Aves > Passeriformes > Regulidae > Regulus > Regulus satrapa. Next base: position 240,556 of record VWZN01000916.1, read on the forward strand.
ATTTTCCTTCTATGTTTGCCTTATTCAATATTCTTTTGTCATGTCACCTCTACTAAAAATTTAAAAAAAAAAGGCAAAAAAAGCAGATGAGAAGCAACATGCCGTAACAAACACATAGAAGTGGTTTGATTTCAACTTATTTGAAATCTTTATGACATGTTCCAGGTGAAGCCGTTAGTCAACATTACTCCAACAAGGAAATTACAGCATTTTTATCATGTATGAAACATTTCCTTCAGATTTATGTGCTCTCTCTTTAGAGTCTGTATGTTGTGCATATCACAAACTGGTGTGACACAGACTCAAGAAACGTTCTGAGACTCATGTGTTGGGCTTTTTTCATTTTTCTCCCCCCAGTAAAGAAGTTACAGGCAAAACTAGATACCCATATCCAATGCATATTCAGATGTATCTGCAGCTTTAGATGCACAAACACCTTTTAAATCTGATTCCTTCATTTTACATGCCTTATAATGTATAACATATATTTACATGCCTGAAATCTATTTAGACTGTTTCATTAGTCAGAGGAAAAAATACTGGAAATTACCACTAGCCTATTGACAATTTTTTTTTTTTTAAATTACTCTTGGCATTCTCAGAGGCCACCTCCACTGCAGGTGAAAATAGACAGGATGTGGCTTGGCAGTGGAGTAAGGTCTAAGATTAAGTAGAGAAAATCTCTGGAATTTTAACTCTGAGCAGGCATCTAGTAAGGTCTCTGCTAGAGACACACTCTATTGACTTACATGCATATTTCAGTGCTTTTCTAAATCAGAATTTCCTCAAAGGGCTGTATGCTGAGCTGTTTCACTACTTAGAGTAAGACCCAAATCTTAAAGGCAAAATCCATTCCTGGTGTGAACTGGGGTTAGGCTGGAGACGAATTTGATACAAGTGACCTGTTTGGTTTTTCCCTCTTAGGGGTGGAAAATGCAGAGACTTGAGGAGCACACCTTTGTCAGTGTGCAATAGCAGCACAGCTTGCAAGCAGAGTTACAGAGTCTCGCAATCTTTCACCCAAGGCCTATTCTAGAAATCTCTTCCTCCCTCCCCCCATCAACTGCAACAAATGTTTGGCTTGAGGAAAGAGCAGGACCCAGAAGAGCTGCTCTCTAACTTATGTTGCAATATCCAATCTGAGTGTCACTATCAGCTTTTGGAAAGTGACTGTATAGAAAACACAGATGATGTTTGCATATTTTAATTTTAAACATCTCTGCTTGGCATACGGATGGAACTTAATAAGGCGCTTTGTTTCTGCCTCATGAATTCATTCAGCCTGCTAACTGATTTGGATAAAGCATTTTGATTCCAACTAATAAACTTGTTTTCTGTGCGGGCGAAACAGGTTTTGGAAGCAAAGTAAAAAGTTCTTTAGCTTGCCCAGAGAAGTGCTTCTATAATATCTGAAAGGAATAGACCTTTTCTTTTTATAACCCACTTGTTCCACCCATGTCTTTTAAATCAATCAGATAAATTCACCTTGTTTTTCATTGCCCTGAATCCTGATAGCTCTGCACACTTGATAGGTAATTTAATCATTGTTGGTGTGGATGAACACAAGCTCAAATTAGCTTCTGAAAGGCTTAGTTGTCCCGTAGATAGCTCTGCCTTTCCACTTTTATGCAGGAACTGAGCTTCACCAACTGGTTAGCTAGAGGTGTCATTAAAAATTTAGAGAAAGAAACAAAGGTGTGCTCCAGTGTCTCTCCTTACCCTTTCTACTGTTACTCTGGCAAACAAAAGGTATGGAACCTGCCTCATGAATAATGGGTCATTTAATATGCATAATGTATTTTTAATGGCACACAGTAATAACATTGAGAGAGATATTTCCAATCTTCAGACTTGCTCCACAGCCTCTCAGTAGCCTGTTCTGATTCTCCTCAGATAAATCTTCTTTTCCTCTTCTTCATTTCAATTCCCCTCCTTACAGCCATGACTTTTCCCCATGCAGAGCTGCATTTCACCCAAACCAGCAGCCGGCCCTCATGCAAGCAAGGCTGGGGATATGAGAACACCCTCCCGTGCAGGAACACACAGGCCTTTCAGGGGGTTTGGGTCTGAGCTGCAGCCCAACAGTGGCACCCTAAGACACACCACCAACTGCAGCATGCTCTGGGAGGAAACACGCTAAAACCAGTAAGACATCTGCAAGACCAGTGGGTTTCTTCCCGTGACAAAGATTCTTGCCACCTGTGCTGTGTCCATGCTGCCTCCCAGGCCACCCACCTAGACTCACACCACCCTAGTTGCCCTGTTTGGAAATGGAATGCTCCAAGGGGGCAAGCACACATCGCTATTGTAGATTTAAAGGTAAATGCCAGCAACTGAGGCGTCTCAGTGGCTGCTGGATCAAGGCCTGCCCAGAGCGAGCCTGTGCCTAGCAAGAAAGGCCCTCCTGAGGGCAGAGAGACTGCACCCTGGGCAACCCATGCCCAGAACCCCTGGCCAGCACTCACTCCATCCACAGCGACAGCATCGCGGTAAAATAAATACTCACCCTGAGGCAGCTCCAAGTCTATCTGTACCACAGGCCGAGCCGTGTTTTGGAGCCTCCGCAGCCTGGTCCCACGCAGGCCCTCACAGGCCATCCTCATAACCACCGAGTCTCCTGCACGGATGTTCCGCATTAATTAATCCAGTAAAGTGGGCCTAATGTGGTCTTCAGAGCACCTGGCACCTCCTGCGGTGCCTGTGCCGTGTCCCTTCAGCCTGGGCGCCGTGATTGCAGCCGCGTTTCTGCACAGTAAGAGCTCCGCCTGCGGCGCCCGCCCTGCGCAGCCCCAGGGGCAGAGCGCCCGAGCGGGGCAGCCCCAAGGGGACAAGGCCACAGCCCGCCACGGCACCCCCGAGGGGACACAACCAAGGTTCTAAAGGGTGGCAGAAAGCAGAAGCACAACGGAGGACCTCAGTGGCATCATGGCAGGTGAGTGTGCGGGCCTCGGGCAAGTAGGTTGCCTGCACCAGTGCTGGGCCAGCCCAGCAGGGCACAGGGCGACTCTGCTCACTGGCTTTGTCCAGAATAAATGTACAAAGGTGGAAACATGAGTACATACCCGTGTGGGCACTCCAGATTACATGCACATGTAAAAAACCAGGCTACCATGCTGTGTTCTGTTGGGAAAAGAACAGGAGACCTCTCCGTCATCCTCCTGCTTCTCTTTTGTATAATCCGACTGCCAGATGGAGCCAGCCCTGCTGACAAGGCAGGCAAAAGGCTGTGCCGTGAGTCCCCACAGGCTTAAGTATAAATGATGCACCTGCTGCTCAGGTGTCCCTGCAAACTCCCAGGCACAGACATTTAATCTTGTAGGAGGCATTGAAGTTGCTCCTGGGCTAAGCAGGGACTTATGGCTATCTCTATTTCCAAAGCAGAGCCTTAAAACTGCCATTTCCCCCATAAACCCTTTTATGGTGATAGTCCAAGCCCTGGTATACCCTAGTCCTCAAAAGTATGAATGTTTATCTGCAATGAGGGAATTATAAAAGTGAATATGGCAGTTGTGTTCTTTAATCACTACAGCCCTTATGCCTTCATTCCCTCCTTGGAGGTTGCATCCCTGACAATCACTGTGGTGTACTGCTGTAACATTGCTGACATTCACAAATGTGCATTTACATATTAAATAAAAATCACTCTGGACCATCCTTGATACTTTATTAACTTAAAACCTTGCTCTAATAAATATGTACCAAGAAATGTAAGACACTCCATAAAATCTAAATAAGGACATTTACAAACTTGTCAACAAAGTAAAAACAGGGAGTTTTTTTAAACTGAGGTACATGCAGAGTTGTTAAGGCAAATTAAGTAAATTATACTTTTATAGCAAGTCCTGCCCACCTCAGAAAGTTTCCCTTCAAAAATTAAAAAAACAAAAACAAATATACAACTGATGCAATTGTGTAGCTATTTTCCAGTTATTAGAACAAGCCCAGAGTGTAGAAGCCAGTAATGGTTCTGGACAGAAAGTCTGTGCCTCCCTGGTGCTCCTGCCCTCCTCAGGCAGCTTCACTTGTTGGATTGGATTCTAGTTCTAAGGCATAATTCTGTGCTTTGGCTTTTCTGCTGGTCTTTCACAAGCTTCCTTCTCCCTAGAGGATGTAGGAAGAAGTAACCCTCCATGTTTCAAACACACTGGCAGTCAGGCCTTGCACAGACAGAGATGGCTCACAGAGGATAAAAAGGACCTCTCTGTAACTGTTAATGCAGCTCTTGATTTGCACCAGAATAAGTGAGAGTAGGATCAGACCCACACTGGTACCTTTGGTTAAAAACCAGCAAGATATCAAACTGCACAGTCCTGATCCTCCAGGTTTTTCTGACTGGAAGCCATCCAAGAGTGAACCCATTCAGCACTGAACTCAACCAGGGCAGGTGCTGATAGCTCTCTGTCATTACCCCATGTAAACACTGTTATACCCATGTTTCCCTGCCAGCTGATTCAAGCTACTGAAAACTTGAAGGGTTTCATCGTGGCCATGGGAGAAGTATTTTCCAGCTTGCAGATTTTTGGTAGCTTATCCATCTTTGGAGTATTAGGCTTTATATCTAAAAGGCTTATATTTCAGTGTTATTTCAGAAACAACGAGGGGAAGAGAAAGAGAGAAACCCCAGCTTTTACTTTCCCCTTTCACAGTCATTCAGGTTGAGCTGTCAACACATGGCTCTGTCCTCTTCTTTCCTCTTTGAGCTCTTGTTCAGAAAGGTAATGCCAGGGCCTGTGTTCAAGACAGGGCTTGGGTCCAGCCAGGAAGCCAAGGGAGTCTGTTCTCATAGTGTTGTAGGCGCTTTCCGTGTTGTAGTTTGGACTCATTTCAGGCCGTGCTGCGTCTCCCGGTGTCTCCGTAAATCCACCTTTCGTTGGAAGCCTTTGCCGCACAGATCACAGCCAAAGGGCTTGAAGCCTGTGTGCTTCCGACTGTGGGTGATGAGGTTGGAGCTCTGACTAAAGGCTTTTCCACACACCTGGCACTTGTGAGGCTTCTCACCTGCAAGCAGAAGGTGGGAAAGAGAGAGGCTGTGAAAGAAGCAACATGCTGCTTATGTGAGACCACAGCAAATATACACTGGTACTTAAAGCTTATCAAAGAGATTTTTGAGTGACTATCTAAGAAGTAATTCTTACAAAAATACATGCAGTTGGGAGCCCCAGAGAGAGCATAAGGTGAACCTCCACTGCAGCTGATCAGGCCTGGATTTGGGTGCACCTCCATCAACCCAGTATAGTCCTAGGAGTAGTCTGAAGCACTGAGTGCTCTCACCACACCTTGTGAATGTATTTGTCTGCATGGGCTCTGTGCAATTTGAACTGGCTTTGTGTCCTAGAAACACGAGGAACTCCTGGAAAAGTGATGAATGCCTGACATCGATTACTATACCATCAGCATGAGGGCAGGTGGAATAGGTAGACAGAGGTTGTTAAAACAAACCCAGTGATCTGGGGCCTGTCCCCAAGGGAGGTATGAGGGCCATTAAGTGAATCCTGAAGGGCACGGTTCATCCAGACATCTGTTCTCTCTGTTCCCCACTCTGCAATGCAAGCCGTCAGAGCCCTGAAGTTGTCCTGCAGGCAAATAATGTAAACGGGAATAAATGGAGCCTCTGGAACTTCTACAGAGGAGTCGGTGGCAAAACTCCATGGGAGCAGGAGCTTAGTATATTTTCATACTGTTTATTATCAAATAACAAATTAAATGCAACTTAACCACAATACCAAGCCGGATCTTCAGAGTGGCTTTGCACCTGCAGACCCCACTGGCTTCAGCTGGGAACAACAAACTCTTTGGGTGTTTGAAGATCAGATTCTTAGAATCAAGAAAAAAATAATAAAAAATGTGCTTAAGGCTTATTTGAGAAGTATATGGTGCACATGAAAGGAATCCTTCATTCAGTTAAGGACCTGCTTTCATATTAGCAATTTAAAAGCCCAGGCACAGTTTCTGATCTCACAAGAAAATAATCTGATTCAAAATTTGTCTGAAATTCTACTTAATCGAGCCTCATTTGAAAAAGTTACTATGGACCTACTTCTTTGTATTACTTCATAAATTGTTCTTTTTCATCCAGCAACCTTCAGTGAATAATCATTATAAGTAACATTTATTATTCACTGCTTGTCACCTAGAAAAGTCACAGCCAAGCAGTGCTACATATACTGCCATTTCTCTAGATACTTGCCCTTTTTAGGCTTCACCCTTTAAATCTGCTAGTGGCCACTATCAGGAAAAAGGATTTTTGTCATCTGAACCAGAGGTTTGGCCACTAAAACTAATATTCCATGTCTACAGATTCTTCCGTATCTTACACATTCATTGCTCTCTACTTCAAGTGAATGGTGCAGGTCTGAAAGGCAAGATATTCTTTTAGTGAGTTCTGATAAATCAGCCTTCACACTGAATTATACATTTGAAACAATTTCCTTTGGTGATTCACCTGCACTTTATATTAGTTTCCATGTTTATTAGTAACAGCGAAACTTGAGAACTCTGCACCTCTCCTTCCATTCTGTATCAAACTGCAGCCACTTCTCAGAAAATCAAGGTGGAAGTGCAGACAATCTCTGAGCAAATATTTAGACTGAGACCTAGGCCCTCCACTTTAGTGTTTGATCTAGAGGAGGACACTCCCGTTGTTCCTATTGTAAATTGGTAGATCCTGCAAAAAGCAATGCTGTAATCAAATTCACCTGTCATTTTTCCTGGACCTCAGCTGTAAATCAAGGCCACACGAATATAATACTCAACAAATCATCTTACACAAGAGCCCTTTGAATACACATTGGTGGATCCTATTAAGGGAACACTGATTGGATTGCGAGGATTTTTGCAGGTTATTCTGCAGCTGCTGTCCATTAAACCCTCTTTTGCCCAAGCACAGCTCAGATAGCATGAACAGCAGCGGGACAGTGAGAGGCACAGGGAGGTGTGTGTGCTGTCCCAGCTGAGGAGGAATGGATGGCTACAGAGAAACCTCTTCAGAGACCTGCCCTCATGTTGGGGCTGACACCAGCAGCTGCAGGGCTGACCTGTGTGAATGAAGGTGTGTTTCTTCATATCAGATTTCTGGTGGAACCGCTTCCCACAGTACTGGCACGGATAGGGTCGGGTGTCTGAGTGGATGAGCAGGTGGGTGGACAGAGTAGAAGATCTCTTAAAACTCTTGCCACAAATCTTACAATCAAAGCTGCGTTCCTGCAGAGAGATGAGCCCAGACACATTACATCACACCGATGATCCCATCAGCAACAAACTGCCCAGCAGCACACGAGTACTGCCCCTTCTGCCTTAGCAAGAACTTACACTTCTCCAGAGAGCTGCACTGGCCTACAAACATGATAACACTGGCTTGATAACGGCACCACATGATGAAAAGGGTAATGCATCCTCTCCTAGTGCTCTGCGCTACTAAAATTTAATTGAACAGCTCTTCCTGCTGGCAGGAATGGCCAGGTGGAAGCAACCCCAATGGACTGGGCAGAGTCTGCCAACACACTTTATCAAAGGCCTGAGACACAGTCACTCACTCTACTGGGAAGCCCAACAGCTGCAGCACAGTTCAGAGGCCACCTCTCCACTGTACACAGTAAAGGGGGTGCCAAGGGCTGCTTGGGTCTCTTGGGAAATCCCTGCGATAGACTGAGTTCTGGCATGGTAACAACTATAACTGCTTTTTTTAGTTCCATTAAAATTCAAGTGGAAGGTATATAGAGCACCTGGTACAAACAGCTTTTCAGCTTACTGCTTTAACATATAAAACCAAATGCATTAAGACCTTACTGTCTCTCACCTCTTCTTCACACACTCCTCTCCATCAGTTTCTTATACCATACATCATCTCTTCTTTCCATCCCTTAACTTCCATTGCACTTTCCTCTTCTTTCTATGCTTCCTTCTATGCTTTCACACAATCACCTTCTTTATATGGCTTTTAGTGCATTCTCCCCAAAATGCTGTCCCTTCCATGGACACATTATGCAGTGCTGCTCTTTTCTCCACTGTTTGATGGCTAATGAGACATCTCCCTTCACTGTGTGCTCTGCTGGTTGCACACTCACAGAATTATAAATTAAAAAGCAAAAAAAACCATTGCTGTAACTCTATCCTCCAAAAGTCAATCTGAAGAAGGAAGATTTGCCAGGTCAAGTGGGTGGGGAAGGGGAAATATGGCATAGTATCAGCAGGTGGAAAATGTTACAAGTCCTCCTACCAAAATTAACCACTCTATTCTTTTGGTGTGTGACTCAGTATGTGGAGATGGGTGAAGTCAGTGCTCTATACCTGAATGGTCGTTCAGATGTTCCCTGCACTGACAAAAATTACTACAAACAAGGGAAGACTCACTTCTTTAGGGGAGGGAAGAGAAATAATGAGGAGTGCTACATGAGAAGAAAGCACACTGAGTTGCTTTAGGTGCTAAAAAAAGCCAATGCCTGCATTACAATTTCCAGCTCTGAAAGTGAACATTTATTATTTTCTGTTACTTCTGGAGTGCTAGAAATGCCCACTGCTTAATAAGACGCATGTGAGGTCTGAAGAATGGAAACAAAGCCTATGTTCCGTAATTACCTGATTAACTCCTTTGCACACTAACCAGCCACCCTTTCCTCTGACTGCCACCATATTCTTTCACCTGCAACTGCCCACCGCAGCCCTCCCACATTCTCTTCCCCTCCTCGGTTTAGGTCCCTCCCTCCTTGCCCTGAATTTGCCTTTGTGGCTTCCCCAGCCAGCAGAATAGAGCAGCTGGCCGTGGCCCCCAGCCGTCCATGCTGGCAGCCTGCCTGCTCTCACCTGCGAGTGCACGGCCTTGTGCTGCTCCAGGCTGACTGCATGGCCGAAGGTCTTGCCACACATGTCACAGGCAAAGGGCCTCGTGCCACTGTGTGAGCGGCGCACATGTACCTCAAGGCCGTGCGGTGTGGAGAAGACCTGAGGAAAGACAGTACGCAGCGTCAGGTTTGCCAGGGAGAAAGGGCTGAGGGAGAGTCATATCCAGTGTGGGAGATAGGGATCCCTACCTTGCTGCACTTGACACACTTGTAAGAGCCGGTGCTGATGAGCAGTGGGCGGCACAAGAGGTCAGACTCCACTTTGATGGCACCTGGCCCCTTCTCTTGCTGCAGCCCAGGCTGCGTTTCAGCATAGAGTCCAGGAGCTGCTGCTGGCGGCCGCTCAAACAGCCCCGGGCCCGGGGAGCTGAAGTCACCGTACAGTCCCAGGGAAGAGCTGCACTCGGCGCCATAGAGGGTGGGCTCGGAGCCTCGGTCGCAGAAGAGCCCCAGGGCTGAGGTCCGCTCCAGCGTTGGGCAGGGCCTGTAGCTTTGCACGAGGTGCCTGAGCTCGGAGCCGCCCAGGCTGTTCCACATGTACGGTTTGAAGGGCACCGAGAAAGGGGGTGCTTCATCTAGGGACGGGCACACAGATCTCTCCGAGGCTGTGGAAACACAGGGGCATGGGAATTGGTGCACTTCACGATCCAGACACAGTCTCAGCACTCAGGCTTATGTCCAGAGTCTGACCCCTGTACTGCACTTGGAGGCTGCCCTTTCATCTCAATGGGAGGACACTTTATATTGCACATTAGGGCCTGAGTCTCCAGTACTACCTACTTGTCCAGTGTCCCAGCCAAATTATTTAAAGCCAACACCAATTCTGTCTCACTCCATCTCTGGATACCCAGGTGTGTACACACTGATCTGACTAGCAAGGCTCTTAACAACTCTGTCTGCAACTTCCTCTGGTTTTATCTGCTATTGGAAGCTTCTTGGAAACATGTATCTACTGTCCCAAGATGGACATCAAAGCTGACAGTCTACATGTTTAAGCTCTGATGGAGATCAACACACACATATAAATATATATATATTTAAGTGCAAATATAACATTATAGAGATGCCAGACAGAGCAAATGTGCTGAGATTTACCTGGTCAACAAAATGAAAAAATCTTGTTGCGCAGTTTAATGCCCAGATCTACACTCTCAACTTCATGCCACAACTGGCCATAACTATACTACAGCATAACTTAAATAAGTAACACCTTCTAAAGTTCTTGCATGTTATGCTTCACTTAAAAAAAAAAAAAATTACCCCTCATCTTAAAGAAAATCATGGTTGTTTCAGATTGCCCTGAGGTTCTCCATATAAAGAAACTGAGTCCACCCAAAGCATAGAGCTTTGTACAATTATTGGGATGGGCCACATTAAAACCTGAAGACACAAACCCATTTTCCTAGCAGTCGTAATTAAAGCAAATTTGCACTAGGGCAAGTTCAAATGGCTTCAACAGGCTCTAAAAGGCTTGCCTTCAGCAGTGGTATCTGAGTCTGATAGAATGGCAGGAGCACAGCCTTTGAGAAGAGTGTCAAATGGCACAACTGCTCAAGGAGCCTTACATGGAGGAAAACACCACTGGCCATGGAACATGAGGCACCAGACTCAAACTCTCTGCCAGAGATGCTGACTAACCCCCAAGGTGCATTGCTTTCACTCTTCATCGTAACAGCCAGCAGTACTGGGAGAGTCAAATGTCTCCACTGGACAACAGTTTTAGTGAGCCAAGGAAGAGATTAATCAATTAACTTCTGAAATGCTCATGGCTTCATAGAGATATTGGCATCCCCTATACCTTGGGATTCCGGAGTAACCTCCCTTAACCAGAAACTTATCCACCCACAATGGATCTCTTATTCATGTCAGCTCCCATGGCTTTTTCAGCCTTTGGCAAACTAAGATAAATGGGGGTGGAGTAGGGAAAGAACACATCTAACACGATGTGTAAGGCTATCTATTTGGATAGGCAATTGGTCATGGAGGGGTTACAGAAGCCAGTAGGAAATGAGGTTAAAATTGAGCTTTGTTTGACTTGACTTTTTCCTATCTTTTACATAATTTCAGATGTTAATAGTCTCAAATTCTTCCACTGAAATTAGCAATCTTTCGGTTGGAAATATATGCACACATACCATCTGGGACATTTGAAGAGAGTGATGAAATCAAATTAGCTGACATGGTGTTCAGCATGATTTTTCCTGTTCTGCACTGACTGCAAAGTTGTGGTCAGCATCACATTATCTATCTTGTGTCTTTGCAACCAGTTTCAGTGTTGCCATCTCTCACGATTTTATCGCAAAATTCAGACCAATCTTAAAGTCCCAGCTCTCAAAACGGCTTGATTTCATCACACCCTCAGCTTTGCTTTTGTTTGTTCTTGTTATAACTATTTTTTCCTTTTAAAGTCAACTTCTAACTCAAACTGTAAGAAAAGCATGAAAACATAAACCCTCAATATTTCAACACTAGAACCGAATATCCATAAGGTATTACTTACAATCTTGATTTCTAAGCCAGTTCGTTGAGTGAGAGGGAAGGCTGACCTGATTTTTTGAGCCCTTGGAATTGGCAGCACAGTATACAGTGAACACTGCACCACAGATCAGTTTGCGTGCAATGTTCCTTCCATCACCTCACATGCTTTGGAGCCCTCTCAAGCACAAATGCAGGGGAGTTCCTCATATTATACTCAAGCTATCCAATCCCAGTGGCAAAGCAACCTCCAAACCCTGCTCTGCCACACTGCACGGCATTTCTGTGTGTGCCTCTTCTCTACAGCATCTAGGGGGGAGCAGAGACTGAGAGAAATATTCTCCCTCATTTTCCTAGAAATTCTGTGCAGCCATTATAGAGACTACTTCTGGGAGAAAAAAAAAAAATCAATGCTTGTTTTTGCAGGGAAGACAAACTCAGCCTTAAATGGCTGGAAACAGATTGACAAGCACAGCAAAGAAAGATTTGAGTGTCCTCTTACACAAACCACCACACTTTCTGCACAACTCCATTCTGTCCTGGAAAAGTCTCTGTCCTTCTGCAGCATCAACAGGCTCATCAGGAGATACTAATACTGCTGCACTGAGCTCCCATGCACCTTCTGCATATGCACACGCGTGTGATTACAGACACATGTAGAAAGTGAGGTTAAATAATGAAGTGATTTGCACTGATGGAGTTAACAGGTATTATGTCTGTATGCTGTATGTCTGCCTATATCAGCAGCACAGCACTCAAAGAAAAAAGTGAAATAAATCTGTGAAATAAAGCTTTCACTGCATATTGAAGTGCAGCCTGCACCTATGTTCACTTCTAGAGATAAGGGAGTGGTAGTACTACTCACCACACATGCCTTCAGCATGATTTAGAACCAGCTGCTCTGCCTGGCAAAGCACAAAAATTGTGCCCCATCTAAACACAATTGTAGGAATACAGTCTCTTACCACTGAATTTTGCAGAAGTGACCTAGACACAAATTCCAGCTTTACACTTAATCTGACAAAGCAGTTGGAAGGGAGAGGGGCTGGAGGAGGCGAGCTGAGGGAGGAAACCCAGCTATCTAATCCTGTTGCCACTGCCTTCATCATTAATATAACAGCACCTCTCTCAATGCACTGAGATTCATTTAATAAAGCTCTTATAGGACTTGAACTCCCATACCTTCCCGGAGCCCCTGTGCATGGGATCAGGCAGCCCCAGGACTGCCCACCCCACCCTGAAAAATCTTGATCTGTGGACATCATGCACATTTTGTACAGTTATCTTCCCTGGAGAGCTTGATGGCTGGCCAGGAGCTGATGAATCCCACAGTGAGGGACAAAATGAGAGGGAAGGAGGAAAAGACAGAGCAGACCTGGTAAAATATGTCTTTTTGAAACCCCATGGAAATGGTCTGTTTTCCTGTGTAGAAATTGTAGTTATATGGGAAAGGAGGAGCAGGAAAAAATTCATTAGATCAAAAATTACACATATTGCTACAGCCTGTGCAGAAATATTACCAGAAGAATAATGCAGCAATGCTGCATTTGGTCTGGTGTGTCGTTTGCACAGACTGAAAGTGTCCTGTAGCTGATGCTGGACAGCATTTTGAATGTCCCCTCAAAGGAGCTTAGGACTCTTGAAAGAAGATGAGGCTTCAAAAATGCAAATCCACATCATTACAATTAGCCTTTCATATGCTAGGACACTGTAAAGACGAAGGAGGAAATGGTGGCAAACCAGGACTAAGTATTTGTTGACTGGTGTCTGCAGTCAGTCGGTAAAGCTGACACAATTTTTCCTTCATCAAGACAAAAACTGTCCTTTTTTACAGCTGTCTCTTTTTAATGGAGGCAGTACAAAGTAGTTTTATATATATACATATTTTTATTCTAAAATAACACCACTGTATTTTTAAACGAGATAAGTATTCGTGCCAGGCTGGGGACAGCATCTCCCACTGCTCCAACCACATCAAAGGCAGGACAAGGGAGCTAGAGACAGGCGCTGCAGCCATAAGTGTGAGTTTCCTGGATTTGGGGTGTTTAAATCTGACCGTCATTGTTTGGTTTTTTTCCTCTGTTTTTTACAGATGTGCTTTTAGAAAAGAAAAATAAATAACCATTACATCAAAACAACAAACAAACAAAACCCAACTGAAAATCAAAAGGGAGGGGGACAGGGAAAGGGAGAGCCAGATCTTTTTTATAGGCAAGAGGCAAAGAATAACCTGGAAGGGTGTTAGGAAAAATGTCTAGCATACATTGTGTACATAACACAAAATCAGCTCTGTTTACTATGGGTATATAGATTGTCTGGACTGTCTTAGAAGACTTAAAAACTCCATGTAGGCATGACTCTGTAGGAGAATGCTGGGATCTTTTAAATGTAACCCGGCTTGCCTCCAACAATTAATTACAAACAAAAAAAATCAACACCCAATGTCAGAACAACTTTCCTACAGCCCGCTGCTCCCTCAGCAGCACAATACGAGCTGGAAAAGCAACCCGAAAGAGGTAACCCAAAATCGAGGGAAAGAACAGATTCTGGAAGTTCTGGGGGAAAAATAATAATCATTTTTAAAAGGGACAGGCAAATCTGTCCCTTCTACTCGTTTGTGGTGGTGGCACCTAGCTATGAGATGCACGGCCCACTGCCCCACGGCACGGGCACGGACATGCAACCGGACCCTCGCTGAGTGCTGCTCGCCCCGGTCATACCTGGCGAGACGGAGGGCGAGGGAGGTCTCCAGAAATCCTCGAACTCGGACACTCTGTCACAGACGCTGCCCTCGCAGCTGGGCGCTGACTCGGAGGTGCCATCGGCCGGCTCGGTAAGGTGGGATTCCGGTGAAAAGCGCCCCTGG
>VWZN01000916.1:260368-297289 GCA_013396955.1 Regulus satrapa
CTTGTCCTTAGCTCTGACACCGCAAGGTGCGCGAGCAGCAGCCTTGGCCGAGACGCGACGGGCTGCGGGTCATGGCGCGGCAGGGCCGGCGTTAACGGGGGCCGTGGGGCGGGCACAGCCCGCTCTGCCCGCGGCAGTCCGGCCACAGCGGGTCCTGANAGGTGTCACCTGTGTGTCGCAGCTCCGTAACCACTGGGATGGTCTTGTGTGTGCGGTGTCGAGCTGTGTGGCAATGCCAAGTGTCCTGTGGTCCAGCGAGGAAAAGCCATAAGCCAAGCCCAGAGTTGGCACAGCGATGTAATTCACGGGAAGTGTAGGACTGGGTTTTAACGAAGTTACTCTAATGCTTCTCTCAAAGGGAGTGTGATATTTAAAGTTCAACACAAAAACTTGGTAAGATGCATTTGAATGCAATGGCACATGATTGCCCTAGTGACAAGAGAGAGGAAGAAAAAAAGAAAAGGAGGGGTTTAAAGTAATTTGGGATTATGTTCTAGTCACGACTAGATTGAAGAGCTACTGAGTGTAATTCACTGCACGGTTTACAGTAGCTGCCTGGTGTCAGCATTAGAGCTAAAACATCAGATAAGGCACCAAAGGTGGCAAGCTGGAGGTGAGATCTTTGCGTTCAGCAGTGATGTGACACTTCGCAACAGGAGGAAGGATTTGAAGAACAGGATTTGACAGGTTAGCTGCTTGGTACAGAGGGGAGGAGAAGCAGTTTCCTGTGTGGGGGAGTTAGGATTGGGAGAAGGCAGTAAAAAGGATGGTACTGTGGGGAATTAATACCCACTTTAAAATGATAAAATTTGGGATTACAGTTACACAGAACAGCTCCACTATGAAAAGTTGCTACAACTTGTAGCACTGTGCATTCTGTCGGGAAGTGTGTCTTTACTTTTTAAAAACTTTTTAAAAGTTACTTTTAACATGCTGCTTATTATTATTATTTTTTTTTTTTAATCCCAGCATCTTGTCCCTACCTTCTCTGTGGTCTTCCTTGTGACCTAAACACATGCTGTAAATACATCAGAAATTAATCAACTATTTTGATTGCAATTTTTTTTTTAATTGCTGGGGAAACCAAAGGAACTTCTGCTGCTCCCAGAGCCATATTGAGTTTTTACAGCCTGCATGCAAGAGCGAATTGCAGCGAATAGTAAGTTTGTTAGAAGCTCGTGAAAGAAAGGTCACGGTGTGTAGCATAATTAGTATGTTTTATTTATTGACATGTTATTATTTATATTGTCTGCTATCTTAATGATTTGTCATTATTCCGATGTATGTTCAAATTATAGTATACAAAGGCAAAGAGATTAGTGTCATTTATTTGCTAGAACTGGAGAAAAAGCAGAGTGATTCTGAAGAGCCTGTCCTGGGCTGTCTTTCTAGGATAGTCTGTGTATAACCAAGTCTGAAACTGCAGTAGGTTCAGTGATTGACTTTTATCACTGGAAGAGATGTAGTCAGTTGGATAAGGACTTCTGCATATTTTTTATTTATGCTGTTATTCAGTATCAGTATTTATTCTATTTGTATACTTAAAAACCACAAAAGTTCAGGAAATAACTCTTGCCATCTAATCTCATTTGCTATCACTTGAACAGTAAGGCAGTTATTATCAAAATCATAACACTTCACTATCCAAACAGACACAGTTTATGGCCCTCCAACCGAATTTTACGCCTGCCACTTATTACAGAACGTTACCTTTAAGAGAGGCTTGCAGCTGGTATTGATGACAGGCAACAAGACATTTGTCACCTATCCTCTGGGACAACAATGATCCAGGTGCAAACATAAGTTAGCAGATGCTCATTGGAAGGAAAGAAGACAACTGTTACTCATTTGTGAATGAAAGTGCTCTTGACTTGGTTTTGCATACATGATATTTTCAGCAGGAATAAGAATCACTCAGTTAATCCAACTCAGAAGGGGCAATTTCCACAGGCTGTACTTGGAACTACAAATTCACTAGTAAGATATGGTGAAATTTGGCAGAAATACTGAAACAAGTTAGGAGCAGCAGAAATCAGTAATGTGGAATTTGTCACCTACATGCTTAAAGATTTAAATTGGATTGCACCTGGGCAGATATTGTTGAGATGCCCGTAATGTGCCGATTCCAGACTGTCTTCTCCATCGTTCTTTGAGCGTTTGTTATCTCCTAGTTGTGTTTTTTCTTTCTGACAACATTCAGAATAAAGGGAGAGGAAATCCCTAACGGGCCTAGCAGCTGCATTCACAGAACGCTTCCAGTGTGCAGTTTTCAACAGCAGCACCGCTTCTCATGGGGCGCAAACCAGTTTGCACACGCACTGCCTATCAGGACCAAACTTCTGCACTGCTACTTTTTGTTTAATAGAACAGTTGCAAGCATTGCTAAAAGAAGTCTTAAAGATTGCTTAATGACATAAGATGGCAGTAACAGAATCTTCTTGGCTAGAATGTGTCTGCGAGTGCAGTTAATGTTCATCTGACAGCAGCAGAATATCTTGTTCTGTTCAGGAAGCTGTTTGACCGGATCTCAGTTTGCAGGGGACTGCAAGCGGATTCTCAGCTCAGCTCTTACTGCTTTGCTCAGTCACAGCTATTTGGCAATGCTGCATTTCCTAGACAGCTCTGTAATATAAACTGGAAGAGGACTGAAGGGGTGTATTTCCACTGCACTGACCATGCCTTCATTAAAACTAAGACATGACTAATTCTTCACCTTATGTGAACCTAGCTAGGGCCCACAGGTAACGGTGTTATATGGAAACCAAGGACAATAGCTTGGAAGGGACTAAACAGTAAATGCTGCAACCTTGTTAAATCATGAAAAATTTATTTTCATTACATATACATGAAGGTAAAAGATTTCAGTCAATAGTGTTTTGAACAAGCATTTCTGACATGAGCCTGTTAGTGTAGCTAGGCTGAAACTTAATGCAAAGTTAGTATTTTGCCTTTATTTAGTATTTCACCTTTAGTGTGTATATACAGAATTCATTTTCCTGTTAGAATACCAGAGACAGTAATATCACAACATTTACATTCCTCATATAAAATGGAGTAATGTACATTTTCAGCTTGGTGTAGATACATAAATATGTACAAAATAAACATTATTGTAATTAACATATTCAGACCATTTATTATTTAGCAACATCAAAAGCAGATGCACATAGATTAAAGTGAAAATGGTGAAAAACACCTTTATGACATTAGTGACCATTATTTGCATATATGAAGTGGTACAGATAAAGGCTTGTCTTTCAAGCCTTCTGTGGGCATCCAATAACTTTAGTAAAAAAACAAAACTAATTGAGAAGCATAAGATAATTTTATATATATATGTGTGTGTGTGTGTGTCATGATCAGATGGTTTACTAGGGTCCATCCTGATCACAAAAGGATAACAATGTAAAACATACACATTTGTTCAGAGCATAAAATATTGCACAAAAGCAATTTCTTTTGAGGAAAAGAATTCCTGTGTTTGTGAACAGCAAAACTGCTTCTTACACATGAAAGAAATAATATATTTGCAGTTTCTAAACCAAAGAACATTCAATAATACTGTCAACACTGTCATCCATCAACTTCTTCCCAGCCTGTTTTATGGCAATGGTATATCATTAGCAAGATTTGGCAAAGAGAGAAGGCAGATAGACAGTACATGTACATATTTATCACAGGCCAGACCAAATCCAATACCTAACACAACTGTTGGGTAGTTTCAGTTCCCTCACAATTTCAGCCTTGGAGAAGAAATATGGAAGTCTTCAGTGCTAGTCACAGTGATAATCACACAGTAGTAGAGTAAGATTCCGTTCTTCTCTGCTTAGACACCATCTTGTCTGAATTCCCAGTCTGAAGGGCACTTTCCTCAGTATCACTGTCACTGCTGTCTACAAGTGTGTGATCCAAACACATCTGACCAGTCCTCCTGGGAAGATGAAAGTTCACTCCACTCTCCTGTATGGAGTTAGGTATAAAATCTTCATCAGAAGAATGAAATGATTCGTCATCTCCTGTGAAATGGTTGACAATGTGAATCCCATCAAAAGTGGGTTGGTCTGAGAGGTTTCTCTGGCCTTTTAGACATTTGATCTGTTAGAAAAAGCGGAAGTTGACAGTTAATCACAGCTCAAGAGTCCAGCAATAAAAAAAAACCCGAACAACAAAAAACCAAACCAAAAAAACCAAGTGCATTTTCAAGAAATGCCTCATTGAACTCTTACTGGATAAAATGAAAGATCTGCAAGTAACACATTTGATGATCACTTCGAGTATTACAGTTTTAAAGCTTAATAATCAAAGTACCTAGAATCAGTAATGAGAGATTCCTCGTTTACTGCATCTTTAATATCCCCACAAGGATGGTTTCTATCTTCTAGAGTGGCCTGTTTGTTTTGACAGCACTTTTGGCCTTAACGTTTTACTTTTACAGCTCCATTCTTTCTCATATTGTCCGATTGATTACTTGAGAAAGCCCCCCTTTCAAAGAACAGTGTCCCAAGTGAATATTGCCAGCTTCTCACAGGCACAGAGAAAAATCCCCCGGGGTGTGTTTAGTTCAGTCTACTCTGTAACATAAAGTGTCTTAATTTTCTAATTCAGATCCAGTGAGATTGCAGATCAAAAGTAGGAGAGAAATGTCTCGGTACAGCATAAAGAGATTGTAGTTGCAATTTTAAGAGAACATCAAACAAGACAAAAATTATTGTTTGACAGATAATGGACAGATAACATTTTAATTCAATGTGCTGCAGAGTGATACACAATTTCAACCAGGCATTCAAGCTACTCAAAACTAAGACCCAAAGCACTAAAGTCTGAAAAGTCCCCTAATTTAGTGGAAAATACCTGCAACTCATGGAAGATATTCTGAAGGTTGGTTGTTTTTGTGGTGTTTTGGTTTGTTTGATCTAGAATTTAATTTTTGTTACCTTTTAGTAGAAAATACCTCAGGTTCAGTTTGACAGTCTAAGGGTATTAAGATAAAAAAATCCTGAGGAAGCAAATAATTATTAAAAATGGATTATAAAACCTTCTTAATGTCACTCAAAATGCTTAAAAAGGAAGATGCACCAAGTGCTACTTTGGAAGCGACTTTTTACAGTAAGAGACCTGAAGAACAGAAGGAAGAAAAAGCTGAAGGAGTTTCTTTATCGAAATCTATTTGATGTTTCAGGAATCTGAAGCAATATTCACTTTGATAAATAAGAAATGCTTGTATGTCCTCGGTATTGATACCAGGAGGAGATTTTTACCTGTCCATCTGGGGAAGAAGGAATCTCTGTACTTACCACGGGCTTGTGCAGAAGATGAGAATAAAAAAAGGAGTTGAAAAAAGTTCACAAGAGTCATAATCATGCTAGAAGCCATTAAATTGCATGTTAGCATGTAAAAACTCCAGCTTTTGATGTTCTAGCAAAAAATTCCTGTTAGGAATATGGATACATGATGTAGATCTAAAGCTTTGAATGTTACTATGCATACTAACATTCCTTTTTTTGCATTTTCTTCACATACACATAGGCTGCTGTTGTTTCATGAAGGCTTTGTATAAAGACAAGCAAAAAAGAGCTCCTCACTTGTACAGCATAACTCATGATGCAAGTGAAATCAGCTTATAGCAAATATAAACATATCTGGAATAGATAATTTTTACTAGTTTATATACCTAGATGCAGAAAGCCAGGTACAGACATTCTTGTGTTATTTAGAAATATTATTCCTGAAAACATCCTGCAATATGATCAGATTAGCTACCACATGAATTTTCCAAAACAGCTATCAATTTTAGTCACTAAGAAAATAAAACACAGAAACCCAACAATTTCTCTCCACCCTCACCACAGGAAAAAAAAAAAAAAAAAAGAACTGCTGTACAAGTGCCTACAAAATTCATACTAGAGTAAGAAATTATATGCTTTTAGGTCTGTACAGTTAAGCCACTGGTTCACCTGAAATTATAAAGCTGATACTCAATCTTAGTTGTTTTGAACACTCAGAAAGCCAAGCCAATGACCTCAGCTGTTTTCCTGAAGACTTAAACATGATGCCTTTAGATGAAGTTATTTAGGTAACATGACAAAATCATGGTTTCACGGTTTTAGGCAGCAACCTTTCCAAACGGGAGTCTGTGGAAAATGCTGTTGGTGAAAATAATCACAAACAGACACAGCATTTGCCAGTTCCTAAAGGGAGTCTCAGAAAACACTGTGTTATCTTTGTGCATCCTTTCATTGGAATAACAAATCTCTGACTTTCCAGAAACACTTTTGATCTGCAGCTTTACGCTGTCCTGCCTTTTTTTGCTTAAGCACTCTTCACATGTAAGGGGAAGCAGACTGCCGTGAAGAAACATGAACACGCTGCAGAGAATACACACTGCACATCTATCAACGGTCCTCGAGCTCCAGAACTTGTGTCTGCTTCAGAAACGGCCACCCCAGCCAGAACACTGGCACAGACCCTGTCTGCATTATGGGGATCAACAGGCTGGGGAGCAACGCTGCTGAAGAGGACAATGGGGTCCTGACACACGCGAGGCTGAGCTCCAATTCCACTGTCCCTGGGCAGTGAGTGATAGCAACGTACTATGCTGCTCTGACAAGGGCAAGGGTACTTTCAGAGCTGAAGATTTTTCAGGGACCCTTCAACCTTATATTTGTTCAGGAGCATTTCCAAAGGACCTTGATTATTTGGAGTTTTTATTGCAACAGGAAGGCTTTGTATGGCTTCTCAAAGCATTTGAAACAACTTGCAGACAGTCTGCACTCCAGTGCAATCAAATACCAGTGGCCAATGCCAGCATAAAGCTCTAAAATGGAGGTTTCCTAACATGAAGTTCTGTACTCTCACATAACTTTACAGTCTAGCAAGTGAGGCTCTACACTGGTAAAAGAAAAAGTAATATCTCTTTTCAAGGAACATTACTGTCCTGTGGGCCCAGGGCAGTGGTCCATCAGCGTCTCCAACAGTGACAACAGGACATTCCTCTTCCCAAGCTTCCATTCACTTGTCCAGAGCTCTTGTAGCAAGTATGAGTGAAATACTTTTCTAGCTACTTCGGCATACATTTATAGACCAGCTGTCCATGACTGATTATTTGCTGTCTACCTCCACATCATCCTGTGGCAGTAAATTCCAGAAAGTCCTTTATTTGTTTTAAACTAATCTACTTGTTTTAGTAACGTCCTCCAGATTCTAATAATGCAGAAACAAGTGGTGAAAAGCTGTTCTCTGGTCATTTTTCTGAAACTTACATCACAGCTTTCTCTGTAGAGCAGATGAGTTCCAATTTATTTAAGCCTCTCATAAATAGGCAGTAATCAAGACAATCATTCAGTTCCCTTTAACTTCCCTACAGACCTTCTTTAAACTCTCTACATCCCTCTAGATACCAAGTGGCAATACAACTCCATTCATTTGGTTTTTAATATATTTCTTATTAATTCCCAATGTTGCCTTGTCTGATTTGACTGGTGCTGCATGCTAAGCCAGTGTCAGAGGACTCAGTACCAACTGAAATCATCTTTCCTGATTAGTAGCTTCCAATTCTGTTTGCCATTGTATCAGTACGGCTTAGATTTTGCAATAGATGAATAATCACCTTATTCACACTGAAAATAATGTCAGCTTTTTAAGACAGACTTGAGATTCTTGCTCTCAGTGTTTCGTTTGAACATGGAAAAAGAGCTTAAGGCAGATACTAAAGCATTAGGCCAAGAGCTTACCATTCATCTAGCTGAGCATATTGAGACAATGGGAAATGCAACTAAGGGCTTGGAATGCAGGATGTATGGACCCAATCCAACACTCTACAGTTCTACTCTGTACTTATCCCTGAAGGAACTACGGCCATGTTCAGCAAAGTATGGATTTGCACCCTGGGGTGTCTCAGTTTCTGTTCTCTTTTGCACAGTCGATATTGGTTAAAGGCTTTCAGTTTTGGGTCTGGCCTTCTTTCATGTGAAGGGAACTAGATCTCTGCCACTCCAACAAGTAACATTTAAAGGAACCTGTTTCTTATTGTTTCAGTTTTGCAAGAATCTCAAATCTGATCACATCTGCTAAAAAAAAAAAAGGCAACTAATAAAAAACTAGGTCTGGTAAACCCCATGTGTTTTGCCTTTAATTCTCAAATCCAGGTCATAGTGTCTAGATGACTGCAGTTTCAACCCAGTTTTCACTACAGCACATTCACATGGTCTTTAGGACATTTTAAAGGGTTAATAACATTGTGTAATCAAAATATATATCATCATTACCCCTTCAAAAGCCAGCAGAATCAAGAACAGAATCTTAATAATGTGTGCATTTATATACCTTCTTGTGTCTAAAGAATTCAGCATTTTAAACACAAACTGTATGTCTGCTGGTCAACATCTGAAAATACTTAACTGTACATACTCTTAACAGGTAACAGTGTAGTTCCACAAATACAGAAGAGCTGAAAAAAGGCTATCAGATCCTTAAACCTTAGAATAAACTTTCTTACCTGATGCTGACTGCCTCATCAAGCCAGGCATGAAGGAGAAACAGTAAAGAGAAATTTAGAAGTTTTAAACAATTAAAAAGATATTCTATATTAAATCACAGAATCAAGTTTGAAGCGTGATAGTTGCAAGCAAGTTAAATTTCCAAATCCATTCGGGTTTTTTGATTAGAGAACATAGGTTAAGCCTTCAAGTGGGACTTCATGAAAGTGTTCAACTTCAGCTCTGAGAGATATTTTTATGTTGTAACCTGTGAGGTTTTAAGCTAGGAAGTCAGTGCTGAAAAGCTGAACTAAAATGCTACTGTCTGCTCCCTTTAAAAGGCTTCAGTAACTAATTCTTGAAATTTACTCAATTCCAAAGTAGTATAGACAGGTTTTAACAAAGCTTGCCAATAAATATTAAATCTAGTCACAGTAAGAGAACCGAGAAATACACAGACGAGAGAGATCAAAATATGACCACTACCTTGGGTGAATAAAATTGGTTTTGTCAGAAGGCAGTATGTAAATGTTTATTTAAAGAATAAAGATTCTGAATTCTCAGTGCTTTTACTTATAAGAAGAATAATCTAAAAATCAGAGTTCCCTCTTTATTTGTTCCAACCTCAATAACAGTTGAAACTCTTCATAAGATTTCCCATTTAAAACCCAAACGTGATTCAAAAGAAAACTAGAATGTTGCTAAAAATATGAAAGAACCACATGTAACTGAAAAAACAAATTATAAAGATTTTCAAATGCATTTCCTATAATTCAGACAAACATCGTCAACTTGGCCCCATGAAGAGAGATTTAGAAAATTACAAGCCAATTAAAAAAATCAGTTATGATCTATTAAGTTATAATCACACTTCACATGAATAAAAGGAAATTAATTGGAATTCTCAAAAGTTCCTGAGACTCCAAAGCATCTAATGGGATCCCTTATCATACTTAAGAGCTGACTGCTACTTAGTGATGACTCTCCCATTTTAACGAGATGGCCCCAGTTTAAGGCACACAGTGGGACACGAGGAAGAAATTCTTCACAGAAAGAGTGAGCGGGCCTTGGAATGGGCTGCCCAGGGAGGTGGTAGAATCACTATCCCTGGAGATATTTAAGACTGGACGTAGCACTTAGTACCACGGTCTAGTTGATAAGGGGTGTTGGGTCATAGGTTTGACTCAATGATTTAAAAGGGTCTTTTTCAACCTNGCTATTCCTGAAGGCTAAAAAACCTAGAGAGTCTCTGGACTAACTTTTTTTTTCCATCTATAGTAGGTTTAAAAGCAATAGTCATGAAGTCCTACAACATTAATTGAATCTGCCCCAGTCATCATTAGCTCTTTGGAAACCAAGATTATGCATTCGATTAATTACTAAATTCTCCTGTTTATTACCTTTGGTTTTTAAACTCACACTTTTAAAAGGATGACCAGCAACATAGTGTTGTACAACCTAAAATATTTATCTCAAATTATTTTTGCTGAATATACTACTAAAAAGAGATAAACCCCCTCCAGTGTGTTGTAAGTGAAAACCAAAAGAGCAGCAGAGAATTTCCACAAATGAGTAATTTCAGGCTGGGTTTTTTTAATTTGGGGTTTTTTAAAACAACATTTAAATGTTTGGCCTCTCTTTTAAATTGCCAGCTTCCATAAGTCATATTCAGTCCAAGAGTTATACGAAATGTGTTACAACATCCCTATAGCTGTCAGGAAGCTTAAATAAAATCTNAATTAATTAATTAACAGAATTACTTAATTCTGTGATTCTGTGATTTTTTTTGGAGTTTATAAATGGATTCAATCTAATACAGCAGTATCATTTATCCACTTCAAGCAACTGCAGCAAAATCCCTCTTGAAACTGTAGCAACAGTAGCTAATCAGAAATGAGAGCAGGAGTGAACTCCAGGCTGGATAATCCTGCTGTGGGCCCACACCACAACAGCGGTAAGACTGAACACCTGAGCAGACCTAGNAGATTATGCATTCGATTAATTACTAAATTCTCCTGTTTATTACCTTTGGTTTTTAAACTCACACTTTTAAAAGGATGACCAGCAACATAGTGTTGTACAACCTAAAATATTTATCTCAAATTAATTTTGCTGAATATACTACTAAAAAGAGATAAACCCCCTCCAGTGTGTTGTAAGTGAAAACCAAAAGAGCAGCAGAGAATTTCCACGAATGAGTAATTTCAGGCTGGGTTTTTTTAATTTGGGGTTTTTTAAAACAACATTTAAATGTTTGGCCTCTCTTTTAAATTGCCAGCTTCCATAAGTCATATTCAGTCCAAGAGTTATACGAAATGTGTTACAACATCCCTATAGCTGTCAGGAAGCTTAAATAAAATCTACAGAACAATTTTAATTAAAATAAAGTTTATGTTTATTTCATACTGTTCTGAATGTACTCTTAAATTTCTCAAGTTTTTATAAAAAGTGGGTTTTTTCAACATTATCATTTTGAGAGTACTTGAGCTAAAATGAAATATGACACTAAATTAAAAGTATGCTGTATATCAGTTTTACCATAGACAAGTCTGCTGTATTGTAAGCGTGACAAAGATAAAAACCAGCAACAAGTGTTCAGACCAGAAGGTTTCCAGTGAATCAGAACAGGAAACCAATAAAGCGATCAATGGGAGGTCATGACTTTTTGATCACTGCACTGTATGGTTAAAGTATCTGCTTTAGATCTAGTGCAGTGTAATCAAGTTAAACTTTGAAGTTGGGTATCAAATATACAATTGAAATAGCAACAGCACTGAGGAATACCCACCTTCAATGCTATTTTGAAAGGAAGTCAGTATTGGGTAAGTGTGTCAGGTTTTATTTCTTGAGGGAATTTTTCTAAGAGCTGACAGGTTTGTTGGAGTGAGGCTGTGTGCAATTCCAAAGGAAGTTTCAGGATGAGAGGCCTAGGAATTTTCCTTCTATCTACCAGCTAGTTATTTATAGAAAGTTCCCAGAAACTCTTTCTACAAGAAGCTCTAATGGAAGTGCTTGTTTGGAGTGATGATACAGCAACAAAAAATATTTCAAAACAGCAGTATAATCACACTTAATATACCGCAATTATTACATCCAAGAAAACACCTAAATCTCAAGACTCCTTCCTACCGTACGCATCTATAAATACAAAAGTCACTGAAACCTCGAGCATTAACTAGAATATACCGGCTGATGGAGACTGAAAATGCACCCATTACAGGCAGCAGTTACAGGAAATGAGCATTTCACACTTTTACTCTGTCCTTTAAAAGCAGGACTTAAACTCAGCATTTTTAAATGGACAAAGTAAAATTTTTTGCCCCTGCTTGCAGAAACTTTTATCTGTGCTGATTGCCACCCAGATTGATAAAAGAATTCTATGAGGTGTTTCTACCACGTTTCCACTGCTTGCCCACTTTTATTCAGATAAGCTCACAGAGACAAGCTAATATCTTCTCCTGATACAAACAATCTTCTCCTGAGCTTGTTTTCTCCCATAGCTGGCACCTGTGTGTGGGTGCTAACACACAATTTTTGCAAGGAACGACCATTCAGATAAACCAGTAGAATCTCAATTCCTCCAGTTTTCAATCCCCAAAGCTTGATTTATAGGCAGAAAAACATGATAAATCTTAATATAGCTCTAATCAGTAAAGCAGACATGTCACATAGCTTCAACAATCAGGAACATTACAATGCCATAATAATGAAATAACTTTAATCAATTTACTTGCTTTGACAATCCACACAAAATGTAACGGACACAGTGTAATCATTTATAGCTAGCTATATTCATCTCTAATGCTGCAATCAAGAACTATTACATTGCTCAGCAAGACAGATCTGGAACTGCAATGTGTAGGATACAGTCAGGAAAAAGAAAGGGAAAATGTTCATAAAAATAGCAATCACCAATCTTCATTTATTTTAGCACTGAATTCAGTCTGTCACTAGTGGCAGTGAAACAGTTAAGAGTCATACCAAAAACCACTGCCCTCATCCAAGTAAACAAATACCTGTTCCATTTAAGGACAGACTACATCACTGTCCTGGTTACATTGATCACATTTAGAGGTTTTCTTCACCCTCACGAGGGATGGAAAATGTTTTGTTGATGGTGTTACCGGGGGGAAGGGAGAGGAATCAACCTTATCTGATGCAAAGATGAAGAGTCATGGAATGAAGTACTATCATTATGGAATCAATACTGGCATTTTGGGCAAGTGTAACATGTCTGTGTTAATTACACTGTGACCACCCAACGTTAATTGAACTAAACAAATGATGGTCAGAAAATATACAGGGATTTCCATCTGCCTGTGGACTGCTTATTAACAACATAGTTTCTAAGTTTTTAAAGCTAGGTGCTTTATTAAGGGCAACTAAATTGGAGGAAGTTACTGGATAATTAAGTCTCCCAATCAGTTCAGTCTTTCACTAATAATCTGGGTATTATCAAGCCAGTATAACATCTCTGGCTTTTTTAAGAACAAGCTGAGTTAAAGGAATAAAGCAATTCACTTTTCTAAAGTATAGAGTATATATTTAACTATCCTGTGTAGACAAAGCTGCTACATTAGATTGGATGTTTGCAAACCACATGACCTCACAAACGCTATCTTATCACATCACAGGTTCCTCAGACTGACCACAACCACTTAAATCAGACTCTGCCAGCACAGAAGTTCTGTAACTTTGACACAAACTAGTAAAGCAGCTACATTTTTAGCTGTCCTTGCAAGAGCTTTACTTGTGGGGAGGGAAAAATCTGATCATCTCTTGTCCAACTGTTCTTGCAAGATATGGTAAAAGAAAAGCACATGATTTATTGTGCTATAAACTTCCACCACAAGCTGAAATGCTTACTTTGTACATCTGAGGGCTAACATATTTCCTTTCAGGGACAACATTTCTTATCAAGTAAGAAAACATTTATATAGAGAGTCACATATTTTGAAAGCAATTGTCTGGTTAAAAAAAAAAAACCTATTAGAAGATGTTAATGTGACTCTAGTCTGTATTGAGAAATAAGAGCTTTACAAAAGTTAATATAGGACTTTCAAGCAGCATTACTGAGAACTATGTTTTACTGAGAACTATGAAGGGAAAACAATTGACTCAAGTAAATATTGACTGGAATGAATCCCACAAATCTTAACCAGTTTTAGGGAAGAGAGCAAGTAAAATTACAGTTTCCAAGAGACAGATGTAGTTGTGCTTGTACTACATGAAAAAGGAATAGTACACCTCTTCCAGAAGAAATGGGGGAGGGGGGGAATAACTTGGCAAGAGACTGTTTAAAAGAATATTATATCTAATTGCAAATATTACAGAAAGAGGATGAGGCCTTTTGTGCCTTTCTGGTTTTGCCTTAGTTCTGATGAAAGAAACATTACCTTATTTCTGTTCCTCAAGTACTTAAATGGTGATAAATCTGATCTTCTCTCGTTCTTATTTGTGCATATGATCTGATCTGCTGCTATCCATCACTCTCTAAGTATGTTCTCAGAGAACTTGGAAAACTTTCTGGTAAGTTGAACTTCTCACCTTCCCTAGTTACTGCTCACCTCCATTACACAAAGCTAGGTTATTTACTCCAAGTTATTTGCCCTGCTTCTGAGTGTAGTCTACTGGTGCATCAGATAGAACATTGGATTTGGTAAGCATTGAATTTGACTCAGAGGAAGCTTAATAAGAAAATTAACAGATGAAAGGAATAATGCTTCCCACTGGTATCCCATATTCAAGCCCAGATGCAAATTATGAGAGAAACAGCAGCTAGGAATGCTGCTAGAAGTGGCCAGCCAGGCTTGTGCTACTCCAGTGGGCCACAAGCTGCATCATAATTTTGTTCTCATCTATGGCCAATGCAGAAATCATCATTTAGCTGCTTGTAAAGATATTCCCTCATCTCTTCAGGGGACAACCTGGATCAATCTGTGCTGAGGCCTAGAACCACTCACTGATTGAAGATTATTAGCTAATAATAAAAAATTCAAGGAGGAAATAATTTGACAGCTTTAAAACACAGTCTACCTACCATATAAGTTTATGGTCTTTAAGACTAAAGGAACTATTAATGTGGTTTAATATTTCATTCTGTGTACTATGGTACACACTGAATTTTATTTAGGTATTTACTAGTGTGGCATAGGTGGCTTTTTTTAATCCTTCACCCTGATGGGCTACAAGTTCAATTTCCCATCTCCATTTTAGTTTCAGTAGTGAAAGCCTAGAAAGCTAATGCAAGTTGCAAGATGTATCCTTAATTCAGCCATATAACCAATTACTCTGCTGGTCACAACTTATACATTATTTATCCTCAAAGTCATTACTTAAAGTGTCTTGAATTTTATTTACACAAGCAAAATCTTTTTAAAGCATAGTATTTAATCTCCAGCTTTTATATCTCTTTTCATTAAGCCAATCTTAAAATGCTAGCTCACCAGAAGCACGATCAGACTAAGAGATAACACCTATATCAGAATCTTACTGACTGCATTAGGTTCTTAAAACATAATATCAGATCCATTCCTGGATAAACTATACCTGTGTGGAAATGGAAGAGTAGTAAACTAATGCTCACTACTTCTTTGAAGAGCCATCAAGTTTTCAGATACTGAAATGGGAAATACCTTTTAAAACACCCCGTTTTCTGCACTGTCAATATGTGAGAAATTAATCTCTAGAATGTCACTTAAAGGTACTCTTATAAAGTCTTCTAAATGCCTGGAAATTATTTTGATAGAATAGTAATGCTCCAGTTGTTTGCCATCTTGTTCTTTTCCATCAGCCATGCTGAGATCTCATTAGCTGGACAACTTGCAGTTTCTAAATGTTGTACCAGTGTGCCACACTAACCCCAGAATTTTGGTTTTCATTCAAATATCAAACACACCCGCATAAGATTTGCGCATCATCCTTGCTTCTTCTCGAAATATTGCCACTGATTATTTGGCAAGAGGATATCTCAATAGAAAGAAACAGCCAGGAGAAAACTCTCTGACATTGGTCAATAGCAGAGGCATGCAGAGAAGAAAGACAGAACATGCAGTGGTACTTTCACAATCTTCTTCCTGAACTCCAGCAGTCATGTCTCTAAATTCACAGAGGGTAGAATAGTCCCTGCAGATGCACAGATGTCATAGTAAAACTGAAAAATGGCTATCTTCAACATCCATATTCCTGCTTTCTAAGGACGAAATGTCTTAAGCGAAGGAAGAGCTGTTTCTGTGCGCTGCTGTTGCCCTCATAAAGCTGTCCTCTAACACAGACAGCCAATACACATCCACAGTCCCAAACTGAAGAAGGCTGCTTGCTTTTGGACAAGAAACATTAGGCAGAATTCAGCTTTTAAACCAAATCCACATTTGAAATACTACAGTGCATAAAGAACCTGAATTTTTACAGCAAAACAAACATATTAAAGGATTCCAAAAGCAACAAAAAGCACCTAAACAGTGTGACAAAGACAAACTTTGTAAAATTTCACGTGAAACAATTTAAGTTCTAAATCACAAAGTCTGAAAGATTGGAAACCACTTGCTTTTGTCTGCAAAGGTGTCTTGTGGTCTGCCAGTGTAGTTTGTGGGTAAGCACATCAACTCTAATCTTTTGTACCACCCCTGTAATCTAGGTAACACATACAAGCCTTGCAACATCCAACAGGAAGCAGAAGCAGCTGCAGGGTAATATATATAACAAGTGACTGCACATACAGACAGAGAGGTAGTGCATGAAATGCAGAACTTCAGCAGTTTATAAATCATTTAATTCCATTCAGTTTGAATTAAAAGGAAAAGGTGGGAAACAACAAAAAACCTCCTCCTTGTCTCTCCAATGCATGATCTGTATTTAAAAGAATAACAGCTTTTTCAATAGCTGTAGTTTTTCTTAAGCCTTCAAATTTACTTAATGGAAACTTGTAACAGGCCAAGCTTCCAATGTATTCATTTCCACATGGCTTAACAGCTTTACTTCAATACTACGTACTTAGTGAGATATTCCCTTGAACAGAAAAATGTGTTTTACTTAACATTTCTGTATCTAATCAAAGGCAATTTCTGTGAAATACTAGCAATCCTGGTGCAGCCTGTAAGTATCTAACCACAGCACAACCTTAGTGCCTGTGTGCTCACACCACTTATGGGACATCAGTTAAAGCCCATGAACTGGAAGGTCAAGTGACAGAATAGACTGGTCACTAGTCTATTTCTCCTGTGCCAAACACAGGGCAACAAAGCTTCTCTGCTTACTGACAAGACTTACAAAAGCTGCTTCACAGAAGCTGCAGCCTTGTTGGGGCTGCACAATGAGAAAGCATTTTAAGTTAAAATTCCACTAAGCTAGAAGTCAAGAATGCTGCAGAGATAGCTTCAAGAATGTGAAGGAAATGGAAGAAGAATGAGAATGCTAGGTGGAAAGACTTCCATTAATGAACAAATGAACACTAGATTCTGAAAAGACTGGGTCTAAGGCTAATATATATTAAAAGCTCTCAAAGAAGTTTATGTCGTGACTTCCTGTTTGTGATGATCCTCAACATTTCAGGTTTTCACACTAGTTTCAACAATAAAGTTATCAGTCACAACCACCTAACAGCTTTGTGCCAAATAAATCCCAAACTCAGCCAATAAGGAGGAAAGGAAGTATGGCACTTAATACACATGACTTATTACAGGATTAGCTACTGGCTGAGAAATACTTCAGTCTGAGTGTTCTTTCATTATGCATCAGCTGTTCTTTGAATGCTGATAGGTTGTGTAAAAGATGACAGGATAGCTGTCAGTAACTTTCTAGGGAATGAGCATAAAACCAGGTATATTTTCTAAAGTTCAAAATGCAAGTAACGCAATAACTGATCGACATGTATTTGATTGCTGAGTGAAGTTATGGCTGCACTGAGGAATTTAAGAGTCAATTTGCTATTTTACATACTATTACAAATTACAAATTTATATTCTAACCCATATTTGGTTATTCAAATCAGTGCAAAGAAAGAGGTGCATGTAAATAGATTTAAGATAATGTGCAGAGAGCCATAGAATTGTTAAGGTTGTAAAAGGCCTCTACGGAGTCCAACCATTAACCTAATATTGCAGTGTTCACCAGTAAAGCAGAAGTGTACAGAAGTCTAGAGTCTAGTAGAGCAGAAGTTAACAACTTCTGGTTATAATGTTCTCAAAGCTCCAAATTTTGTCTGTTTGTTCTCCTGAAGTGTTCAGCAACTACATGTTTAAGACTTACTCTGAAGTAGTTAATATTCAACTCAGCTTACCATGCTACAGAAATCCTGTGGTTAGGCATAAAAGGAATCAGGCAGGCAGCTTGTTAGAATAAGCCAAAAACCAAACAATTCAATTTATAGCTATTTTACTGTATTTGACTAGTAAGAAAAAAGGCATCTTTCTCTATATACTTTGTCCATTTAATACCAGTGTGGCTCATCAGTTAATTTCTGGGTGTTATACTACCAATTTCCAGTATGTGGAGTTTTATTCAGTAACAGGAACAACTTGAATTTACTACAAATAAGTCTTCTTATAATATTATTTGAAGACTGACTGTAGCATTACTATTCCTAGATGAGTAATAAAAGCAGCTGAAACTTATCCTTTAGTCTGAAAGCTGCATTATTCTTAAGAAGCATGCAAAATTTTGAGCTCAGAAAAAGATTTGATTTTTAATTTCAAAATTAATTTGTTTTTTAAAAGTTTTGTTACTACTCAGAAAAACTTCCAACCGATTGCCCTTTGTAATCTGAACCCAAGGATTAATAATTTGATAACAGCATGCAGAGTTCACACATAGCTGATCTAGGTTGCCACATCAGAATGCATGAGAGAAATATCTGAATACTAAGGGCCCAACTTTTCTCACCCAGAAAGTCAAGAGATGATACAGCAGCAGCTTGCTGTACCGGTGCCATAGCAAACTCCCAGCCCCAGCCCACCTTTTAGTGAAAATGCAGCTTTAGCCTCTGGGCAGTAATGGAGACTCTGTGCTGTCCTTGCTGGCGCTCCTCACCGATACCCTAGACTCGCCCCGTGCCTGGCCACTGGCCTGCCTTGCAAACAGAGCTCTTGCACAAGAGCCCTGCAATTAGGATGGATCATGCTGCTGCCACAACTTGGTACCACCGCCATCTGATAGATGATATCACAGGACAGAACTAAAGTATGTAGCTCCTCCAGGCTCCACTGACACAGAAACATTTACACTGACACTGCTGGCCAAAGGCACGAGATAGTGTTTAGCCAAAGGCCGGAATATCGACTTAGTTTGCAATTACTTTTATTCAGTACAGGATTTGGTCATCATTTTTTTCCATCCTTCAGATGGAGAACCTGCAAATTTTTTGGTGTAAAAATGCAGTGCTGGAGAGGAAAAAAAGTTAAATTAGTAGAATCAACTTGATGGCCATGCCAAGACATTTCATCTTGTTTCACACAGATTCATCCCACCTCTACCTTAAATTATAACTTCTGCTTTAATTAGGATTTGCATTTATGTAGGTTTAAAGTTACACAATTATAATATATTAGAAGATAACCCTACAGTCACCAAGAGCTCTGTTCCGTTTCCATTCTTTTTACATGCTAACCAGTTGGGAGATTGTGGTCAGCATGTCACATACCCCATCACCCTATCTTCAGGAAGATGCATTTGCAAATGTGTAACGTTTCTTTTAGCTTTTGCAGAAGTAGAATCAGAGAGCAGCTAGCCAAAAAGCAAAGAACATGGTCATTAATGGATATATACATGATGACATTTCAATGCAGATTTTAAGGAAGTTGTTTATTTAGCTGGCATTGACTGAATTATACTTCTCCTAACATTTAACAGTTGAGAAGTAAACATTTTTGCCTCTTCCTCTTGCCATTTTCTTCAGATTTTGCTTTTTGAGGAAACACTGCAGGAAACACTGCTTTCCCTCTTAAGATTTTATTTAAAAATTAGACAAATGGATAGGTAACAGTAAGGGGGAAAGGGAAAAATAACTCGCTAGTAAATAAAGACTTCCAGGCTTGAATAAAGTCTGTGTAAAGAAACATGCAGAATGCTGCCGAGGTAGCACATGTTTATTACATACAGAGTTTCACAGAATGACTAAAGTCAGAAAAGATCTGTAAAATTATCAAGTCAAACCATTTCTTCTAACTGTTCCTATATATCCTATAATGATTTCCTTTCTACAGTGTGCATCTAGTTTGGAAATTAAAAATTTAACCACCACAAAGCCCATGTCTGGAAGAGGAGTGCTGTTCTACATGGAATTACTCAAACTCTGCTCTTGTTGGAATTCATGTTCTTCATAGTATTTCCTTTCCATCAAAGTGAAATGCTGATAGAGATTTGATTAGACTGAACTATTTAGGAAAACACTAATTGAATAATAATAATAATAATAATGATACTGGAATTACCATTATTCTGTGAGCTTATGAACCTCATCTTCTTTCCAACCTGTTCACATTTACTTATACACATTAAAGACATATGACATTGCCTGCCTTCATGACAATTCAGTTGCTCAGCCAGGCATTTAACAAATGATTGTTTAGAGAAAATTATGCAACAGCTTTCCAAGAGTAATTCTACTTTTCCCCCAAAGTAGCGTTTCTTACCTTTTAAACCTTCAGTGAGCAGAGGAAAGAGTCAGTACAGTGCCTTATTTTGTTCATAATGCAAAAATATGCTAAATACCTAGCTTTCTGGGAATTCTTCAAGCAACAAAGCAAACTAATTAGAGTGCTTTAGTGGAGAAAGTCAGGTTATTGATTTTTAAATCTGTTTTAAAGTTAGCTTAATGATTGGTAAAGGTGCTGGACTAATGGCCCTAGAGACTTTCCTCCATCTATAGTATAGTGATCTATAGCGTAGACAACATTCCAAGATTGTCAACTGTGTTATAAGTCTCAAGGGATTGATCCTAAAAGCTTGGATCTACTCAGATTGCTATGAAAACACTATCTACACCTAGAGAAAGGATGTGTTTATTTAATAAAAGCAAAAAGGCTACAAACAATTAGGTAGAATTGTTCTACAATCCTGTGGTTTTAAGCAACACTCTCAGAGCTGTGTATGAAAAGGCTAGAAAGAAACTCTCCTGCAAAGATGACCAGGCATTTTTGCACACCATGGAGTATTAGGTAAAGACATTTCTTCACAATGCAGCATGAACTGAAATGAGCTAGTGAGCACAGGAGTTACATAAGCCATTTTGAAGGGTTTGGCAGTTTAAAATTTAAAAATCTGTTAACTGATATTAAGCAAGAATCTTTTTTTTTTTTAAGCAATCTCAGTATACTACCACACAAAATTTGTCCTCGCAACAGCAAGAACCAGAAAATTTAGGCATGGATTCTTCTACTTGCACAGATGAAGTTTGGTTTCCAACGATAGTAGCCTTAATAGTTGTAGCAAATAAAGACATAAAGAGGCTTATTTCCACATATGCAGTTTGAAATGGAATAAATGCAACACAAATATGATCAACTCATCAAATTAAGGAAAAAGCCAGGACAGAACATAAATTCCCATCTCATTTCACATCAAGTCACATAACTCAACACTACTTTGTCTCTTACCCTCCAAGATAAAGGCTAGATTCATTTAAAATAATGTACTTCAGCAAAAACTGGTACTGAAGATATAATAACTATTCAATAAGCAAAACCTGCCACAGGTGAAAGGATAAAAGGTACAAGTGATCAGAGACACTAGTATAATGTCACTTACCTCATGATGCAGCTCAACTATCTGATCTTTCAGTTCTCTGATGTACTGGTTAGAATCAGATTTATTAAGCTGCCCTTGAATTTTTCCTTCTTCTTTCTGTTTTGGTTAAAAAAAGGAATCATATTCAAATTACTCAAAGATAACTAAGATTAACAGCTTCACAGGTGGAATCCACATCCTATGCACACGAGATTGCATTTTAGTAAACCACTCCAAGAGAATAGTATCAATACATGGAACATATCTGAGTGTATTTTATTTCACCAATATGAAGTTTACATTTAGCAACAAGACGTTTCCTTTTGTCTCCAAGTAAACAAAACAATAACACACAAACAGCTGGTCACTAGGCAAATCGTCATTTTAAATGTAAAATTAATATAGAGAGAAAAAAACAGAAAATGTATCAATAAGCAAAGCTTGAGTATTATCAGACTTGCAAAATAATGAAACTAGCCGATTCTAGAATGTAGGGATTTGTTTAAAACATCCTGCAGTCACATGTGGATGAATCCCTCTACACCCACATCCCGGGCGTACTGCATCTGCGTACTGGCACCACTGCAGTGCCTACCTCCTCCTCTTCCCAGAAGGGGTTTAGAAGAGCAGTGCCGACTGCTGTACACTGTCATTAAAGATGCATCAGCTCCATTTCACAGCTTTTGAAGATTTTTAACTGCTCCTTTTTAGTCTCTTCTGCCAGACGAGCTCCAACAGCACCACCAGGGTTAGAAATCTGTATCAGGGTAACAAATAGCCTCCTGCTAGGCATCAGCTCTAGCCTAGGGACAGGTGCTCGTAGCAGTGTACGCAGCCAGCACACAGTCCAACCCCCTGCCCAGAGGTTGTGTATACAGTGGGAGTAGCACGGGCAGCAAAGCAGGAAATGAGCTCTATAGATTAAAAAAAACCCGCTGCTAAAACAGAACTCACTTAGGCCCCTTAGTTCACAGTTTTGGAAGTCTCACCTCTCTCATCCTGCTGTGAAGTAGTAGAGTGACTGTACTTGTGTGCATACCAAGAGTTACACTGAGAGCTCCTGAGAAGAAAAACCTGCACTCCACAAATTTACTCTTTAAAATGTGGAAAAATTCTGCCCACCAAAAACTATCAGCCAAGAATAATGGTTTTCATATCACATTTAAATCCTCTTTTGTCTGGGTTTCTAAGAGAAAAGCATCTTGCAAAGAAGCAACAGCTAGTCCCAAAAAATCACCTGATGCTACTGAGAACTCCTGAACATGTGGAAACCTTTCAAATTCATTTGGCATCATGCCAGGATGTATAACTGGCAACACAAGAGTGCAGAACAGACTGCTTAAAAAAAAAAAGCTGATTTAAAATACCTGAAATCATTACTGTATAATGGCCTCCCAAAATCAAGTTTGGTACTCCTAATAAAAAAGGGTTTATACAACAAATAAGTAAATCACCAGAAGCCACCTGAAAAAACTGGAGGCCTTAAGCTGGATTTTGCTGCTTGATCGAAGTTTAAGATATAGAATATCAGTGTAAACAAATTCCAGTTGCAGGTGTTTCATCCCAAGAGGAGTACAAGTTTTCTAGAACACTCAGTTGTCACATCAGATGGGAAGGGAAACATACATCAATAAGAAAATAAGCATTTTTAAATAATAAGAAAATACCTAGGTTTGTTTTCATTTTAATAACTGTAAACTTAAAACCCACAGAAAACCAAAAAAAGTTTACGTAGCAGTCAAAATCCAGACACACTAGGCAGTTGCTGTTCCTCAGATCACGTATTTACAAAAAATGACTGGAAGATAGCATGTTTCCCTAACACCCTTAATTTGATCTTTTCTGATTTAAAAATATTTACTAGGCAACAACTTGCCTCAGCCTCTTTTCAGGAGAGGCTTTAAAATTCGTACTTTGTGGCAAAGCGTGTCCAAAAATGTAGATGCATTAAAAATGTAAATGAAGTTTATTCAGAAGGGTAGATGTGGTAACTAGTGTCCTTTCAGTGACTTACAGTGACTCATTCTAGACTTTCAAAAAACACATCACTAACATCACACACCACTGTTGATAAGAGTAAAAAAGGGTTTCCTGTAATTTGAAAAGATGGAAACAATTTCTTTACTGAACAGTCAGTACTTGGAAAAGTTATTAAACAGAGGTCATAGAAAGGCTTCATTCTAAAGAAATAGTGCTAAAAGTTTAAACTGGAGAGAGATTACTAGCACAATCATGGATTTCCTTTACAGTTGCTCTCAAAGCAGCTTTGACTGGGTTAGATAGGGTAAATGTGACAAAATTCTCTGAATTTGCCAGGAAACTCAGCAGGAAGAAGTGATGTTACTGTCTGTCCAGATCAGCCTAACACAAAGAATTAATTCTTACGCCTATTTTTTGCTTTAAGATTACTCAGATGTAAAACTA
The DNA here is from genome assembly GCA_013396955.1 of Regulus satrapa. NCBI lineage: Eukaryota > Metazoa > Chordata > Aves > Passeriformes > Regulidae > Regulus > Regulus satrapa. Next base: position 283,987 of record VWZN01000916.1, read on the forward strand.
GTTTTTGATATTACAAGAATGCTCTATACTGCCCAACTCAACCCAGCCATGGATAATTTTAAGATGATACCACGTGTCATCAGCCTGCACAGAAATGAAGGGAAAGGGATTCAACTGCCAAGCAGAGGCTACACCTGCCCTGCTGTGCTTCCTCATCCTGCCTACACTTCCACTGGTCTAGTGCTCCTCACCCTAGGCAGCTGAGTGACTGCAGCTTGTAACTGATCTAACCTTGCCTGAATTTTTCTATTCTTCTTTCAGTTACTGTAGGGAAAACCTTAAAAAATCAAAACAAAAACAACATCAATGGACCAACAGGACTACCCATATGCCATCTGAGGAAATACTTGCCAATTATTAGGCCAAGCAATATTTGCTTGCTGCAGTGTGAAGTTCTCAGTTCAGCTGAAAACAAGACTGTCTTCCTGAGGAAACAAACCCAAAGCTTTGCTGATTTACTACCGACGTAGAGAGAAACAATATCCTCTCCTTAGCTTTTCATCTTAGAAAAGGATGAGACAAACAGGATCACACTGCATGCAACCTGACCAGGACAAGCCATTTAGTTGTAGGGTGTAAAACTCTGGCCTGTGTGAGAAAGTAAAAGTTGCACCTTGAGTGTTGTGTTCAGTTTTGGGACCCTCGTAGAGGACAGACACTGAGGTGCTGGAGCGTGTCCATAGAAGGGCAGCAGAGCTGGTTCGGAGCATAAGGCTTACAAGCAGCAGCTGGAAGTGTTTGGTCCAGAGAAAGGGAGGCTGAGGAGAGACCTTAGCACTCTACAACCACATGAAAGAAGGCCATAGCAAGGTATGGATCAGTCTCTTCTCCCAGGTGGCAAGTGAAATGACATGAGGAAATGGCCTCAAGCTGCCTCAGGTGAGGCTTAGATTGAATATCAAGAAAAGTTTTTTTCGAAAAGGGCTGTCAAACATTGGAACGGGCTGCCCAAAGAAGTGGTTGAGTCACCATCCCTGGAGGTATTTGAAAGACATGCAGATGTGTCACTTAGGATCATGGTTTAGTGGAGCAGTTGATAATGCTGCAGTAGGACTCGATGATCTTAAAAGTCTTTTCCAACCTAAATGATTGTATGTGTTTATGTAAGCTTCTCCCCAGTATGGAAACAAAAAAATAGAAGCCCAGTCATCCAACAATCCATCCTTGAGCTGTTAATAAATTGCTCAAATCACCTGTTCAAAGCCCAGAAACCTGCTAAATATGTCCAAGTCATTTTAGGGAAGGGATGCCATCCAGAGAGACCTGAACAAGCTTTAGGAGTGGGCCCATGGGAATCTCATGAGGTTCAATACGGCTCAGTGGAAGGTGCTACACCTGAGTCAGGGCAAACCCCCCTATCAACAGAGGCTGGGGGATGAATGAATCAAGAGAAGCCTCACCAAGAAGGACTTGGGCATGCTGGTGGCTGAGAGACTGGATGTGAATTGGCATTGTGCACTCGGAGCCCAGAAAAGCAAACGTGTCCTGGGCTGCATCAAAAGCAGTGTGGGCAGCAGCTCAAGGGAGAGGATTCTGCCCCTCTGCTCCACACTTGTGGGAGCTCACCTGGGGGCTGTGTGGTCACCAGCATTGGAACAACACAGACTTGGTGTAGTGAAGCCAGAGGAGGCCCTGAAGATGATCAGAGGGCTGGAGCACTTGCAGGAAGACAGGCTGAGTTGGGGCTGCTCGACCAACAGAAGAAAAATCTCCAGGGAGACCTTACAGCCTCTTCCTAAGGTGGCTACAAGAGAGCTGGAGAAGGAGTTTTGACAAGGGCATATAGTCATAGGACAAAAGGGAATTAAACTTGAAGTGAGTAGATTGAGATTGGATATTAGGAAGAAATTCTTTACTGTGAAGATGGTGAAACAATCTGGTCTAGGAAAAGCTGTCCTGTGCATGGCAGGTTGGAAAAAGATCTTCAAGATTCCTTCCAGTCCAAGCCATTCTGTGATTCTGTTTGCCCAAACATAAGCTTAACTGGCAAGTGAGAGAAAAATAAGGACATGATAGAGAAGTAAATAAATGCTGACAAAGTAAACCTTTGTTTCCACGTAACAGGGTTACAACATCAGGGGTTTTCTTTGTCACTTCTGGGGCTTAGATATGTGCAACATATGTTAAACTTCAGTTATACTTCAATTCCTTGCAATTTTTGCACAGAAAGTCTAAAGAAAGAATATCCATCAGGTATTGGACAACTCGTTGCATTTCAATATACTTACACAAAAGTTTAAAAGCTCAGCATAATGAACTGAATGCTCCAACAAGACAAGGTGACATTTACAATACATTAAGAAATAACTTCTTAACATCATAATAAACTGACAACTTGTTGCAGAATTAAATCTGTCATTGAATGATAGTTCACTCTCCTTCCCTGTCATTATTACTAACCAAAACTAAGAATGACCCAGAAACTGTGATTTAAATCTAGCATGTGTGTGTATCATGTCAGATCAGTTCCTATGTGGGAGTAGTGATACTCTGCATTATAAATTTAACATCACTGTCTTGCACCTACGCCTACATAAACATTTAAAAGAAAAGCTTGCCATTTAGGTTAAGCATTGCTATGGCCCATGTGGACCTGACAATGAATTCCTTGAGCTTCTCAGAAAAAGCATCACCTCCCTCAAAAAAAGGGAGGGCTATGTGGTAGGTGAACTTCCTCCCTTCATTTTTATCAGCTTTAAAACAGCACGAGAAGCAGAACTATTTGTGATGCTCTGTGCAATCTGGTGCCTCTGCTCCAAGATTGGCTAAATGTATTTCTGGTATTAAATACTGCATTTCAAGTCATTAAGGCAAGTCCTGATTAGAAGGGCCTCTGCTCCCCACATCAGGTGACAGCAATTACAGCAACAAGCTGGAACAGAAGAGAATGGGAGACAGCTCTTTCTCCAGTGAGGAAGAAATTATCTAGATTTTTAATTTCCTTTAAAATTTGCTTTTTTTAAAGCCCTATTATCAACTGCATGTTTTAAAGTTTACAAGCTTTGGAAATTCAGGATTTCCAACTCCGGTATAAAATTTTTTTTGGTGCAGGTGTTTCAAAGGCTTTTGAGCATGAATACCCAAAAAGGAAGTTTTGACCATCAGTTTCATATTTGCTGGCAAAACACACTGGTCAAAAATATCTACTTAGATTCTTAAAAGCCCCAAATATCACAGTTCAATAAAGCATTTCAAGTAATATCTGCAGTGTCAAAAATAAATAACATTAGCAGAACTTTTCTGCTAAATAATTTAAGTACTATGAAGTTCACACTCAAAATCTGTATTTCACAATTGAAGAAGTTATCTTTCTTGCTAGTGTGTTTGAGATCAGATGTTCACCAAAAACCTAACAGTGCAAACTCATCCAATGAACATGAACCTCAGCCACAAAATGACTTCATGCTCCACACTGTATACAAAGAAAGCATAGCCACTCTCACTTTTGAGAAGAAAATCAAGAGTTTTACTAAGTTCAAACTCAAGAAATCATTAGCAGGTGATAATCTGAGAATACCCTAAGGACTGGAAATTGAAATGCACTTTGAAGGAAACAAAAAACCTAGAATAATAAAAACAACTAGGAACTGCACTGTGCAAAGTAATACTTGTGAAAAAGGGGAGATGATACGGATAAACAAGTGAACCTGAGAGAGTGCAGGATTATGACAAAAGAGGAACATTGTGATCTTTGGATGTATTAGCTAGATATAAAAATAAAATAGATTATGTTCCTGCACTTCTTTCTGTCTCATGACAAGGTACTACAAAAATCCACATGCAATTCTGGGATTCCTAAGTTCAGCACAAATATGGAAAGGGAATAGGAGAGAGCAATAAAATGATGGAGCATGGATGGTTTGACCAGTCAAACAACAGAAAACCAAGTCAAATCTATTCACCCTAAAAAATGAACACAATTTGAATTATGTGACAGCTATTAAAAAATTCCCAACTGATCATTAAAGGATTCACCATTTCGTAAGCTACTGACTACATTGAGAGGTGTATCTATCAAATAATGAAAGCAGGATGGCATTTTAAGTCTATAATGCAAAATGAGTACTCACTTTTCACCTACAAAATCACATTGTTTGAAGTACCCTTTAAAACTTCCCCTCTGTTATTTTTTTAATGTTAACTTGAGCAGGAGACCGACCTTAACTCAGCTACTCTCTTGTTATCTTACTAGATGATAAATGATTCATATGCAATGCTTACTACACTTATCTAAGTTTTTCTAATCCACTGATCAGAGCATTATCTAAGCATTATATGATTTAAAGAAATGACTGCTTTAACTTTCAATAAACTTAGTGCCTGCTACTCTAGAGGAAATACAGCAAAAAATCTTTATGCAAGATTAATGAAATTTATTTGTACATTCCATATACAAAGAGATAAAAAAGACACAACTAGTTGAGAAATCACTGTGAAAAGGTGGCTTTGAAACAATATAATAAAGTCATCACCTCAAAGGAAAGACCTTTGCATTAGAAAACACAGTAGCAACACCAGTTTTTTGAAAAAGTAAACCAGAGAGTAACTAGCTTGTAAATTAGTAAAAATAATGAAAAAAACCTTTGCATTAGAGTTCAGACAGGACAACAGTATATATGTGTAGAAAGGTCAGATTGCAGTTAGACATCATGATTTCCCAAAGCCAAGAAAAAGCACAGCAATTTCTGGTTTTCTTATCAAGGGAACAGCAAGTTCATGGGACAGTGAAAGCTCCAAAAGGAACTGAAAGCGTAAGGAACGACACAGAGGCCAAAGGATGGATTTTGAGATTCTACAGTGAGATGGTAGCAGTAAATACTTCTGGTTTCAAGATTTGCATAAAGGAAGTAAGAGTTTTTCAATAAATCCTTCAATACTGGTCATAGCACAAGAGTAAGCACAGGAAAAAAAAATAGGTTCCTGGAATCAAAATTGTATGCATCTTTTTTTGGACAGAGGATGTTTTCAACCTTACCTGTTAATTGGTAAGAAGTATCAATTATAAGAATAAAAAAATCAAAACAAAAATCTCTAGAGTTGAAAAGTGTGATACCATTATCATGGTATTTGTACAGAAGGAATTATTAACAGCTCATAAGTGTGTGCCCAAGGTAGATTTAAGGCTTTGCTTGTACAGGAATTCAGCAATACAGCATTATCCCACTTGGCAAAGCAGTTTCTTGTATTCACAGTAGGTTAATGAAGAAACACAGCAGAGGAAGAAAAAAAAAAACTCACGAAGTACAAAATCTAATCAGTATCAAGTTTCACATTTAATGCCATCATTTGTTACCTGGATTTCTAATTCAGCAATATGCTGCTGGAGTTCTGCCACAGCTGCAATGCGGTCTGCCTCACGGAGCCGTACTGCCATCACTTCTTCTTTACTCTGAAAGAAGGCAGAAATAGGAGATAACTAGTACCAGCTTTAGCTGATTAAAGACTGCACTGCTTTTACCCAAGATCCTGAGAAAACTTAAAACACTGCTGTGAAAACTACCACTGTTCTAAAGAAGTCAAATTTCATTTTAACCCACAGGAGGAGTATGTAATAATCTAATATAAACTCTTAACTGTAATAATCTAAAAAAATCTGCAGTTTTGAAAACTTGCTGTTACCAATTTCAAGGTCCAGAAAACAACTGTCCTGTTTTCCAGAAATATACTGTAAATTAAGAAAAAGAATCAACATAATAAAATAAGCCAGCTAGTGCTTTAACTTTGGACTTCATATATATGAAACAGCGAAGCTACACAAGAGTTACTTACTTCATAATTGCTTTTGTCCTAAAAACTATAAAATATTAATACAAAATCAAATGTATTCTCAACCTCATTTAGTTCGGCTGTCTTGGTCAGTTTATAACAAAGAATTTTTAGAATAAAATACTAATGCATATAACCTACAATTAGCTTTCCACTGCAAGTTTAACCTGCAAGTCTGCCTATAAATGGCAGGCAATTTGAGTTTGAAAAAGAGAGAAAGAAATGTCCTGTTTTATGAGGCAAGTCCTCAAGACTTCAGAGCACAGAACAATATTATATTGTCAGCAGCCTGGTACAACCACAGAGAGAAGAGAGTGTTAGATAATTAGTGAGCAATACTACCAGCTGAAAAGCAAACAGCTCTGAGGAAGAGAGATTAGGCTCAGGTACACCTACTTTTAGAGGAGACTGGTGTTACTAAACTGTATTTACTGTACATCATTTCCAATACTTCAGTTATTTTAATGTGTGCTTCAAATCACCCTTCATTAGACAGTACAGTTGAGATCAAACATATCAAAGCTTATCCACAGTAGCAACTTCTAAACATGCTACTTTTTTGATTTTTTTTTTTTAAATATTCCTGTCACGGAGGTATCTAATCTACAGGACCCAATTAACTGCATTTGTAATCAGTGGAGCCCATTTCAGAGAAGTCTATCATGTGCTAACCAAAGTTTAGCCATTCTTGCTAAATTCTGTTGCATGATTGCTCAAATGAAGCTAAACCGACAAGTCCACAGGATTGCATGTATTTAACTGAAAGGTGAAGGAAAGGCTGCCTTGGTTTGACTTTGCTATCAGAGATGAGTCAGTAGTGCTGCTCTAGATGGACCGATGCTTCAGCTCTGAAACAGAGCGTGTTCTCAATAATTACCACTCAAGTTGATATGGTAGGAAAGACAAGACTGGGTGGGGGCACAAATCCTAAAATGTAAATTCTTTAGCACAACTGATTAGAAAGATCAGCGGTGAGTTTCAAGAAAACATCTGGAATTGAGTCCTTGCTGTAGAAGCAGTAGTCAAATAAAAAGGGAAAAACATAATGATACACACCTGTGCCAAAAAGTTGCCATACAGGTGGTATGAGATGCAACTGCCTACAAAAATTTTAATTTCTGCTTAAGTATTTCAATGTATCTTTTAAAAGAAAAATCCAAGCTCCTGAAATAACATATGGATGAATGGGGAGTTGAAAATCCAAATACATACTTTTTGAGACAGTAGAAGTATTGCTACCTAGCCAAGACAAAAATAAAACTAGAGTATGATTTCAAACAGCTTGAACAAACAGAAAAAAAAATCCAACTTCAGTTATGAACAGAATCAGGAATAATTGTTGTTGTTACTGATATATAATCAAATACTACCTGAAAAACATTTTACAGTGTAAACTGTAGTATTTTTTTCTATTAGCTCCAAAACAAGTTTCAGGATCTCATGTCAGTGTGAGTCAGTGAAGATATTTCACTGGCTATTGACAACAGCTACTTTCAGAGAATCTCTAAAGACTATGACTAGTGCTCCGTCTATTACTGCCACACTTTTCTGTAGTTTGTGCTAGAACATGGGTCTGCAAATGTATTATTCCAGTGAGAATAGTTATGTGTATTAACTCATTAATCAGGTTAAAGACATATTGCTCTTTACAAAGTCAAAATAAAACCAATATTGACTACACACTTTCAATCCTCAGTCTCTTAAGGATTAAGAGATGAGCACATTCAGTATGAAAACCTAATCAAACAAAATAAGTTATGGGTTATATGAAAAAGACACCACCAGGATTGTGGTTATTTTTTAAAAAAATCAGTAAAAACAATCCCAACATTTTAAAAATAGTACTTAGAAAACCAGAGATTATGGCAAACAAAGTCAGTAGAAACAATTTATTCTAGCTAAGATTCAGTGGCTTTTTTCCTAAAAGCTTGTGATGGAGTTTGATGACTCAGCAGAAGTTACTTCTTTGCTGCACTGTACATTCAGCTCCCACTGGAATGGAACCGGAAAGAGAGTAAGAAAAATGAAAACCTGAAAGAGTGTGTTGTGGAGAAGCATTTTTATATATTATACACAGACACTTCTCTGAGTAGAACCATGCTTTAAAGTAAATGTTTATCTTGTGAGACCACAGGGAAGCAGCTCTGTCAAAATCTCATGTCGTTTTTGTGAGATGGTAAATTCAAGATGGTATTGTCAAAATCAGTAAAAAAAATTTTGGTTTTATGATTTATGCTTCTCAGTTAGAACACAATTTTATCCAACAATGGCAGACAAGACAAAAATGTACCTATATTAGCACAAAGTATCGTTTTCAGGATGTTGTTTACCTTGCATTCAATCTCTGCTTGTCTACGTTTTGCTTCATTCAACTGAGCCAGAAGTCCTTTGTTCTGTGCAGAAAGATACTGCACCTTCTCCTGCAGGTTGGCAACCTCTTGCTCTGCCCTTCGTAAGTGATTACTATTGATCTGATTCTGAAATTTATGACAAAGAAAAGGAAACAAAATACATGGTAAGGAAACAATATCAATCTATCTCCATGAAGTCTGACAAAACAGACTTAGAGATCATTTACCATAAAACAACTTTTGATGAAAAGGCATTCAGAATTTTCCAAGTGCAATCAGGAAAGTTTGCATTACATTTTGTTTATGACCAGGATATTCAAATTGTTCTTAAACAGACGACACATTTTAAGAACATTATTGCAAAGTTCCAGTAGATCTGTTTTTCCCAATTCGTTGCCTAGGTAAGGCAGATCTTCTGAACTTGTATCCCAACTAGACCATGCATCTAGGAAAGATCCGGTATGTCATAAATACTGTGCACATTTCCCTGGCCATTGAATTCCTGAAAGCAACACGGCCCCTTAGCTGAGATCAGTGCACAGGTACAGCTCACAGCATTGGCACCTGAAGCTCTGTGCACTGTACCACGGGAAGGGCACTTTTCTCAGGTGACAGCTGAACAGCCTAAGCACCCACAAAGACTCTGTGTGCAGCACTGAAGAGAGAAGCAGCTAAATACACGTAGCCACACAGCAGGATCTCTCTGCCCCCTACTGCCCGAAACAATATTGGCACGTCAGTGAAAATTTTAGAATGTAAGGCAAGAGGAAACTTGTTCAGGTGGTATAGACGAAATGGTGCCTCTGTCAGAAAGAAGCCTTCATATGCCTTGGTTCATCTCTCTTCAATAGCACGTCCTTACATGCTCTCCTGGTGTCTGGAATTGCTGAACTTTGTCAAGTGAAACTGTTGTTTGTTTAGTTTTTTGATTCCTAGATCTCCTTTTCAAATAAGTAACATTTAGCAGATATTTCATGGGAAGATTTCTAAGAAGTCTACTACAAACCCTTCCCAATCATAAGCACATCATGCTTATTAACTTGAGTGAAAGTTTACTAATATAATATGAACTCACCCCTTTAGTGCACTTTCATTTCAAGTGCTTAGCAACTTATTCCCTAGTTACACAAAAATAATCTGGGCAGATAAAGTATGATTGTCTTTTCTGCACCTCAGCAGGAGTAACCCATGCTTTTCTATTCTGGCACATAAAAGGCAAACCTCGTGCTAAAAAGCCCTGACCAATGCAGAGCTGCTTTGCTGAGTCCACACCTTAGTAACCAGATTCATGACCTCAGCAGAAAATCAATCACCAGTGTCATCACAAGAAAGCACACACTGCCATCTAAACATTACTATTATCAGAGTTGCCAGTTAGATATGACATTTAAAACACCTTAAAAATACTTTTCTTGTTATTACATCTGTTAAAATTTAATGAATTAAGATGCACATATATTCAGTGTCTACCAACTAACCCAGATTAGAAATTCAGGAAGCATAGTCCCAAGAAGAGATTAAAGAAGAGACATTAAAGTTGGACAGTATGAACTAGATTCTCCCATCCCTGTCTAACAGACGTAAAAAAATCCCACATTTTGGAACTAAGTTCTGCCTGTAGATGGCAGAGAACATCATCAGGTATCTACCATTTAACACCAAACTGCCAGCATCCAGCTCAACTGAACATCCTAGTGTTCAATAACATACCTGTGTCTCCACCTCCATCATTCTTTGTTTGGTCTCTTTCAGCTCAGCCTGAGTTTCTGCTTCTCTCAACCGCACTGTCATCAGCTCATCCTGGAGCTCATTCACTGCATTTTTTCTGGGAGGATCCTTCCATCTTCCAGTGGTACGAGCCAGATGACGCTAGAAAAACAGCAATGGTTTTGCTGATAGTGCCTGATCATTCCTGGTGTTTCCTTACTTCATCTATGGTCTCAGAGTTATAAATAAATAGCTAGAGCTCCCCTGTGGATCCTAAAAGCTAGAAATCCATGGAAACTTTGTGGTTTTAAGAACAGACCATTAAAAAATGGAACACATTCATTCCCAACTACTGTAAGTCAGTGAATTGCAAGTATATACTGAGACTTGTGTCTATTTCTAGCCTTTTTTAACATTTAGTAAAGTAGGAGTTACTGATCAGGTACTTTCCTCCTACCACGATAGTTAGCTGGTAGCACAGGCCTTATGCCATCTATAACAACTAGACCAATTCCTAACATACTTTTGAAGGTAAGTTTCTTGTGACAGCTAAATTTAAGGATTTTCTCACCTCAGCAGTTTGATCTATAATCATTAGCTACTACTCGATCTCAGTGTCTCAAAATTTTATAGTCTTTTGCTTTATCATTGAAAATAAAAATTCTTAGAAGTGTATTGCCACCCATACCTGCCAGTGTTCCTCCAAATCTTTGACTTGCTGCCTTAGTTCTTTGAGACCCATCAAAGATTCTGCTTCTCTTAATTTTACTGCAATCAGTTCTTCTTGTAGTCTGGCAACATTTTCCTCATCAGGGAGGGAGCTGTTCCTCTGCAACAAGGACCATCCTCTTAAATATGCATTTAAATAAAATTGTTCTTAGTGAAACCAAGTCCAAGAACAGAGACATGGAACAATAACTACGAAACCATATAATATTTGAACACATCATCAAAAACACATCATCAGAGAGTAATCTGAAAGGATTTGATCTAGTTGATAAAAAGTAACACAAACAAGTAAATGAAATTACACCTTAAAGTGATAACCTCTATTTATGTTTACAGGAAAAATAATAAACGGAAACTTATTTTTTAGGAAGTAGGTCATCACTCTTTGAAAAGGAGAACAGATATGCTGACAAAGGAACTATTTGCTAATAGTTATAAACAACAACCAGTCAAGAGGTCTTAGAGATGAAAGTGCAAGACACATGAGGAAAAAGCAGAAAGGTGAGAGAAGACTAAACAGAAAACATGAAAACACCAGGAAAAGCAAAACAGAGATGAAATCCTAATAATGGAAATCTGGGGAAAAAACAAGAGGGGAAGAAAATGGACAGGCTGTCTACAATATCCCTACAATAAATCACTGGTCACCAACTATTCAAAGCTGAACTGTTCTTCATCACTTTCTGCTTTACTTCCCAGTGCCTGTTTTCATCAAAATCAAATATTTTTGCAGATGTATAATACTGTGACAGATGTCTCAGTTTTTCTGGAGAGTTGAGTAAAGCACATGATTAACAACATTACCAGAACACAGCACAACAGCCATTTATTAGCATTCCATGATATGAGTATTGGCAAATATAGGAAATGGGAGGGTATGTGTCTGAATGTTTATGGCACTGTCCTCGCAGCCACACAAGTTTTGTGTTATTCAACAGACGCTCCTCAGATTACACAACTCGTCACTAACACCCGAAGAGTTGTACTGGAGGAATTTGAGGGAGTTCACTTCAGCCACTTTCTCACATGCGTAAGTTCATCGTGGCAGACTGAAATATTACTGCATGAGTGAGTTTGGTACAATGGAACTGACCCACTATTCCAGTTCTTCTTCACAGACAAGTTTTCACTGTACGCTGTCTCCCTGCTGATGAATACTAAGCAGTCTCCTGAAGTTTGAAAAATACTTTATATCCTGAATTCTTACCAATGGTCAATACAGTAAAAACTACCACACTACTAATAAAAAACCCATCAGATAATTTAAAAATAAAACTTGACTCCAGTGGGTTAATCTAATTAGCTAGTAGTTCTAGCCAAAGCCTGGGTATATAGCTCATTAAAATTTCCTAAGAAAACTAATTCCAAAGCCAGTACAACAGGATCTGAAAAACATGCATTATATCAGGTCATTGTTTGTTTTGTTATTTTTTTAAATTTTGCTATTTTTTTCTTGCAGTTAAATTTTGCTTCAAAGAAAGGTAAATGTTTGACAGTGGGTTTGACTACAGCTTGAACTTTGGCATCAAAAGATTACAAACCAGCAGCATGGCATCCAAAAAGCAGTAGAGATTCTGATACTGAGCAGTGAAGGGATTCGTTCCCTTCCCATAATGGGATGGGAATGATAATATTGAACCTTTCTTCTTCCCCTCCCAAACTATTTAGTTTTATATAATCTCAATGCTCACTCTAAGCCCACTGCTCTTGTTGCAGGATATAATCTTGAAACAGTTGATGTTTCCTGTCAAGACTTCACCAGAATCGAAGTTTTCCACTACAGCAGACTTCAGGAATAGAAGAATAGTGCTTGGTTATTCACAAACCTTTCCCAGTGCAAACAGTCCTTAGTTTTATTGTTGTACTTTCAGGTTTGAAAAGCATCTTGTAATCACAGAAGCAGAGAAGAGAAGGTTCTAGAGCACAGGTCTGCAAAGAATGACAGGGACCTGTAGTCTCTTTCTAGTGCTATTCTATAATAGAGGGTCCTGATTTGATTTACCTTTTCCATCTCTAGAACTTTATCTTGCATCTCCTTCAGGGCACAATGGGATTCTGCTTCACTCAGCCTGGCTTGGACCAGCTCTTTTTCCAGCTGTAGCACAAAGTCTTCACTGTATCGTGAACTGCATTTATGCTACAAAGTTTGCAGAAATATGTTTAGTATGAAGTACAGATTGTTTGAAAGGGGTTTTATATACCAGATTTGGTGGGAAAAGTACATTTGAATGCTTAAGATCAGGAATATCTGCATAAGCGCTTACCTTATCCAAGTCTATTCATGTCAATCCAGACTGCTAACAAATGTATCCCTACTGCTCTGCCTCTCTATCAGCTGCAGCTTCACACAGCCAAATGTGTCTGAAAAAACTGTGACCCCTACTCGTCCTGACAAGCAACAGCTCACGCTTTTCTCTCATTGTCAACAAATTGAAAAATTCTCAAACAATCTGTGGTTATTTTGTCATCTGCAGAAGCAGATGCTCAGGAAAGACTAGCTAATTATAAGGTTAATAAAAACATCACTCAATCCCTGTTCACTTGAACTCCGGTTCATATGGAGAATCCTTCCATAATCTTAGATTTTAAATAAAACCACTTCAATGCACAATGACTTTGGTTTGCCCCTTTCTTCACTCCAGCTCTTGTCTCTCATTTGCTCACACTCTATATATTCCTTCTGAGACTCAGATACATCCAACTGAAGCCCTTATATTCAAAAGACTCACTTAACTTTTCACCCAATCAAA
>VWZN01000916.1:297313-331743 GCA_013396955.1 Regulus satrapa
AAAGTTGAAAAATACATTTTCCTTCTTTCCTGGGTCACTTTAAAATAACTTGTCAGTTTGACAAACTGTCAAACTTGCTTGATAGGCAACACCAACCTAAATCAGCCTTTAAATTTCTGATTGAAGAAAAAAGTTGAAATCATTAAAGTGTAGTTGTTTGTTGTGTTTACATAGCTACCCTGACAATTACATTTAAAGGAATAAAATAAAATAAAATAAAATAAAATAAAATAAAATAAAATAAAATATCTACATTGTGAAATATAAGTACTATGCTTGGATTAATAGATTAAGTTTAAATTAACAATTCAACCTTCAAAAGATTATTCATTATACTAAAGATACAGCTGGTGTCTTACTTTATCCTTGCATCAAACAATTTAAACAAAAAACAGTAAAAAGAAAAGAAGTCTTCAGTTCCACACGCTTCTGTTAGGGTGTGACATTCCCTGACTCTTTATACACAAATAAGAGACAAACAGGACAAAACAAAGATTTTTGCTACCTAGTAAAACAAAGCATGATTTCAAGAATTTAGTACTTAAGGGTAACACAAGTTCATAGTAAAGCAGTGTTTGAAAACTACTTTTAAATTGAGTGTAGGAAAAAGATCTGCTTTTAAATATTTGCCTTAGAGTTTCTGACAAAATCCACAATGCAAATACACTTTCGGGCACCACCAAACATTTAACAGTAACACTTCCTTGCCTATGTTGAAGAGATAGACATATGTAATATAAAGGACTAAAACCGTAGTTCTACAGCAATTTAAATCTGAAAGAAACAAGTCCTTGCTTGGCTTCATAAAACTGGATTGATTTCCACCCAAGTTTTCCTGAACAGAACCATATCAAATATTATTTTGGCTGATGACAGATATAATTACACAATGTTTCTCCAGTACACTGTACTGAAGAGCAATGAACAGATGATTCAGCAGCTCCCAGCTAACTTTGTTTACACATTTAAGCACAAACTGTAGTACTTCCCTAAGCACAGTATTCTTATTTTCTGCTTTTTTGTTGCAAATTAGAGCACAGCATTAGGAAAGTATACTGCAGAATAAAGTGAAGCTTTCCATAAAGTTGCAACACTCATTTACAAGCATATATTCCCAGTATAAGTTATGTTCTTAATTATTATCAGTCATTTTTGCATGAGTTGCCGAAAAGAAACTATGCATTATGAAGTTGCTGTAACAATAACCAAATCCATCACTATAAATTACCTTGCAAAATGCATATGCTTCCATCTGAATGCTTAGTCAATTAAAATTCTATCTTCACACAATATAGCTGAAGAGCCTATTTAAAAATAAGATGTGAACTAATTTTAGCTTGATTAGCCTCCAATTTATCAGATTCAATTTTAAAGCATTCAGGCTGATGAACTGGGTAATCACTGACAATTACAGCATCACACGGAAAGACAAGATTTGCATTCTGGAGATGCTTATATCTAGCAAGAAGCTACCTTCTTTATTTAGAAACACAAGGAGGAAAAGGAAAGAATAAAACCTTCAGCACATAATTATCAGGAATCTGTTACAATAGCCCCTGACTCCTCAAATGCTATTGCTTTTAGCATGCCTCAAAAGAAAACTCTGCATTTCGTTCAAATCAGGCACAACTTCCTCTATGCAGTTCTTGATTTACTAGCAGTTTGAGGAAGAAGCCACCTTCCTCTTAATCATTTGATAACCCACCACGACTTGCCTTTGGCAAGCTTCTACATTTAAAGACCAGCCAAACCAAAGAGAGCTTAGAGTCATTTGTTTGTATCATGATTACTTCTTTAAGAAGACTCTACACTTCGTAAAGAAGTCATTCTAGTTCAACTAAAAACTCCCTATATATAGTTCAGCACAGTGAGAAATAAACTTGTACGTAATTTGGTCTTCTGGCTTGGGCTTTGATCAAAAGAATACTCCTCCACCCATCTCTATTCAGAAGTGCTGCAGGGGATAATTTCTTCAGACATAAATCCAGCAAGTACCTTCAATACCTCCCCTTAGGCCATCCAACCTATGCTATCCAATCTCTTGGAACAGATAGCATGAACCCTTGATAACACTCAAATACAAACCCATAACCTTTTTAGAAAGAATATGCTAACCGACTAAGAAATACTATTGTATAGATAATTTTTTGCTACCAACAAAACAGTGGGATATTTTAATCCCAGTGTTGCTCAGAAGAGACAGTTGCAAGTACTCTTAGGCAGTTCTTTTCAAACATTTCTCTTCAGAGATTCATATCCAAAAATTACAGGTTTTATCATGCTGAAACAGACAATTCAAGACTGAAAAAGATGCAGTTTATAAATTATATACAATAGATGCTGTATCTTTAAACAAGCACAGATAAACTATGCAGTGATTTGCAAATTTACAGTGCAGTCATTTTTGCTAACAATAAACAAAGCTGAAATAATTAGAGGAGAAAGAGTTAAAGCAGATACTCGCAAGACAATACCGAAAAGGACTATTACCAAGAACAAAACTACTGGCATCAGCAAGTGGCAAAAAAATGACCGGTGTACAGCAGAATGCCGAAATTCCAGCTAAGCCCACGCGTTCCCAGCAGGTGGCACCCTAAACGCGCGGTTTCATTTGTTCGTTTCCCGCTGCCACGCTCGGAGCTGTTTCACGCCTCTTCCATTTCGCCTCTTCCTTTGGCCTTACTGCTGCAGCAGAATCCAGCGAGCGCTCCTCGCTTCCACCATCCTAACGCTTTCACCACCTCGGCTAATTCTCGTGGGCCTCAAGGCCACAGTGCTATTCCCCTGCACTTCAGAACACGCCAGCTGTTAGACACAAATCTATCGATAACCATATGGATTTACAGTCTCGGTTCCACACACCGAGTCAACTTCCTATAGCCATGTTCACGTTTAAGCGGAGGAAAACAATGCTGCAAGCATGGAGAGAAGGAAGCGTGCTCATAATTTAACTTACTCTCCATTCCCACAGTACTTGTCCAGTTTTCTGCCCTCACAGCTCCTACCCAGCCAAATTTGCAAGCCACAGTTATCTACGGTTTTACTCAGGACCAGTTCCCATACCTAGGCAACCTGTCAGGCCTCCCCATCACTGCTACTCGGTAAGGTACCCAGCATGGTTAAAGGCATTAAGATTTAAAAGTCATATTCCCACCAATTCTTGAATAAATAAATATAGTATCTTAGTCTTCTAATTACTTTTAATTGCATACAAGTCATTAACATGGATGCCTCTAAAATACACATTCCAAAGGTGTGTGTGCTACTGTAATCAGACAATAAAAAGGGGGATACCCAAAAGTCAATAAACACTTCTCATTGCATTTCACTTTAAAGATTACAACATATGCAAAAATGTTGGAAAGCATTACTAGACCATCCCTACTACCTTCCTAATCATAATTTCTTCATATTTTTCCCCCTAAAGAAATCGTTCAAATTCTATAAAAAACGATATTTCACACGAGAGTAACAGCTCATTAATAACTTATTACAACTATTCTAAAATACATATTTTTTTTTTACACTGAAATGCATTAAACAGATGTAATAAACTAGTTCTAGAATGTTGCATTTAAGTTGTGAATTCCTTTCAGTCTAACAGTCAGTCTCATCTTTACCTTCCTATATGAGACACAGGTATTTCTGGAGCTTTGGTGAGACCCGGTAAGCAGCTGCAGTATACTTAGTTCTAGTAAGTTGTATTTCATACACCTGAAAGACTCCAGACAGGTACTTGGATACCACTTACTTGAAACAATATGAGGATATTCACATCAACACTAACAGTGCACAGTATATTCAGCAAGTGAAGATGCTAAAATGCTTCCCCCTGTCCCCCCAAAGAGAAGATGCTGAGCACTTCAAGTGTCTTAGGGGAAGTAACTTCAGTCTTACAGCAGCAGTCAGAAGTCTTGAACATTTTACTACTTAAAACACAGAGTGCACACAAATACAGCACTATAAAAAGCTACTAAAAATTATTTTCCTGCTCTATATGCACATAAACCTACTCTTTTTAATCAAGTTCTGTAGTTCCAAAATCAGGGACAATACTCTTTTATTTCACCAAGCGGTGAAATTTTAGCATACTTGGAAATAAACAAATACAGGTACACAGGAAGAAACATTAACATGAAAGAAACTGACTTAAATTGTACACTAGGTAAGGGCACTGTGAATCAATTATCAAATTTGAGTACTCAGAGTGACACAGCTTGTAATTACTAGATTCTTAGCATTAAGATTTATCAGAGGTTGTATGTATGGGGTTTTTTTTAGTATTTTTAGTATTTCTTTTGTGGTGGAAGGGCTTTGGGTTGGTTTGTGGGGTTTTTTGGTATGTTTCATTGTGGGCATGTTGTTTAGTTTTTTTAATTAACTCATAACTTACACCTATCCAGGGTTATGAATCTCATCTATCAATAGAACAGAGCAAAATTTCATTTAATCCAATCTGTGTAATTTTAAGAATGCAAATCACAATGAACAGGGGTTTACAAAGACAGCACAGAGACCATGTCATGTAATGATGAAAAAAAATAAACACGTGTGAGTGAAAAGGATGAGATGATGTGCTGCCAGGCTCCTTACCCATTGCTGCTGTTGCTGGAGCTCCCTGATGGTATTCTCAGCTTGCTCCAGTTTAGTATTGGCCTCATCACTCTGCTGTTTGATGGTGGCCAGCTCCCGTTTTATGAGGTAGTTTTCCTCAGCCTCCTGGGCCCTTGTCACTTGTCCCTTAGGACATAATTTATTTTTTAAGCACTTGATGACAAATCCAAGGAAAACTGCCTTTGTGATGCTTAGCTGCTTATTTAATCAGATTGGTTTTGCAAACAGCACAGAATACAATTGGTAGAAATTTTAGGACAAAGTAGTACTAAACAGCTGCTTTAGTACTTTATTAAATGGTTTAGCATCCATTTAGCAAGCACAGTTTTGTACTTGCATTCAATAAAATTCCTTTCATGCATTATTACTGAGTTGTACATGCACAGATTGAGGTTCACAATATTCAATTTCATTGTTAATACAGTGCCATAGAACCCATTTGCTACAGGAATTTGTACAAAAAATTACCATCGGTTAGGAAAATTACTATAACGTGCAGGTATTGTGTTTATATATTTTTAGTAAATGAAATTAAACAAGTTTCTAGCAAGATATATTAGCTCTGTATTTATTCCAAGTCAGCAAAGCAGGGATGGAATACAGCATGCAAATATTGCATGCATTAAAGCAGTTGGGGTTTTTTTTGAGTAGGAAGAGAGTCATACAGTAAAAGACTAAAAGACTATACCTGTATCAATCTATCTGCCAAGGAAGCACTTTCCTACAAAGGAAAAATTCAGATAGGAATGAGGAAAAGGGAAACCAAAACACAAAGGGCTGATAATAGTGACAAAAGACCAAGAGGTGATAGAAAGAAAATGCCCAAATTCTACCCATTTTCTGTGCAAACTCTTTTTGTGGTATTAACAGCTTTTCATATAAATGAAGGCAACTCAGCCCAAAGGTCCCAGGAAGCAGCTTTTTCTGCAACAGATTTAACACAGTCCATCTTTGATATAAAAAAGTTTCAAAGCCAGATTTCCATAACATTTAAAATTCACCTACAGGAGATGGGGTGCTTTCCTTTGAATGGCTTGCTTCCCTAATTGACAGACATTCCTGAAGCAGTATCTGATCTGACCAAACAGATAGATGCAAGACAATCTACAGTCCCCCCACAAGATGAAACAAAGGTGTCATTTGAGCACAGAGGGAACTCCACTAAGCCCTGCGGTACTCATGCACAACTGCAGCTTCCAGGAAGATGAAGCAGGGAAGTTAACTGGTGCAAACTGACAGACAAAAAGGAAATGTCAGCTATGGCTGCTAATGTCCTGTTTTACTGAACTCTTGCTGTAACTCACTGAGCATTTCATAGATTCTCTTTCCTGGCCAAACTTTTGCAAGAAAAATTTTTGTTTTTGTACACTGACAAGCCCTACTGCTCTGCAGTTGCACTTTTCTACTTTATCACCCCTGAAACCACTCCATTTTTTTAACATTCTGCAACAAGGAAATACATCTATTCATAGACCTTCTTTGTCCTTGAAACTTTTATTAAAATTGAAGTTCAAACCAGTAGATAAGAGCTATTACTTAGAAGTTAAAGTACCCTAAGGAAATCAGAACTAAATCAGATAGGTTTGAATGATAGAAAAATATTTAAAAAGTAAATTTCCAACAGAAGAACTGTATTTTTCACACTTTATTATATTTTTCAAATGCTGCAATGATAACAGACTTCAGAAATTTTTATTAATAGATAATATTTTCCTATTTTGAAATGTTTTAATTCCAATCAGATTGAGATAGTTTGAAGGTAAATTTTGAAATTCTAAGTACAGAATTTGCAAAAGCACTAGCATGTGGCAGTTCATCATGGACTTTATAATTTAAAAAATATTTCGAGCCTCTAAAAGTTAAGTATAAAACAAGGATATATATATTTGCCAAAGGTATTGAAATTATTCACTACACCTTCAATCTTCTTAAATAGAGCCTACTCTTTTCCATTCATTTTATAAATCTCGAATACTAGAAACAAAAATGTTCATAAAATAGTATTTATTCACAACCTTCACTATGTGTCCTCATTATGCATCTTTACCAAACTAAATTCTGAAATCAGTTAATTAGAATTTGACAAAGACGGAGTTCTTTTCAAGAAATTGCAATGGGGCTTAACATCTGAAGTGTGACATTTTTCAATTATGTCACTCTTAATTGAACCATTTTCTTCCCTGTGAAACGTGAACAACTGTTTGAAACTCACAAGAGCATTCCATTCCGTTTGTTGAAAGATAGTCCCTGTTTGTGCTTAAGGTGGACAGGCATGTTCTCATTCCTGAGCAGGGCAGCTCAGATGCCATCTGCCCCAGGAAGTGTAAGCTTCCAGGAGAGGCCACTGGGGAACAGTTGGCAATGGATTCACTGCAGTTCTCCTGCATACTTCTGAAGTTTGTCAGTTACAAAAAACACCTGATGAAACTCTACTCCACACTGAACATATGAGAAATAAGTCTTTAGATATTCTCCCCACCGTGTACCCAAAATTGCCACAAAACCTCTAAACTACATAGAACGAATGACTGGCAGTGCTGCTGCTGTCTGTATGACCCCTGCAGCAGCTCTCTGCTCATTGGTAGGTCTGTCATTTTGCTCCTACAAAAAAACACCAAGCAACTTCACATTTTCAAAACTGAGGATTCTCTCACAATGACCTCTTTTCCGACCAGTCAGTCCACTATTTCATGGAGTCTTCTGGACTTTGAGCATGTGCTTCTAATTCAGAAAGGAAACAGTACAACACAAGCTGGGTATGTCAAAATGTTTGATTTTATAATCAGTAAGAAGCAGACATAACCTTACATATTTAAAACATTGACCTTAATTGCTCGATGATGCCACGCTATTCAGCTAAGCACTGCTAGTAAATACCAGAGATTACCAGGAAAACGGTAAACTATAATTCTGAGATTCCCATATCATATAATGAAATGGCCATCCATAAAGCCTAAATTAACAGAGATGAAATCTAATTCCCAACATACTTACTTTTTCTAGTGTTTCAATGCGCTGCTTTAGGAGTCTATTTTCAGTTCGTAACCTCTGGAAGGTAAATAGTTCACAAATCCATTTCTCAAGTTATTAATTGAAAGTCTGATAAAAGCAAAGCAAACTAACAACATTTTTATCTCATCACATCCATGAAAATCAATATAAATGCAGAAATAACTTGTGACCTTCTTAACACCCTTTCATATTATGTACTAGCTCAAAATATGAGTTTAAACAGCTTGATAGAGCAAAAATGAGAACACATCTCATGTTACATGGAAGCACCTATGTTGCATGAGCTGAAAGCTGTATGTCTGCAGGTGAACCGTGGGGCTTGACCTGACAGCCTCTCCTTCATAAACAAAGTCTTCACAGTTAAGGGTCATGAAAGAGCACTCCCTGCACTAGGAGAGCCTAAGGAGGCAGCTACAAGGTTTCCTTCCTTTTCCTCACAAGAATTTACATTAATCTGTAAGGTTATACTGAGAATTACCTCAAATGTCCCAGAAATAATAAAGAATTGTACTGTACTCTCTATTTTACCAGTGCACTTCCTGTAAATTTTAGCCGCCAGCATTCAGATAGAAGAGATCCATACCCCTCCGAAGAGGGAACTGGATATTGGTTCAGTAAATGCTTTATTCTACCAGGCTAAAAGGCAAACTCAAAATATTGTTGTTATTCTATCTCCCTGAATATAGTCTTCTGCTAAGTCAGGAATTATTTACATACATCCCAAAGTAGGGCCTAGAAACAGATAGCTTTGCATTGTTTGGTTGGGGGTTTTTTCTTTGTTTTTTCTTTGCTTTGGTTTGGGTTTTTTTTTCTTTTTTTGGGGTGGGCTTCATGGTTTGTTTTTTTTGAGGAGGCTTTTTGCTTTCTTCTTTTTTTGTGGAGGGGGGATGGTGGCAAGAAGCATGAAAGGATTTGAAATGCATTTGTATACCAGAATCTAAAGTTACACTTGTCTTTCATATGGTTTTACTTTGTCCTGTTCTGCAGAGAGCTGTCATTTGAGCCCTGCAAATCTGATTTCAGCTGCTGTTACAGCAGGTATTCATGCTGCTAACTGCCTCACTGCCTGGTACAATAACAAACTGCCTGAAAAGGCTCCTAATACCTTTGTGCTCCCAGGTGCATCTCACAGTCATTTTTCTGAAGAACTGATGCCTTAAAAACTGATATTGAAAGGCAAAATGACTAGCAGTGGACAGGAAGAAGGAAGGCAGTACCTAACTCCCTCAACAAAGCTTTATATGAAACACTTGCACATCATTTCTTCCGCTGCCTTTTCTCAGAGATCTGGCTAAAAACACAGGGAAGAAAATCCAGATCAAAAACATGCTGTGAAAAAAAAAAAGTGAGGTAGGAAAAAAAGGCATCAAAAGCCTATTTATGTCACAAAAGCAAAAAGATGCAGTGATTAAGTACATACAGGAAGTAGGTCAGTTAGTAAAAAGGGAAAAATAAACTCCACTGGCAGCTTGGCTTTTTCCCCCAGTCTGTATTAACTGCAAAGGTTCCAGAAGAAAAAGTGACTGCAGACAGAAGATACTGCAATTTGGGTCCAATGCATAAGAAAAATCAAGATCTTCAAATGAAAGATAAACCACTCAAGTGCACTCTTGTCAAGCCTATGTGTCATACAAAACCTGGGTGGAACACCTACATAAACCAGCATATTTGGAACCTTCCTAAACCAGCTTATTTGGAAGGTTCCAAATGAGGGCATCTGTTATAAAGATTTTGTCAGTAGGAAATACTAAAAAAATAAGTACGGCAGGTTCCCAAAGATTTTTTTTTTTAATTTCCACCAGAAATCTCAAAAATGTCACTGTAGTTGTCCTTTATGAACAGACATAACAAATATAAATGCTGAAAGAAAATAATTTGGGGACCTTAATTATGTCCTGCTATATGCAGAGATCAAACATGTAGCCCCCCATCTAGGAATTAAACTTAGATATAAATAAATTTGTTGAGGGTTCCTTACTTTAATTTCAACTTGTTCTTCCATTTCTTTTGTCTTTATTGTAGTGTACTCTTTTTCTAGCCTAAAAATTAGAAATAGTAAATTATGATCAGAAACATTGTGGATAATTTACTTGTTGGTGTAATACCTTACAAATAACAGCAGAACATAGATACAGATGATTGGTATTTCCTCTGAAATGCACTCCTGTAAATGCTTAGACTGGACCTTGAATTTAAACACGGGTTTGAGTAGATATGAACAGACTGAACCAGCACTTTGAAGTGCAGGAGCTTGCTTGGATGCTTTGCAGCGGCAGCAGTTCAGAGCTACTCTGTAATAAGCCCTTTACGCAATACAGTCATCAATTCAACGGATTTAGCCAAAAGAAATGAGAGCTCAGAAAGCCTGGAAGAAAAAGATGCAAAGAAATCTGAGAAAAATACCTTAAATATGAACCAATTTTAGCCTCTCCCCAGCAAACCAAATGAAAAAGGCAGCAAGAAAAACCCACAAGCTGAGAGAACAATGCCTCTACAGAAGGCAAATCAGGAAGTTCAGACTTGGAATGGCAGGATTTTCAACTACATACACTTGTACTGGTTTGTAAAGAAAATATTTTTCCTGAAAGCTTTGTTGTAACTTCTTTTTTAGAGAAGACTGCTCACTCTACTGATCATAGGCTGCTGACAGAAAAAAAAAAAAAAAAAAAAATATTGACAAATTCAGCTTGGAAGACCCTGGGCACAACCTGCAGTGCAACAATGAAGGTAGGATACTTTACAAGCAACAGGTGACCCACCAAACTTAACCCTGGCAAATCACACCGTCTGCAGTTTGACTAATCAGAACAGAATCTACCCAAGATAGAAGAGACATGCAGCTAATCTTAACAACAACAGCTAGTGGTATTCTCAAGATTTCAAACCCCAAATGAGAGTTGTTTTACTGTTGTCAATGTTATTACAAAGTTTTCTCCATTTATAATTTAAACAGCATTAGTTTTGACTATAATTGCACTATTTAGCACTGTGGTTATTTTTCCAGTTCCTGAGAAATAAAATCTTTAGGATTTAGGCCAGACCATAAAAGTTTCATCTCCTTTCCCCTGCTTCACCCTGAAAAAAACAATCTCTCCTCCCACTAGAAAACCACCCGCTACCCAGACTTCCTATTCAGTTCCTTTTTACTGAAGTGCTGTAATTCCCCACAACTTGCAATTTTCTTCAAATTTTTTTAGTTATTTTTGTAAATGAGATACAGCTTTATTATATTTAAGAAAAATATAAAATACTACTTTAGAACTTTTTTTCTTCAGACAGAACTTCAATTTTAACTGTTTATATCGTATAAAACCCCCCCAAAAAAGGCAAGGATAGAGAGTTCAAAATGAAACACTGAATAACAATTCTTAAGGGTAAACAAACAGTAACTCAGCAACAGTAAAATCTATTTTCTCAAAATGTAATACCTACTTTTTCATCTTTTTTGCATTGTATTTGACTTGGTAAGATGCTTGGATTAATTTGTCTGGACCACTGTCAAACTGATGTGGAATGACCTTTTGAAAGTGCTAAAAGCAATCAGAGCACAAAATTATATATAATTAACAGCTGCAAGGAAATATACACACTATATACAAATCAGCTCTCTCTTTAAATTATTATAACCACAGCTTACCTGTAACATTCCTTCCATGTCAAGTTGCAGTAATTCTGCCTGGTTCATCTGAAGCAATGCTAAACCTACTCGAAATACTATCTCTAAACCCTGAAAAGAGAAGTTAAAAAATATCCAACAACTATTCATGGCATTGTCAACAGTACAGAGTTTTTCTACTATTCACTAACACTGGAAATCTCACCCAAGTAAGCACAAGTAAAAAGGTTACTGAAAAAAATCTCTCAACAAACTGCTTCCGTGTTTCTTTTTTTGATCCAAGGACAAGCAGTCTGGCTTTTTGTCCTGACGCCAGACATCTCCCTCAGAGAAGTTAGTGATGAGGCAAAATCTCGAGTGACAGGAACTCTCTAGGTCAGCTCCATCAATCATTTTAAGTATATCTAGTAGAAAAATACCCAGTACTTCTCACAAAAGCTATTTTAATTTCAGACACAGTACAATGCAGTTAAACTACTGCCAAAAAAAAAAAAAAAAAAAGGAATGTCATGCACTACCCCATCTTGGACTTTCCTGAGGGCAAGCTGAAAGGATCCAGCTTTGACTTACTGCTTTTAAAAAACTGACTGCAGAGCAAGCACAAGCTACAATTTGTTACTGGTTACGATTATGCAAAGCTCTCATCCTAAACACAGCATAGGTGTCTTTGTGATAATGACACTGAATAATTCCCTAAATTTCTTTGGCACTGATCACCATCTGGACAATGAAAGGAACTAACGCTCCCTCTTCTTGCCTTGCATATTCCCAGTGAACTTTATCTTTGGCCTAAAAGCAGCATTAGTTTCCACTGCAAACTCACCATAATACTGAGGAACGGATGTCCCTGGTGCATGCAGTGCTCATGCATCCCGAAAGAACAGATTTGGGAGCACTTCAACAGGCCTAGAGCACAAAGCTACACACAATATCAACACTCAGTGGTTTGGGTGCTCTTCCTTGACAAACTGCACACACAGCCACCTTCCCTTAAAATCATCTGATCAGCATAAGAAATAAAAAGCAAGACTATGAGATTTGTCCATCGTGATGGGATTTATACCACTACCTAAATAACTGTTTTCAACAGATACTCTTGAAATAAAGCATATGACTGCTATATAGTAGTTACCTCAGACATAAAGATATCAAATATTCTCGTTGCAATTGGTAGTGGAAAAGTTGTAAGGAATATAGTTAAGAACCATGACGATGCATACATAGAAGTGTGAAAACTCTGAGACTGAAAGTGCACATAAAGCTCTGGAAGATGTTCCTGGAAAAAGAGGAATAAAATACACAAGTGAGTTAAGCTTCTGCTTGTAGTTTTAGTGCAGACACGTTTTTGACAAATTTTGAACACGAGAAAATAATTGATACTTAGTACAGATAGCAGCTGCCTGTACTAGCAACAGGACTAGGAAAGATGAGACTCATCATTATCAAGAACCATGCAACAAAAGTCCTAATATAGACTGTCCTATAGAATGTCTACCCTACAAAGCAGATAACAAAAACACTTCCTGATCCTAAGGGGAAGTCAAGCTTGTAAATCCCTGAGTAATATCTAGAATGGGCTACTAAAAAGAGCTGACAAAATCTAAGGCTATGTGATATCTTACCCCTGATCATCATGTTAGAAACTGGATCACAAAACAGAAACCTGTTTTTCTCCATCAGCCTGACCAGGAAGAACCTGCATCCCAAATCTGAAAACAATTTCAAATCTACATATAAGGGCATCTACCAATTTTCATCTTTTAAAATACTATGAATTGACTATGAAGACTTTGACTTTGAAAGTCTTCAGTCCAAACAGAATTAAACTGCAGCAATACAAGTCCCCATGCTTTGGTGTTTAAAGCCAATGACTGTCTGCCAAAGATTAAAAAAACTGCTCACAGAGCCACTTTACTTCTGAAGCACAGAGCATTTACTTCTGAAGTTCTGAAACCAGCTATGCTCTTGAGCTGTAACCCCCAAGTTCCTAATTAATAGTTACTGAAGAGTAAGTTTGATAGATTTTGTATGTACCTGTATCATGCATTCAAACTGGTACATACAAAGGCCCAGTTCAGCCATGCTTGGTTTAAAGAGTTCTCGTAGTCTGTAATCTTGCATTAATTTAACAAACACACAGAATGCCTCTTCTTCTGGCATCTATATCAAAAATAAAAAAGCACAGTAAAAACTCTGGACAAATATAACAATATATGAGAGTAAAAGCTTGGGAAGATTTAGGGCTGGGGTCTTTTGTGTGTGCATGTGCACACAGTGGAGTGGGTTTTTTTGGTTGTTGGTTTGTTTGTTTTGAGGTTTTTGTTTTGTTTAAGGCATTTACAGTCAATTACTCCAATTTTTGTAGATATTAAATTCTAGCAAATAATTTCTAAACTGAAATGGAGGTCTATAAGTTTCTTATTATATACCCTACTTTGTCATAAACCAAAAACCACTAATACAAAGGCAGCTTTAAGATAATCAAATCAACTGTGTAGCTCCATTTGGACTCTGAGGAGATTCCATATGACAGAAGAGAAATGAGAAGTTCATTTATGTTTGAAATATCACTCACCAAAATAGCTTGCAAGCCTGCAATCCTACCTTAGCTCTGAGAAACAAACACATTCTCCCACTCCAGTACAGTATCTTGGCAAGTAGGATGACACAAAGAAAATCTCATTTCATTTCCAGACTAAACAGCTGCCCTTGACAACTCCATTGTAACAAAATTATGAAGGAAAACCATTGCAAAAATTCCCAATAAACAACCACAATATATTATGCATCCTAGCATGGATTTTGAAGGTTCACGTATTTCTAAATATTCTTACCTGCATAAGCAGTAATCCAACTATAAAAGCACTTCCTTGACAGTATCCAACCTCACGATCCACCAAAGAGTAAGCCTGGGAAATAAAGTTAAAACTCTCAACAATTAAAACCTTACTATCAATAACAAGTTATCATAGCTCATCCTGCTATCTTGTTAATAACTCATTCCTCTTCTCCCCAAATGCAATAAGGGCAGAGTTCTTACCCAGAAGGTTTAGTCAGACATTCTTGTTTCTACCTGCTGCTACAAACTCCGCTCTCTGTGCACATGCAGAACTAACACTAAGGCATCCCTACCAAAAATACAGGCAGTTTTCAACTACAGGAATTTACCAAAAGATAAGAGAGACCACTCTCATACAGCTGTCACAAAGCACTACTTTTACAGGAGACAGGCCAGACAATGAAACAAGCTGCCTTCAGAAAAAAACATGTGCTGCAGTTTTATTTACAGATGGATGACACGTGGTGATCTCCATGCAGGTGGCATCTTTGTTTTAGACTTATGGAGATTACTGTGATTTGGGGAATTGCCAACTTTTCTGTTCAAACTATGTTCTGTAGAAAAGTCTGACCTCTAGTGAAGTTTAGCCTCTAGTGAAGAGTGAGTAATGCAAGCAATGCTACATTGGCATTTTCATTTTGCGTTTGGGTACTGCAACAACTGCACATTAGCTTGTAGCTGCCATTTGCTGCTGCCACGTGCACTTCAGAAATACCTGCAAACTGAATACTAGTTCTGGTTGCTAATGTTCTTATCTTGGGAAACACTGATTACTTTAATTCATGGCACGCTTCATTCCATTACACTATCAACAGTTAGTATGTGACTTTGTTTTAATGCCAACTTGGTTTTACTTTTTGAGAGATAAAATAACCTACAGCGATGCCATCAAAACTCAAACGGGATTTGTTAAACCGTTCCGGTGTCTATGGTTTTAAAAAACTGGCAACACATGAAACTGGTGCAAGTTCTTTATAAACAAGGCAATCCAAGCTGGTGCATGTTCTTGCTAATATATGTTCAAGGGCTGAAATAGCAACTCACCTTCATTACGTTGAACAAGACCTCCTGCCCGAGGCTGTCTTTTTCTTTGAAAAAATCATGTTCAGGGTATGTTCTAGCAATGTCCCTTCTTATTAATTTTTCACAAGGAGATGTCATTTTTAAAAGCTCTGAATACTGATCCTTAATTGGCATGCTTTGAGCACTGCATAAAAGTTGCCAGACAATTGCTCTGAAGTGATGAGGTATCCCTTTTCTAACCAGTTCCTAAGGCACAAAAAGACAATTTGTATTTCCTGAAGATACTACAAAAAATAAACCTAGAGGAAAAAACAACTTCAAATCAAGTTCCTCACAATTGCAGAAAAAAAAATTGCATCACGGCAAGAACTACTCACACAGTTTTAACATCAAATTTAGTAGGATTATTACTTTAATAAAAGTAAGCAGTCTCTGAATAATTTTTAGTGGCTAAATTAGCTACTGAAAATAGTCCCGTATCCATGGCAAGCTATGCGAAAAACTGAATATTCAAATGATTTTATACAAGAACTTCTGTTAAACAGAATGTAATACAATTATCTCTATATTTAATGGAAGATTACTGAAGATAACACCCTTAGTAATATTTGTAGTAATTGAGATCTAAGATATCACCGACTAAAAATTACTTCCAAAATAGATAAATGACAAAAAAGTAGAACTAACTGTAGCATAGTCAACCGCAGCAAAAAATCTGCACACTACAACTATCATTTACCCAATTTGACAAGCTGTGTCTAATTTCTCTGCCTGTAATAATACTGCCAGTATTTCCAAGTTACCTTCTAAGAAAGCATTTAAGTGTAATTTCAGACACTGGACCAAGTAAACATTAACTTTACACCTAAATTAATTAAATTTATACAATTCAGGCATACCCAGATGTGCACACCTAAGAACATGTCACTCGTCCTTTAAAAAGTCACAAGAACAAGTAGTCTTGTTGCTTGATCTGAAAGCTGAGAAAGAAGCATTACTCAGGAATATAACAGACTGTCTTGGTGGTACATTCTGCAACTAGAATCAGTCTGACCTAGCAGAGTGTCTCTTCAAGACTATTTCCTTTTTGTACCTTAATAACTGTTGTCAAGTATTCTGTCTCCTAAAGGCTAATTTATTTCATTATTATTTATTCTGAAGCCAGAGTAATCTCTAATTCTGCAAACCTTTCTCTTCTTCCTGTTTGTTCCCTATATTTCTCCTACTTCTCCAACATTACAATTAATGCAACACTGATAACTTTCCAAGAAACTCCTGCTTTGAAATTTTGTTTTTCTTAAGCTTGAACTCTGCTGCAGGAGTTTTGCATCACTGACTTCCATTTTCTCATAACCCAGAGTTCTCAATCCATCCTTCTTCTGAACCACCACAGTAATGCCACTCCAGCTATTTCTCCTGTCTACAACACACCACCGAGTTGTTTTTCCTAAAAGATTCCCAACTCCAAGACAAGAACCCTAACACGTCAGCTTTACACAACTTTGACAACACAGTTGGACTGTACCTCAGTCATCTAAAGCCTCAAGGGCTACTAATAAACCAAGAAACTTCTTGCTACTGTCTCGTTCACGTACCTGCTTGACAGAATATTAGAGTTAACCCCTCCAGCTTTCCTGAAAGGAATGTACTAGGCATGTCACGTGAACTGAGCAGCAGGACTCGAGTCATCCTTCTGAAGTGCTCCATAAACACAAAGCAAGTTGTGAAGTGGATTGAGAGATGTGAAGCATGGAACACTGCAGCTTCGGAGGAAGGTATAGACACTTTCATCTAAAACCTAGAAACTTACCAGATATCTAATAACCTAAGCCTAGCTTTTACAGCCAGGACAAAAAAACACCTATGCTGCTACCTATGTACCTACTGGCACAATCAGGGAATAGGTGTGGATGTTCTGATAGTCCATCATAAATGCAGACTCACAGTTAAGATTGACTTTCTACAAAAAATACAGAGAATTATTTAACAGCAAAGGAAAACTTGGCTAGTTTTCAGCATAATATTAGTCAGCTATATAATCAAATCTTCCCTGAAAGTTCGTCAAATACTCCTCAAATAGTACTTGGCCAGCTGTAAAAACAAGTGATACTTGGGACACTTGAAAATGTTCAAAGAAATTCTAACTAGCCAGATATTCTTACTACCATCTCACTTTTCCTTTCTCTTGCCAGGTTCTTGTGGCCTTCTTTTCATGGCCGTTTGGAATACCTTTCCAGAAACTGCTTTCCCTATGCAAGCAGGAAATCTTACGTTCATTTTCTTTCCTCGTTTCCTCCCTCAAGTCATGTTCTCTCTCCACAACTGCTTCATATAAAAGACACTTTACTTTAGCCCATTGTTCTGCCTTCCCACAACCTATTCATAGACTCACATTTCAAACTGTTCAAAAGACCCTGACACATTTGTATTCTGCACATAAAACTACAGACTACAGCCAATAAAGGACCGAAGCAGAACAGACTTGCCTACTAACAAAAAAATCCCACGCTGCTGTGCTTGCTGCCACTGAAACATGGATATGTTCAAATGCACTAAATGCTTTTTAGTTTGAATTTAAAGCGTAGTTGAACTCTACTTCTGTGCATGACCAGAACTAAGCCAGACTGGACACACTGGTCAAAAGTTCATCCAATCCATCCAGAATTTAGAAACTATATGTTCTTCTGCCTAAGGTCATCTCTGGGGTCAACATACTGACTGGTTTTGGCAAGCACAAAAACCTGAACTCATTGTAGCCTTTGAGTAGAATTATCAGCTCTCTTATTAAGAATGCTTTAAAAATAGAGCTGCTCAATACATAGCAGCATAGCATACGTATACATAATCACAGCATCAAGCTATCAGATGCCCTTAAGTTGATTTTCATAATTCCATTTTTGGAAACATGAAGCTAATCATCCCTCTACTCCTGGAAATCTCTCATCAGAGGTAAACTGAAAGCTTTAGTATTTAAGATAGAGTAAACGCATCTGGTTTTCAGCAGGAGACATTTGCTGGGTGACAGCACATAGGAAGGTTACAAAGGAAGCACCGAGGCTTAGGGATGGAAAGATTCAACTGGAAATTTTTATTACGTATTTATTTTTAAAAAATAAGCCCATCACAAAGATAAAACAGTATCACTTATATCACATTACAAATATATCAAAAAAAATGGTTTCCAACTACTTACCTTAACTTGCTTCTCTTTCTTTTTCCGTACATCTTCCCATTCATTCACAATCCTTCCCCACAGGATCCACGAGTCTTCTTCAAGATGGCTGAGATTGCTAGAAGCTGATGAACTAGATACAAGAGAAGATCCACTATTTCTTCTTGACCCATTTACTGATCGCAAGGATTTGCTATCTGTTTCCAAGAGTCTGCAAAGAAAGCACACAAAAACCAAATTCAAATTCTTCTAATCAAAGGAGCACACTATTAATTGTTTTCTCGACAAAGAACGCACCCAGAGGTTCAGTGAAACAGTTTTACCAGCATTCATTTGGACTAAATGTGAAAAGAACTGTTCAATGTTACTGCTTTCTCTTGAGATCGCAAGTAAACCTGCAGGCAGAATAGTTCACACTGCAGCATTTTCAGAAGCAGATAAAAATGTCACCCACAACTGTCATGCATCAGACTGAAAAAGAAAACCTAAGGAAGCTAAATATCCTCAAACATAACATCAAATGTCAAAGAACTTAAAAAACTACAGTCATTTAAAATAAAAAATTAGCCTCCCAGAAGTCTACCTGATTACACTTTTTAAAAATTGACAGTGTAAATAAAGACAGAACAATTAAAACCTTTGAAGTAATTTTAAAATAACTGACATCTGCTGACAACTGTTCACAAATCAAGAAGTGGTGTTTTATAAATGCACAGGAGAAATCCCAGACCTAGAGACCAAGGACAAGGCAACAGAAGTGATTAGCAGAGCTAATGAATGTGTAATTAAAGTGAGGAGTTCAAATGTGAGAACCAGTGGGGTTATCCAGCAGCAGAGTATAAATAAAGATGTGTCCAGCGCTAGACAGTTTCCTGAGGAGACTTCCCTGTGAGCTGGTGACTGTGGCCATGGACTTGGCAAAAAGGCAATGCCTTGTTTATCCTCAGCTAATATTGAGCCCTGTAAGGAGGGGAAGCTTTTCAGACCACGTGTCAGGTAAGAGCAAGAATTCAGACTAACCTGAAAGTGTTTTGCTATACCAAGAGTTTGGGCTTTAACTTCTAAAAATTCCAGCATCAGTACATCAGAGCCACGTGGCTGAATAATTTCTCTTTCCTTTAGCAGGAAAGTTAATCCCCTGGCATTTCAACAAGGTCAGGTTATGTTTTAGATATTTAACAAATTATAACCCAAAGCGTATCGTATCTGAGATGGTACAGAAATCTCAGCATACCTACAATTTTTAAACTCTCTGCTACAATAAAGATATTTATATTAGCTTTCCCTCTTCCCAGCTTTCACCTACGGGTGTTTACAAAAGCAAAGGAAAAAGTAATTTAACTCATGAAGACAAATAGTACAGCTTCTGCAGGAGGATTTTGTTTAAAAAAGAGTTAATAATACCTCAGGAAAAAGAAGGAAAAAAAAGAAAGCCTTTTCAAGACAAATTTTCATTTAGAATTTTATTTTTTTAAAATTCAATTAATTTTCCACTTATTAATGGTATGCATAAAATCCAGTTTTGAAGAAAATACTTTTTAAATCCACTCAAATGTTTAGAAACCTGGCTTATACTGATCCATAATGAAAAATTAGTTTGAAACTCCTTCTCTCAATCCAAGACAATGCCTAAACACCAAATTCAGAGTAATCACAGAGGAAAAAGCATAGAATAAACATTAAGATTATAAAAACAAGGTTCTAATGAGACACTTCCAATTTTCACAGGTTTCTGTAGAAGTTATACTAAGTTTCTGTAATTTGACCTTACCTGGATAAACTCATTGTCCTTAGATTTAAAAACAGGAAGTCCTTTTCACAGTAAGTCCCAAGTTCTGGGACGTTTAGTCACTCTTTTCTTTCATTTAAAACTTTATAAATGATTTACTAATGCCAAACAATTCCACCAGGACTCTGGACTGAGCTTCCTCTTTATTCTGTGGGGACTTTCAGTATAATTAGATTACAGAGTGCTACAAGACAGAGCTTGAAACAATTTGAGTTCTTCCCTTTTCCAACTGCTACCTAATTCGTATTCTCCTTCTGACATAAAACCCTACAAAAAAAACCCCAAAACCTTGACAAACATCCACAGCAGCAGTTCTTCCAGCAAGCAGAAAGAATGGTTCCCTGTGAACAGAGCACAATTGTCAACAGAGTGCCACTGTGCTGAACTGCAGATGCAAACTGTTCAGTAGCGACAGCGCAGCCAGCGCCCCAGCGTCGAATTTCAGCATTAAAGGGCAGCTCTCAGCAGCAGAGATTCACTGCTCAGGGCAGCCTCTAAACACAGCCCACACACCAGACTAGTGTGGGACTAGCAACGTGTCTGGCTAAAATGAAATACAACCTGACAGGACTGGCTAGTTTACTTACTAAAGGAAGAAAGCTGACTTGAGACAGAAAGCCCAAGCTCACATTCTTCTTTCAGCAAGCCAGGTAGTCTGACTGCAGGCCTTAATGAGAAGACTCTAAATGTAAAGACATTACATTCCAACACAGATAAGCAGTCCAAAGAACAGTTTGCTTTTCAAATACAAGTTGCTTTGTCATGAACAGACTAGAAAGCTTCAGATTTAATGCAAATTAGTTTTCTTAAAAAGCTTTTTTTTTTTGATAACATTTCATTTGCACAGCAAAAATTACAGTTCATCTTTAAAGACAAGGAAGAGTGTATGATGTGGTTCTGGAAGCTTCCTTCTATTGCCAAGATGTCAAAAACCCCCATAAATTCCGTTCAACTTGTGCTGCTGTCAGGCTGCAGAATGCAGACATGAGAGAAGACATGCCAGGTGACACACAGACATTGCAGATCCTCTCCCCAGTTACTCTGTTCCTCCACTGGCAGTTAGTACCCTCAGAAATGACTCAGCAAAAAACACAAACAAATAAACAAACCGACAAAAACAAATCCCCAAACCAAACAACCCCTCCTAACCAATAATACTAAAACAAAAAAAAAACCACACACAAAAACCCCCATTACAAAACCACCAAAAGAAAACCACAAAAAAAAAAAAAATCACTAAATGCACCCCAAACCACCCAAAAAACCCAAAGAAACCCAACCCAAAAAAAATAGAATACCTCAACTGCCTCAGTGCAAAGGCCAGCACACTCCAAGAAGCTGGAACAGAAGCTAGCTTGAGCTAAATTATCAAACCTTGCACTTCACTTAGCTCAGGAATAGCCATCTCCAGTAGGTAACAAAGCTCTGCAGCTACCTGCCAAGTCTAAAAATCTACTTGGAGCTCAAATTGTTTACAGCCAACCTCTCAAAAACCATTGAAACATACTTGCTAAACAGAACCAGATTCTGCAAAACGACAGATGATTTAAGATTCCTGCTTCAAAAGTGCAAATGAGTATGGCTTCTGGAAATTCGGCATTTAGAAATTACACAGTTGAATTTCATTTCTTAGTGATATTGTGAATTTGTATCACTATACAGAGAGCAACTGATCCACCTGAAAGTTGCAACTTGAACATAGTGCAGATAAATAGACACTCATGGAAAGGCTACCATTAAAACTGTTACTTACTATAAATAAGAAGGCAAGATTAACAGAAAAAACTGATTAGGACTTAATTTAAGATATTATACATCCGGAACTGCTAGTGTAACAGCGGCAAGGTGGCTGAACATGATTCTGTGTCTGTACATAGCAGGTTTTGTAGCTGAAACAAGAACTGAATAAAAGTGGGGTAAAAAAAAATAGAAAAATACTTAAGATTACAAGAAATTAATAGAAATTATAGTTATGGTCTTAGAAAGTAAGAAGGTTATACACAAGTCTCATCCCTGAGATACTCTATTTTAATTTGGATACTTAAAATCACAGTGTAATTTTTTACTATTAGAGGCAGCTATAAACAATCCTGTAAAATCAGGAGACAAAAACACCCTTCAGAATTCCACAAAAACATAATTTGTAAAAACACAGCACAAAAACACAAATTCATAAACCTGTGGGTTTCCGAATTGAAGCTTTAGCTAATTCTCCTTTAACGGCCTCTATGCTACAATTGCAATAAATCAATTTTAATCTCGCTCCTGTACTTGGAAGAGCAAAAAGTTTTCCATTCACCTGTTCTGTTCCTCGAGTTTAGCAAGTAACTCCAAGTCGTCTGGGCTCAGTTGTGTTGGTGAGGATGGTGACAGGGCGGGTGTGGACAGAGTGGTGGAGGGGGACGTGGTGTGTAGGGAGGCAGATGGACTCGCCACCTGGCTGGCCATTTGACTGACGGTGTGCGACACCGTGTTCTTCACCCATGAGAGAGTGGAGCTCAGCTTGCCTGCAACCTTGTCTGTCGCCACCTGCCGTGACAAAAAGAAGAGGATGCAAAAGTTGTCCTTTTAAACTCTTTTTTTTTTTTTGCCAGCAAACCTGCTGCATAGAACAAAGGAAAAAATATACAATAGGCACAAAGCAACACTGAGATTGTTTATTTCTCCAGGACCCCAAGGCTGTCAGAAGTAACACAAGCATCACCAGCAATACAGTATTATAGAAGTAACATGCAAGTATGTTGCTAATCCACAAAGACAAACCCGAGAAGCTCCTGATGTATACTCACAGAGCTCATCTCTGCAGTACAGAAATACCACAGGATCCAGGATCAGCTCCGACTTCCCATTATAAAAATAAATAGAAATAAAAGCTTATTTTAAAACATCTTGATAAACTAAAATAATGGCACAGAAACTGTAGAAATATTGATATAGAAACAATCAACTATTTATTGATAGACACTGAAGCAGAATATCAGTGTAAGCCCCCAGACCACCCGCTGCTCACCTTCACTAATCCCTGTAGTGCCAAGAGAGAGGAGCAGGGGCACCACATTTCTGATTTACACCAAAGCAAAGAGCCCTCTAGCACTGCCACTGTGCAGAAAACTGTCACAAAGAATCCACGCCCATGAACCTACAACAGTCTCCCAGTAAGGCAACACACTGCTGCCTCTTCTCCTTCCTCTGGTTCTCTTCAGGTCACTCCTACACCACTTGTCCTTGATCCTCAGTCCCACTGGACAGACCCCAGGGTTTTAGGGAAAAAGCAAGAGGCACTGCTAGAGTCAGGGAAGCAGCGGGCTCAGGAAAGCAAAGGTTAACTGGTGCCGATCATTATCTGCTGCTACTTCTTGCCCAGTGCTGTGGAAAGGAGAGCAGCTGCTGGGGGCATCTTCCAGGGAAGCCCTTCCCTTCAGCATCTGAAAATCAAAGAGGCTTTGACATCGTCAGAGTTTAATCATTCCCCAGCCCAACTCAGAGGAAATCCAGATGCACCTTAGAAGAAGAGTTAGCTGCCTAGCAAATGTTAAAACCTGGCAAAACCAAGGCTGAAGAGGAACTTCTCATGTGGCGCTGCTGGTAATTATTTATTTTGAACTTTGCTGATTTCCTCAAAACACTGAATTACTCAATGCCACAAACAATTCTGCAGTACAGCCTATAAATAATTACTAGGATACTAAAGACACTGAGCTACAGGGAAAAAAAATCCATTCCCAAGATCCTCCAATAGAATCTAATTAAAGCAAAATTTTAACTAAAATAAAAAGCTCTATCTCATCACACTGTGCATTTATCTGAAGCATAATATGTAGACTGACTGATTGCTGAAACAGAAGCTTTTATTTAGATACAATGCTACAAAGAACTTTGTCAATCAAATCCAGCAGTATTTTATTTTCACTTCCTATCAAAAAGAAGACACACTGAAGACCTTCAGAAAACAAGAGAAACAACACAGGCCAAACCCAAACAAGTGGTACTCGACCTTCCCACTTACTCTCCCAACAATACTACAGCTAAGAGCCCTCCTAGAAGACTAGAAGAAGTTTCCAATTTCCATATGCTTAGCATTCATTGTGAAAATGGCATCAAATTTTGCTAGAAGTCTTCAGAGGCAGGGATGCAAACCACAGATGGGGATAGTAAGAGACCAGCATAAGCATCAGAAAGGTTCCAGTTGGTTCTTGTCACTGCTGGACATCAAAAGTCAGGTATATAAAAAGAAGAAAAAATGAAAAAGGAAAAAACCTCAGAACCCAAAACACAAAGATCCCAACACATATATTTAAAATATAATCTTGAAAAAAAATTGCTTCCAACACTAGTATTTGATACCATCTTTTATAAAAGAAAGGAATGAAAATTACTAGAGGTTTCAAAATTCCAAATGTAATACATGCATTAATATTTCACTCAGTCTATATCCTTTATTCACTATTGCTATGAAAGGATAAATTACTGCTGTTTCACTTTGAATAAAATCACATTATAATGAAGGTAACTCATACATCTCACTTAAGACTGATTATTTTCTCAAAGGCTTTAAACTGCTTAAAATATCACAAGTAATGCAACTATTCCAAAAATAAATGCTGGCAGAAACAGGGCCAATCTTAACACAGTAAAAACGACTGCCATAGGCAGCAGGCTTTAGGAGTCACCCGCTCTAAGAACCTTAGGTATAAGGATTAGAAAAGCAATGATTTTGAGTAATACCCTATGTGGAGCAAACAGGAAGAAAAAAAAACATAGATTCAGTTTTTGTTTCACAAAGTAAAGTAAGTGGGAAGACTTAAGGCATAAGACAAAATTCAAGGTCAATTTGGCTTATAAATGATGAGGCTTGCACTGCACAGTAAGAGAGCTGAAGGGGCCTGGTGGAGGGACACAATCAAGAACACTGGTAATATTCACTCAGCAACATATCACGGGGCATATAAAAATTAATTCAGAAGTGTGAAGAAGCCAATTATGTGAAGAACATCAAAAAGTATGGTCAAAAAAAACAGTGCAAGACAGCAGTTAAGACAGTCAAAACAATGTGCTTAACAATACTGT
The DNA here is from genome assembly GCA_013396955.1 of Regulus satrapa. Lineage (NCBI taxonomy): Eukaryota > Metazoa > Chordata > Aves > Passeriformes > Regulidae > Regulus > Regulus satrapa. The sequence continues at coordinate 322,446 of VWZN01000916.1, forward strand.
TCCTCAGGGCAGCTCAGAGGTGCATTAGAGTGGATCAGAGAATTAGTACCCTAAAACTATTTCTAGCCAGCTATCTGAAAACATTGACACACAGAGCAGGCAAAGTGCACAACTGCCAAAAGCAAATGGTAGAAGATCAAAAGGCTCACAGTGAAAGTTGCATTAAAAACACATGATAAATTTGTTTGGGGGAAAATAGTTATGGTAGTCACTTAGGGTCAAGATAAAGTAAAAAACCCCACAACTCTGATCTAACAGCTAAATAGTCACTACTTCCTTTTTGCCAGGCTTCTCCAGCTTTCCTAAATATCTAAAGCCAGCTCTCTTAACCTGTCAGCATCAGCGAAGACTCCTGAACCAAGACAGGAAGGTATTTACTATGTGTTCATCATCCATTTCCCTAAATAGGATACAGTAACAGGATTTTTCATATTTCATCATTTCACCTACTTTAATTTCAAAAGTTATAACAGTGGGAAAACATTTCATAGAGCTAATCTTTGAAAAGTGATTTAAGACCTTCTAGAAAACAGGTCACTGAAATTTGAAAAGGAGAAAACCTTGGGTTGTATCCCAAGAAACCTGATCTGAGCAAATGCATACCTCATTAATAAAGAAGATTCAGTATTTTTTTATTTCTATGGCTCTAGTAAACTGCCTCCAGAACCCAATATGCAAGTTATTTTGATGGTAGCTTATTAGTAACATTGATTCTCTTCAGGAAAGTATGGAAATAGCAGTTACGTTTGTTGATTCTAGTGATGTGGAAAACATGGAATACCAATATTAACATGTAAAGATTCAATTACTTGAATTAATTACTTTACCAAATCTAAGCTGAAAATCTACTGTTTAATTATTTTTTTCCCTCCTGTGAAGAGCAATGCACCAGCATTCCTATGGACACACTGCGTTTACCTGCCTTTCCTACTCCTTACCCTCCTCTTAACAGAGAGCGAAAATCCCTGCTAGGTCAGGAGCTTTCCAATTCCGTGTACACTGTTCCAGCCAGCAGCACAGCTGTGCTCGGCTGCCACTAAACACCACTGCCGCCTCGCATCTTTCTGCTGACAGCCCCTGCAACAAGAGATCCGTCACACCAAGACAATGCACGCAGCACACAAGTGATTCCCACTGACTCCCAGGAGAGCTGCACCTCTCCCCTGACAGCACAAAGGAGTGAACTACAGGTTTCACTCTAGCCCTGACAGAAACTGGGCTCCCCCAGTCACAAATCACAGTGACAGCAATGAGAATACATTCAGTATGAATGACAGCAGGAAGTTTCACTGGGCATCGCCAGCTCCAGCAAAAACAGGAAAATCCGTGTGAGCATTTGGTTTAACTTCTCTTCTTTAGAGATGTGATTTTGCTTAACACAACATTCTGGAAAGATTCAAGAGAACAGCTCCCATTAAACCTCTAATCTTTGCTTTTTTTGGACCGGTGTCCTGAAGGCTTTCCTGAGCAAGTGTTTCTTTAAAAACCTGGTTGCTGTTACATTAACAGATCCATCTGCAGGCCTGCAGCAGTGTCTGCCCATAGCGAACAAGAGCGATGCTCTGCACTTCGGCTACCAAGTGTCCTTCCCCGAGCTACTCTTCCTTGCTGTGGAAAAGAAATTGCAGTCATGTGCTCAGCTGTTTGTAGCAGTGACAAGGACAAGCAGACAGAGCACAGCGCCCCTCCTGTGATCTTCGCTAGGTCACGGTGCTAAACCCAACTGCACCCGAGGCACTTTTGCCCTCCTGCTCGCAGAGCTGATGCAGCCCGGGCGCTCACAGAGCTCCAGCCAGGCTGCTCCTGAGCCCCAACACCTCCCAGATGTAGGCGAGCTCTGAGCTCTCCACCCCCGTTCAGCTAACCAGCCCACTGAAGTCCCCAGGGAACAGAATTCTTTGCTCAACTCACCTCAGCCAGTTTTTCAACTCTACAAATAGAATTGATTTCTTTGTAATTCCCAGCATTTTTTGGATGCTGAAATCCAAGTTACCTTTAAGGAGTACAAAAGATAACCTACATTGGCTGGGATGTATGCCAAACCGTCAAGAACACCATCAGGATGCTCAAGCTATTACTAGTTATTATTGATGTGTGATCACAAATAGAATCAACCGATTTTAAAAACATGGTTTTTCTCTGGAGGGGGATCGCTCAAGAACCTACCAATTTATCCAAGATTTCGAACACAAATGTCCCTTCTATAGCCCACTCCTGGGACACCAACCCCTCCCACTGAGGATGGCTATGAGAAAGCAGGAGGGGCACATGTTCCCTACGCTGCTGTGCAGGAGGACACGTGGAAAACTGGGCAGGCACCTCCCGGCTCCGAAGCAGGCATACTCAACAGTGCGCCAGTCCTGGTAACAGCTGCAGCCAACGCACACAGAGCACAGAACAATTCACAGGCATCTCCAGATACCTCCTCAAGCAATGTGTGCACTTTGAGTTTGAACATACTGACCTTTAAAAAGATCGGGGGGGAACGGACACAAGACCTAATTACCAAAGACTTTGGACTCTTACACATTTTCCACTGGGAAAAAGGAACTACCAGCAATTCTCAGCCACCTGAGGAGTCAATCAGGCAAGAGACAGACCTGTCTGCTACATCCTCTGAGATACTGCAAGGATAATAAATGTTTATATTGACACTAAACACAGGTGCATGACATGCAGCATATATGTATGTCAACTAAAATATATAAAATTCAGCATCTCAACTTTGTTTAGAATCTTTCATTAGCTGATTATTACAGTGCCTTATTACCAAGAGGACTACAACACTGTGTTTAGTTTTCCAAATTACTCAAAGGAATACTTCAGTGAGGCTGGATATAAAATATTTTAAGTAAGGCCAGCTAAAGGTAGACTGCAACAATCCACATTACATACAAAAGTATAAACCTCTTTCCCTGAGAATACTCAGGTAATGTGCAGCACCTTACAGAAGGCCTAATTATGTTGGCACTCCTTGTATTTGCATTTGCCAGACAAAATCTGTTTTTTCTAAAAAAGTCTATTTAGATTTCATTTAAAAAGGTATTTCACTGTACATGTTGAATTTATTTACTACCTTTTTCCTGCATTTCCCTGAGGAACATTTGTATCAAAGAATTCTATTTTGATTACCCAAAAGATTACAGATATCTTGAAAGACCATCTCAACTATTCTTACCATAGGACAAAGTAAAAATAACTGCAAGCCTTACACAAACACTACTGTATATATAATCTGCTTCCAATGATTTCTTCTCTTCATGAAAAGAGAAAGAAATGGGAACTTCCAGAATAGAGGAAATAATCTCCATACTACTCTACATATAAAAAGAAGTCTGACATTATTGGGTCTGAAATTGTACATGTTGTTTTCAAGCCAGTTTTATAGCATTCCATATACCCAGTCTCCTTTCCGTTTCAAAGTTAATAGCTATCTAATATCTGTAGCACAAATTAAACCAACTCAGTCAATGACACATGCAGGACATGTAGCTGGTGAGTCAGCTGCTATCGTGCTCCCTGACAAGCTCAAGTCCTAATTCAGGGCTCAAACATGGCTTCACTACAAACTTCATTGGGTCTTTCACATTAAAAATTCATATAACTGATTTCTGCTCAAGCATGAGTGAGAAGCCCTCCCTTACCCTCACATTCCTGCTTTTTCTTGTAATATCACCCAACAGTAGTCAGGAATATCATGGCTACCATTCCCTAGCTTCCATTTCAAATGATACACACTAGTTCTCCAAGTCTTTCTGAAATAAGAAGTCTACCATTTTAGATTGTATAAAATGTAGGCTATCAAAGCTTTGCCTATTTTTTTTTTAATTTTTTAATTTTTAAAAACTCATCATCTGGCTAACATGTCACGGGGTTTTGATGGTCCCAGACAAACTTATCGTGGCAGCTCACATGTACAACTAATAAATGGGGTACTTTAAAGACACCTTTCATTAGAAATGTTGTAGCAACCCATTAAAGGTTGAAACCATTGCTCAAAGTCACATGAGTATCATTTCCATCACTGACCAAGTTGTACTAAATTTCATTTCTTTCCGGGGATTGTCCCAGCGCGCTGAGAAGACAAACCACAAGTGCTTTGGCTGACACTATCTTCTGTCCATCTGGAGGTGGTCCTCTGTCACAAAAAGTTTCACAGAGGACAGAGGAATGTAACAACCTCCAAGAAAGTGAGGCCTTCTTTCAAGGGAAAAGAACTGGACACAGTACTGTTGTACAAAAGATGGCTGAGAGCTCCTCAGAGCTGCAAGAGAAAATACTGATGGACTACAGTAAAACCCTTTAGCAGAAAACTTCCTTTGTCCTCCTAGGCCTCAGTTATCCTAGACCTAGTCTGGGATATTTGATGTTCAGCATGTCAGTGGCACACACATACACTTGAAGGACCATCCCCTTGGGTAACAAAACAGAGGGAACAATCAGATTAATCATCTAAAACAAAATCAACCATGTCAAGGGTTTTATAATGCAATAGATTGGACGATTACGGGGTTTTGTCTTTTCAGCAAAATGCAACTCAATTATTTAGCTGGAGTTCAAGTATCATCAGGCACTTACAAAAGAGTAATACACTCTGAAGCACACAGATTATGGTTATAATTATAGCTTCTTTCTACAGGTTTTAGTTTCCTACTCATTCCCCAAAGCTTACCTTCCTCCTGGAAAGGAGGCAGGTCTAGCATCCACACTACATTAAGACAAAAATAAACAAAAATACACTCATGTGGTTAAATTTAGTAAAAGCTTTAGGTCCAAATTTTGGGAGTGAGAAACAATTGAGTCCTAGTTTTAAACATTCACTGCCCCTTATTCAAAATCAATTTTTTTAACACAGCTCTTCATTTAAGGATACAAAATTTACAAGCAGTTAAATCGGTAAGTTTGAAAGGATTTAGTATCTGACACATGAAAACATACCATTCCATGCAACTTCGTTTACTAACAGCTCAAGAATTGTCTAGATCTAATTCTCCTTTTTACAGAGACCAGATAAACTTATGTCACAATGTGCATATTGGAACCAAAATGCTCTTCTCTCGTTGACCAAGCTGTGCACAGTTCCCTTCCCAAAGGGATGGAAGAAATGAAAGTTAACTGAGAAACCAAAGGATGTAAGTATGTCCCTTATGCAATATGGTAACACTTAAAGCTTTATTAATTACCTCCTACAAGTAAAAAAAAAATACATGACAGAGAGGTTGATGAGACCCTCGCCTTCAGGATATTCCTCCCCTTGAAATGATCAGCTAAAAGGCCAACTTCCTACCAGTTACACTTAAGAGTGAAACAGTTTATAAATCACTGACTGGTAACCAGCCTTTCTTGTGAACTACAACCCATTGCAACCTGCAGCTGCTGATAGACAAGAAACAGAATGTAGAAGTTTCAGCAGGGAGAAGCATAACTAATTAGTCATTTCCACACAGGAAAGGTGTCCAAGCTATCCAGTAAACAGAGCAGATAGAAACACAGCTGCAAACATCAATAGTCAATTCTTTTAACAAATCCATGCCAACATCTGTGGTCCTGCAGTAATATTCCAGTTTGCCCACTAATTTACTTACCATAGCCATGACTTGCCTTCACAAGCACTTACAGCATAACTGGAAGCAGTGTATTTTTCTACTCTGGAAGGGTCTGCCTCCACGCTATTCAAGTCTGTAACGGTGCTCCAGCAGCCTTCTTCGAGCACAGCACAGAGAAATCTAATTTTCCTTAGATATTTAATAAAGAAAAGGGAAATGGCTCTTCAGAGAAATGATTTATCTGCTCATCATCAAATGAAGTCAGTTGTGTTCTGATTAGTTGGCCACTGACTTCTGCACTTTTATTTGGAAATAAGGGCCTGCTTACTTCTTTCAAAACAGCCTACTAGGGGAAGAACAGAAAGGAGATCAATGAAACACAGATCATTTTTCATGTCAGCCTGACACCAAAAAGTTCATGTAAGCCCAAGCCCATTTTAACATAACGTGTCTCATTATGGATTTTAAACTAGCTTTTATAATCTTGTCTTTAGAAAGACTGATCACAATTCTTTCTCCAAGGGGCTGGGAAATACTTACTAAGACTTCAGCCAAACCCATAAAGTTCCACCAGTAATGCATTCTAATGGAGGAAAAAAAATTACTTCTCTAAATGAATACTGAGTTTTAGCTCTGCTGTTTCAGACAGCACAGAAGCTGGATTATTTCTTTATTTTTACTATGCCTGGAAGTAGCTCACTGCTTGAGCTACATATAATCTAGAAGAATGCATGAAAAGTGAGAGACATAAAACTTCTACACAATAGCTATGTCAACAGTACATATTCAAAACATTAGGTTTTGGCTAACTAATGATTTTTTACACCCACTTTAAGTGACATTTGATAGTTTTAGCCTTTTATAACAAAAATTAACAGTAAGCTCCTCTGACATTTATGGTGACAACAATCCACTGCTGAAAAACTGACCCCATCTGACAGCCTGATGAAAACAATGAGGAAAAAAAATAAATCATTAATGCAGTATAAGGTACTGATGAATCTGAATTCTGAGAAATGTTATCATGTCATCAAACAGGTATTTAATGCTATGTTAAGCATCACTAAGATTTAGTCATGACAACAGGCTGTAAGAAAACTTGGGAGTTGGGGAAAATCAATAGCTTGCCATACAGCAAAAGACATTAACACAGCCTAATACCAAAATACTAAGTTTGGATTTTTTTTTTCCCCCCCAGAGGATTGAACATAGAAGCAAAAGCAATACTGGTCAGACAAGGTGATAAAGTAACATAACCCATCAGAGGCAGGTAAAGTTTATTCAGGCAAAAGAACAAAAAGGTACTTGATGATGGCTTTTGGCTGCTTTCCAAGTTGGAAATTAGGACAAAATAGGTGCCCACGGCCATTCTATCACACCACCTCACTTCTTGTCCAGAATAAAGACCCACCCTAGTATTTTACTTCAACCCCAAATATACAACCACCTCGTTGGCACTGGGGACAATCATTTCTACAGACAATTAGCAAACAAAGCTGAAAGTCAGTATGTCCATATCATCCCTGTCATCATGACTGAAAGGGGATCCATTGCCTGAGCCCCAGAGCGGGCTCAACACTTCCCAGGCTGTCCCCAAAACACCACTCGACGACTAAACGGAATAGGTCCCAGAGTTCTCACAAGTCAGATGACATCTGGAGTAATTTGGGAAAAGTGACAGTTCAGTAAATCACTTCTGCTTCTCTGCGCAGACGGTTTCTGTGCACACACGTAGGACAAAAACTCATCCCAGCTGTGCGTAAAAGCAGCAGAGGCAGAGCAGGAGCCAGGCACTGCCCCTTTCCTGCAACCAGCACTTGCTGGAGAAGGGAAGGATGCGCTGCAGTGCACAGGCACCAGAGCAGAGATCAACACAATGAAAGCAGACAGTATTCCCAACCTGAACCCCACACATGACTTCGAGTGCTACAAACACAGAAGGCACAAGGCTTGAATCCAGCTACCTACAAACTCCAGGGACACATTCAAGAACTCAAAACTACATATTACTATAATATTCGCTATTTGGCTTTTCTAAAACTATTACTGTTTTAATTGGGTCTAGAAAAAAGAATGAAGAGACTATAATCAAGGCAAGCATGGGTTGGTTTAGAAAGCAACGTTCATGAACTCGGGGTTAGTTTTTATTATTGTTTCTTGGATCAACCAGAAAATATTTTTTCTTATGAACGATACACTTGATGCTTACAATTATATGCAAAATGTTAAATTCTGTCTGTTTCTTAAGTGTTAGAATTTCTTTTTTTCTACAAGTTAAGGAAACTTAAGAATAAGAAAGGGTAAACAATCTTAATTATGCATACCGCCAACTCAGCTCTTTTCCCCCTTCTAAATTGTGATATTTGAAACTTGAAATAGCAAAGTAAGCACTTCTGTTTTCCAAAATTCACTGACAAAGGACTTGTCTTCCAATTTTAAAAACTTCTCTGTTCACTATCAGTCTTACCCAGAAAACAAACTGACAGTAGCTGTTTAGGCACATCACTTTCTCCATCCCTTCTTCTGCCATAAATCTGGGAGGGTTTTTCCTCCTATCTCTTCCTTTCAACTATTCCAACCACCTACTGCTTACTTGTTCAACAGCAATTAAACAAATCCACAGAAGACAAGGATCAATTCGAAAAAACCCAACCGAACAAACCAACATTACCAAAACAAAATATCCAAGCCACCAGCTGCAGCTCAAGAAGTGCTTCAGCCTCAACCTGCGGGACTGTAGGAAGAGATATGGGAAGGAAGAAGGGCTGTTCTGGTGAAGCTTCCTTCTCCAAACATCTGTTCCTCTTCATAGTACTGTGGGGCTGGATGGACACTCAGTGACAATCACTACAGCTGCTGTCAGCCCACTTGAAAAAATTCAGGCAGTGCTGACTCATAATACTGAGTGCTTTCCTCCTGATCATGCCCTTCTTTCACTGGCTGTCTCTATTTCCTCTCCTAATCCTCACTTGAGAAAGAACTCATATCTATGCATTTCAAAATGAGCCTTAAATCTTTATAAGCATAAATAGCTGTGCAATATGATCAAAGCTGACAACTCACACTGGGAAAGGGAAGGGAAATAAACAGGCACACTTATACAAAACATTTTAATGCTATCTACCAGTAAACCAAGCAAGATCCAACTGCAATCTCCTTTAGGCACGTGAAGCAAAGTGAATTAAAAAAAAAAAAATCTGCAAATAAATTTGGAGATAAGCAAAACATATTGAATCTTATCTGTCTTTCTCTGTATCAGTGACTCTTTTCTATGTCTTTTGTATGTCCCATTGGAAAAAGAAAGAGCTATCCTAGACTGATGTGGAATGCCATGTTTTGATACAGGCAGCGTTAATGGCAGCTCACGCTGGAAATCGAAAATCGTAAAAGCCAACTTCTCGTTTGCTACAAAATTGCTTTATCAATGCAGACAATTAGCAGGTGTTACATGGAATCATGGAAGCACAGAAGCACGGCCATAACTGAATAACTAACACCAGGAATATATAACAAGTAGCCAGAAGATTATTATCGACTTTTTACCCTTATTATATAATCGCTTTCAGGCTGATGCAGCAGCAGTTCTCGCATATGAAAATTGAAAATTATCTCTCGAAGGACAGGTAGACCCGCGGGTTCCCGGCTCGGCGCTACGCCGATGAGCCAAGGAAGAACTCGCCCTCTGCAGACAGAGCCGCCGGAGGCTCCTCCGGGCCGGTGCCTCAGGGCGCTTCCACCGCGCCCGCCGCCCA
>VWZN01000916.1:335257-350225 GCA_013396955.1 Regulus satrapa
GGTGCCCTGTGGGAGCCGCGCCGGGCCCCGCGGTGCGGGTGTGATGCTGGCCGCGGGCGGGGGGCTGCGGGGGACGCGGCTCCGCCGCTGAACGGGCCAGAGCGGTCACCGGCTGTGCGAGGGTGACAGGAAATGAGCACGGTCACTGCTCCGCTCCCTGCGCACGGGCCTGCAGTTACAAAAAACTTTAGTAAAAGGTGCACTTGGGTTTTCTCTTGAAACGTTAGTTTTGTGGGAGGGGTGGAACTTAGGGGGTTTGATATGCCAGGTGGGTTTTTTTTTCCTCCGTTCCATTTTTATGGTGCTCTTTTTATTTAAACGTATGAGAAAATCTGTTTAATTCCTGATTGCACTATGGTTTTATTCGTTGCCTTACAGGGCTATATGTTAATAAAACATAGTTTATGTTTCTCTTTCAAGGGGTTTGTGAAAGTTGTCAAGAATAAGGCATACTTCAAGAGATACCAAGTGAAATTCAGGAGACGGAGAGGTATTATTAAATTCCCCATAACACACCATTAAACGCCCTTAGTGAATATTCCTACTTTGTTCATGCATTTTGCACACTGCCGCTGTTTTTCAGAGGGAAAAACTGATTACTATGCTCGCAAGCGTTTGGTAATTCAAGATAAAAACAAGTACAACACTCCTAAATACAGGATGATTGTGCGCGTTACCAACAGAGACATCATCTGCCAGGTAAGGCCTGCGGTGTGCGCTGCTTACCCGCCAGCCCTGCCAGGGTGAGCTCAGCACGGGGAGGGACGCCCGCGCTGTCTTAGGCCAGATCTGCTCGGTGTTTGTACTGTAAAAGAGCTCTTTAGAGGAAGAGAATCTTCAGTGTTGTCACAAGTTCAGTAATAAGCCCTGTGCATTGTAGAAAAGAAGTTTTACAAGTGTTAGCGCTTGCGCCGTGAGGTTATTTGCGGTGAGATTGTAGTGCTTTAATAATGCTGAACATTTTTGGGAGAAGAAAGATGTCTCTGGGTTGGTTTTCTTTTGCTGCGTTTAAAGGGTTTCAAAAGCAGGCCTGTTCCGCTTGGCTGAAGTCAACCAAGTTGGCAGTGTGACCTGTCAGCCTGCATTGCCTTGTGCTGTATGTAAAGGTGCCTGCTCTTTTGAGAGTTCTGTTTCCGTGATGCCGTGTGGGGCACGGGCCTTATGATGGCTTTCCTGGGAGGTTGAAGGAGACTGGTAAACGAGAGCAGTAGGCATTTTTTCCTGGTCGTTAAGTATGTGGTTGTGTGTAGCATCACATGCAGTTCTTCACTGTGGCTCACTTCTTGTTTAATTTTTAGAGTATTTTGACTAATTTTGAAGTGTGGAACTTAGGAATCGTTTTTGTATAATACATGTAGTTGAGCTCAAAAAAGAAGCACTTACATTTAACTTGTTTTTTCATAGAGTAGTTATCTGTTAAGAACGGTCAGTTCAGTCATTAATGATGTTATTTTATCTTTGAAACTCAAAACAAAAATTAGTGGTGGCGGAGGTTTACATCTGACTGATAGTACCTTTCCAGTATGTCAGAATCCTGCAAAAATGGGACAACACTTGGATGTAGAGAGGTGTGAGAGTCAAAAGGAAAAGGTTCTGTGCATTAAAGGAGCAGCAGAAGCGTATCTGACAGTCGTGCTGTCTCAGTGGAGACCCTGGGATGGTGATGGTCTCAGACCATGATAAATAAAATCATTCCATAAGGTTACTGACAGTGGTACCAGAAAGTGTCACGTGCTTGTATTTTTTGAGATATGCAGGAGAGGGACAGAATTCATTCCCATTCGTAATGATTCTTTGAAAGGCTGCTTTTATCGGCGGGTTCTGGCTCTTGATGTACATGGAAAGATACATTGCTGAGAAGAAGGTACATTCCAGTTGTTGCCGAGAAACATTTTAACTGGCCTCGTAGGGATTTGACTTCTTTGTGTCTTTACTTGCGGAGTTATTCCTTTAGCAAAAATGAACAAGGGAGAGGGGAAGGGACAAACAGCCCCCCAGCAAACCGAAGCAGCGCCGCTCCTCGGGCTCGCGCGCTCCGATGGATCCGGCGGTGTCAGAGCAGGGCAGCGAGCCCTGATAGCTGGTGGAGCGCTGAGGTTTGTGTGTTGCCAGATCGCCTACGCCCGCATCGAGGGGGACATGATCGTGTGCGCTGCCTACGCCCACGAGCTGCCCAAGTACGGCGTCAAGGTGGGCCTGACCAACTACGCCGCCGCCTACTGCACCGGCCTGCTGCTGGCGCGCAGGGTACGTACAGCACGGCCTGCTCTGCTCCCCTGGCTCCCTCACCACGCCACACACCGCTGCCTTCAGGGCTCTGCCAGCCCGCCGGGGGCTTCGCCCAGGTGTAACTTTTGCTGCCATCATAGATTCCGTGTGTCTTGTGACTGTCGGGCCGCAGCGAGAGGTACGACAGCGTGCAGCCTCAGCTGCGGCAGCCCACTTTTGTCTCAGCCCTTAAGGTTGGTGGAGGGAGGGGGGATAAAAATGGAAGAAATGTACTTCGTAGAGTTCAAAAACATGTAAACAGCAGCCATCCGTTTTCCACAGATGTTCATGAGTAAGTCTTGAGTTCACTGGTGTACCTGTATAAACAGAAGGTTGGAACTTAACACACACAGACAGAGGTGGTTGTTAAAAACTTTTGTTAGTAGTATTGGGCACATACTTTTTGTAAAGAAATTCGTTCATATGTTTCTGCTGCAAATTCACATTACAAACTGGTGATTCTACATTATTATCAATAAATGGAGAGAATTTCAAAAGTGTGTTTTCTTTCCCCACAGCTTCTGAATAAATTTGGACTTGATAAGATCTATGAAGGCCAAGTTGAAGTCACTGGTGATGAGTACAATGTGGAAAGTGTAGATGGCAAGCCTGGTGCTTTTACGTGCTACCTGGATGCAGGTCTTGCCAGAACTACCACTGGAAACAAAGTCTTTGGTGCTCTGAAGGGTGCAGTGGATGGGGGGCTGTCTATCCCTCACAGGTAATGTGTATTGTAAAGAATTTCTCCAGGGTTAGCCTGAGATGCTTCTGTATGTGACAGTCTACTTGCACTAATCAATTTATATGAAATAGTTTTGTACTGACATGGTAATGGTTATGTAATTAGGTTCTGGGTTTGGAGGTGGTTTTTTTGTTGGTTGGTTTTTAGTCTACAAATGCAATTCTGATAGTGCTGCTGGGAATCTTACAACAGTCGAGAGATGTTATGAAACTTGTAGAAACTAAAGGGCTATCTTCATGCTTTTTCTAAAAATCAAGTGAATGCTCTTACCAGATCTTCAAAGGGTCTTCACCAAATTGTGTGTAGGTGTAATGTCACTGTGTACAAACTACATACCAGGTACAAACTCAGTGGTACTTGCTACAGTTGTCAGTACCACAGTCTGAGCAGTCCACCTGAATTTAGAATTTCCACATGGATATTTTGACTGTTACCTAACGCTGATATTACAGCTGAGTGCTGCTTTCTGCTAGTAGCAGTAGAGGAAAGAAAGCCTTGGGATCATTTGTGCGTTTTCCTACCCTCTTCCATGCTGTGCTATTCTTGGCTAATTGTCCTTTTTTTTTTTTTCCTTGGCTGCTATGTGATGATAGTTGCAGTGACTGAACACACTGTAGTTGGTCCATGGTGTGTTTATGATGTACTGCACTGTTTCAAGACGGGACTGATGGCAGCTGAGATGAACTTAAAACTTCTATTTTTCATTAGAGGCTTCTATCCCTCAGTTACCTGTAGGGGAATCTGATGTCTCAGTCATTTCAGCGTGCACCTTAGCCTCTGAATTAAAACCTTCATGTAACTGTACCTGTGTTTGACAGCACCAAACGTTTCCCTGGCTACGACTCGGAAAGCAAAGAGTTCAATGCTGAGGTTCACCGCAAGCACATCATGGGCCAGAACGTGGCCGATTATATGCGGTACCTGATGGAGGAGGATGAAGATGCCTACAAGAAACAATTCTCCCAGTACATAAAGAACAACGTAACACCTGACGGGGTAAGGTTCATCCTGCTGGAGCTTGGGCATTAATAGAGATGCTGATAAGTCTTGCATGGGGACTGCTGTAATAATGCAAATAAGTTTGACGTGTAAAATTTTGTGACTCGCGTTGTATGTTACCCATGCAAAGAAAATTTCTTTTTCTTCATTAAGGGCTCTATAATACAGTGTAAAACTTCTGAAAATGGGACCTTTTTGGCCGCTGTGAAACTTAATATTCTGCCTATAAATCCAGGCTTACAGAACCTAAATCTGCTGGGCCATTTCCTCCCCTCCCCAATGGAGAAACTTAATTAGAAGTTTCTGTACAGACTCTCAGTTCTTTCTTTATTCTGCCCCACAGCTTGTCATTGCTGCAGCTGTAGTGCTTTTAACTGTGAGCATGTGGTTGTAGGTCAAATCTGTGTAATGTTTGTGTGACCCTAGAAGGGAGCTCTGCTCTTCCAGGTGAAGAGAGGGAGTCCAAGGTGGCATTTCATCAAAATCTAGACTGTGATACGCTTTATTTTAGTATTGCTTCATATTTTAGAGTTAATGAAATACTAGGATAGGTAAGAATACAGAGGTGCTTATTCTGTTTTTTCCAAGTATTAAACTCCTTCCAGATGGCTTGTGCTGCTGCCTGTAATATTCTTGCTTGGTTCTCCTAGTAAGGCTCTTGGAGCTTTTAAACATAGCTTCCTCATATACCCTTTTTAGGCAACAGCAAACTTCATTCTCTATCTCTTCATTTCAGTGGTGTTTTGGGGATTTTATAAATTTTAACTAGTTGCTATCTTTTTTCTAACAATTTCTAAAAAGAAAGTAATGTAAATGCCAACTTTATCTGCTTTCTAAGCAAACAGCAGTTACAGTTTGTATTCAAATTAAGTGCATGTAGGACTTAGGTCACTAAATAGACACTCTGTACATCTGAGAAGTTTTTCACAGCTGAGATCTAATGGTCTTAATTAACCACCACCAAAGATATCCCTAAAGTTTGTGCCATTATGGAGTCAGAGTTGCCTTTGGCACAGAGCAGCATTATTACATTTCTGGGGACAATGCAGGTGCAGGGATCTTGTCTTTCTGATAATTCTACAACTGGAGCACTATGGTAATTTTTTTTTCCTTCCCCCAAGATGGAAGAAATGTATAAAAAAGCCCATGCTGCTATACGGGATAATCCAGTCCATGAAAAGAAACCCAAGAGAGAAGTCAAGAAAAAGAGGTAAAGTTCTCATTCTTTTCAACATCTGTGTGACTTCTCTGTTGGTGATATCTTCCTTGCAGTAAAAGAAGTCATGTGGTTTTGCAGTTGTGTTGCTAGTCACGTGTTCTGGACCAGATTAAGATACAAGCAGTTCTGTATGACCTGCGAGTTAACTTTAGCAGTAGGAATATGAATTTCAAGAGGTCTGAACTATTTAAAAATTGGAAGTGAAGAATTCTTGTGGCTCGAATAACTGGAACAGTGTGTATCTTCAGCTCCCAGTGTTTTCGGTGGGAAAGCTGTTTCTCTTCAGCTGACAGCTCATTGACTATTTTGTCAGTAACAAAATCTTTTAATTTTTAGGTTGTGGGAGAAAAGAAATCAAGACACAGCTATCACATTGCACTTTATAATGTCTATACTTCAGTCACAGAGAGTACAGTTTTCCTCTAGAGAAATTAAAACTGTCCAGCCATGCTTTTTGTGGTGGCCTAACTACAGCCTTAGATCATTATGAGGAAGTAAAGCATGTTACAGAAGTGGGAATATTTTCTTCACTGCATTCTTAACCACTTGTGATGCACTGCTACTTGTTTGCTTTGGATCTACTGCACGCTGTGCTTCCATTGCAGATGGAACTGTCCCAAGATGTCCCTTGCCCAGAAGAAAGACCGTGTTGCTCAGAAGAAGGCCAGCTTCCTCAGGGCCCAGGAGCGCAGAACTGAGAGTTAAGACAATTTCCACAGTTTTCTGTGAAGCTCTCGAAAAAGTGGCAATAAATTTACTGAGGAAGCAACTGTGTAAGACAGCTTATTTATATGGTTCATAAAAAGATTTTTTTTTTTAATGATCTAGATATTCTGTACCTGAAAGGGTTTTTTCTCCCCTCTCAAAGTACAGTGTGAATTGAGTTTTCACAGAGAAGAGAGGTGACAGACTTCAAAGACCAAGCTGCTGCATCAGAATTACTTCTATAAGAAGAAGCAGGAAGTAAATTTGATTATTTTTTGGAATGGTTAGTATCAAGGACTAAGTATATAAGAGCTTGCTGCTTCTAACTAGAGAAAGGTATAATTTTTTTTAAAAGCCTGTACCTGTCCTTCACAATTCATTCAGCATACTTCATTTTGGGGGGAGTCTGGATGTAGCTTAGGAAAAAACTAAGAGTAGTTGCAGCAGGTTCTAAAGCCTCTGCCCAAAGGTAACCTTAGGCTTTCAGGCACTTATCACCTCCAAGACTGAGCTGCTACTGAAACAGGTACTGCCCTGAGCTGAATACTTCACATTATTTAGTTGATAAGAGAATTCACTTTAAGCTGCACATACAGGCGTAGGTACAGAGGCCTTGTTAAGGAAACGTTGATGAGACTCCCTGGCAGTTAAACACCCGAGGCTTTCAACTTGATTTCCCACACACTCACCATGCAGCTGGACCGTGTTCCCTTCCAGTTCACCCCTAGGGTTCCCTTAGCAGAGCCCAAAACATCTGGTTCCACAGGGCAGTTTATTCCTGGTGCAGGAACAACTGGAGATGGTCCCTTTGAGGAGCACCCCTGGGCTTTTATACCCTCACAGTCCCCCCCTTCCCTGATACCAGTCTCCACTGCCTTAGTCTTCTCCTGCCTCCCCTCTCTGTGTCCACACAGCTCACCAGTTACCAGCTTCCATCTCCTTATCCTAAAGGCTGGCTTCTACCTGGAGAGCAGTCTGTTTCCTCTGCAGGCTGAGCCACCGGGAAGAGAAGTGTTCCTCACCAGCCTTGTCCTGCCCTGGGCCTTTGCCTCCTCCCTCTCAGTTTCATAGGCACTTCTGTGTGCCCATAGGTTTCCCACTGGACTCAGGGATACTGTTTGCATCGTGTGAACACCAGTCAAGTAGGCCACGTAGAGGAATGTTTTGCTCTAAGGTACTGGTATTTAGTGCAAGTACTGCTATTGGGGAAAAAAAAAGGAGGCCTGTGATTTATTGTAACAAAAGTGTATTTTACTTTTTCCAATGAAAGCTTCAACTTGATGCAACAGTAATAAAAATGAAGATTCTGTACAATGAACTGCACTATTAAATGTATTCTCCAGTTAAGATTCCCAATGATGTTGGGTATTTTAAGTAATCTCTGCCCAAACAGCAGTCACTGTCAGATTTTCTTCACCAAGAACATGACCACTTTACACTTGTAGTGCATTGCTGGTTACAAATACTTGTTGGTTCATAGTTGGAGCACAGTAGCAAGTTCAAGACAATAGCATGAGCATAGAATTTCTTAAACTAAAAGGCTGATCACAAAACAATCTTAACCCAAGCTGCATATTATTGTATCTGGTATGGAGAAATTACTTTATTGTGGTCTTGTTACTTCAGTGTCACCTTTCTAGGAATGCATTTAAGACAGGATACCAGAGCAGTTAACCTTTCAAATACTTGAAGCTTGTTCTTACCTGTGCTGAAAATAATTTAGGGGCCAGGATTTACAAGTGTACAGATGACTGCCATTAAAATCATAAAGATTGAACGACTTTATACCTAAAGCATTTATAAATGAAACATTCAACAGGTAAGTAATGAGTATGTATTCAGGTGCACTATGGGCATCCAATTCTGCATAATAATGAACACGGATGTAAATCTGAAAAATGCAAGGGTGCATATTAAAGGTGGTGGAGTGGTCATGCTTTGGGGAGTGCCAGGATCAGGTGATGTTTATTTACTCATGACTTGAGTCTTAACAGTGACTCATAGATGTTACTAGAAAAAAAAAGAATAGTAACACTGCAGCTCACTTGGTAACAGCGAGGAATGAGCTGGAAAATAGATCATAGACTCCCATTTGAGCAGTATTGCACAATCCTGAACAATCCAGCTTCTGTCTTAAAATTCAAGTCTAGCCCTTGCTTACATATTGTCTGCAGTAGTTAAGATTGAAGTACAGGTCTGTAGCTAAAGGTGGAGGGACAGCAAAAAGGCAAGACTGTCCACAACTATTAATTATTTCTCATGTCATACAGCAGATTCCTACACTATATAAACTTTTTTAACTGGTTGGACATGTCTGCTATTCAGTATTTTTAAAAATTACCTTCAATTTTCATACTGTAGTCCACTATAGCATAGACTGTAGTATATTCCACAAAGTCCTCCCTTTTCACTATTTGCTACAGCTTAATTTGGGTGAAAGGTTTCCACTGAAGTTTTTGAAACATGCTGGTATTGCTGCTAAATCATACAGATGACTTTAAGAAATAATATTCTAACATTCTTGGCTCCCACAGGGTTCACCATACAATGACTTAATTTAAAACGTTGAACTACTTAAACATTCAAGACCAAAGCATGAGGTAACAATGTGTAAACAGAATCTGATTTGTCTCATATTACACCCTACCCATTCTAGAACAAACTTCTAATCTTCTGCAGTTAAAAATCATTTAATGTGCAAATTCTGCCATGCCAAGGTATTAGTAAACTTCAATCTCACAGTTCAGTTTGTTCGTAACAGCAGCTTGGACTTGGACACATTACTTGCAGTAGTGGTGATTCTTCATAAAACTACATAGGAGAAAAATCCTCTTCAGGTATTTCACAAGTGAGCAATGTTTTTCACAGAAACGGAAGATGTTCCCTCGGCTGATGTGGTGGCACAGTGAACATTTTCATCCTGTTCAAGACCTGACAAAGTGCACAGAACAGTCAAGCATGCAGAGTTCTTGTCCCCATAACGCAGCACTGAACACCAGGACTTCTGGCCTCTGCCTGATCATTCAGTGGCACATTCATTCTTTGAGAAGCCCTGTCAGGAGCTACTGACTGAAGGGCAGGACTGAAAGAACAATTAACATCTGAGTAAAGAAATACATTTTTTTCAAGGTGCAGATTTTTTAAATCAAATATCAGGCTGCCTCTAGTGGCAGGCATCAATATTGTCTTCTGCTGGTGGAGAAGCTAAGAATCATTTGTATGAGAAATTTTCTTCCACAGTAAAGTTTTTAAGTTATTGAGTATCAAAGAATGCTCCATTTCCATCTGATTTGCTGTGACTTTAAGGGCAATGCACAAGTACAGTTGTTTCTCTAGTTCTTCATGGATATCAGAAGGAGCACCACGAAGGAGATAGTCTTTAAGGAGCTGACAAGCTTTTGCTAAGTTTGGCTGAATTACTTCAGTGGTGCATCTCATTTTGCTTTGGTCACATAGAGTTCTACAGTCTGTACCATAAATGCAGTCCAAATCTGAGTCACACTGACGATCTTTAATTATTTCCTTCAAATTAATTTCTGGCACTATTTTTCTCATGTCCATCATTTTCAAATCATATTTATCATTATATCCCAAGTTTTTGGCACTTGTATCACACATAAGGAAGTTTCCGTAAGGTCCGTGGAAAATATCTTCCACAAATTCTAAGAGCCCTATAGCTATTTTTGCCTTTCTTGGCCATGAAGGAGTGAACCACTGGTCCATGCTTCTTCTGAAGCCAGAAGGAATGAGAAGTTCTATAATCCATGGAAGGCTGATTCCATAGAGAGAGGTATATTCAACTCTTTCGGTCACATAGAGATCTCCACAAAATCCCATCAGCTTGGGAGTATGCTCTTTATCCTGCAAGATCACCATTAGCAGAAACTCTTCTAGCTGCAGGAGTGCCCATGCAGACTTGGCCTCTGGCAAAGAGACTCTTCCGTCTTTGTTTCCATCAGCGAAAGACAGGATGAGATTAACCAGTTCTGAAAGATTTCCTTGTTCACCCAGTTTTGCCTAAAAGCAACAAATGAAAAAGATTAAGTATGACTTCATTGACTACCCCCAATCCATTTGTCACTCTCCCTCCTTCATGAATAATACAAGTTATTGGGCATGTTCTGGTTTTCACTGGTTATGGATGTAACAGGACCCTGCTATCAGCTGCCTGCAGAGCTTCCTTTTCGTTCTGTTTTCATAGGCACTGAGCATACAATCCTCTAAAAGTACCACCTTTCTTTGCACTTCAAAATGCAAATATTACAATTCAGTCATTGTTCTTGTTCAGATCAGTCTTTGGAAAAAATGTATCAAGTAGTTTGTTCAATATTCTCTAAGAAAAAGTTTGCAGAATTCTTAAGTCTAGATCAAGTTTCGTTTTCAGCTGATTAGACCTTAAAAAAGTAGAGGAATAACATTATCAACTACATTTTGTCCAAGGGTACCAAGACAAAACTGAGTACAAATCCCATAATTACAATGAAATGCTTAATTTTGTTATTTGATGTAACCACCTCCATTGTAGGACTACAGAGAAAGAATCCATTGGTGGAATCTGAAGCGTTCCATTTTCAACTGGGCAGATCAACTTTATCCAAATTTTCCTAGAAACTACCCTAACACACCTGCTGCTCGCCACGTTAGAGACACAGCTGCTGTAATGGATAACAACTGACATCAGCCTTACATCATGTTTTCTAAACAATACTAGGAAAATCTATAGACGTACAAGATGAATGCCAACTTCCATTATTTAAAGAGTAATGAAAAAGCCCTGATAATTAGTTACTTCAAGCTTCAAGATAAGCACCTCTTGGAAAAACTATTCTTGTGCTGATTATTTTTCTAGCATCTCCTTGAACAAGGCTCCTACAACTGGGTATTCTCTCCAGCTTCAAGAAAACAAGCAATTCTGTCAAAATAGAGTAAATAAGAATATACGTACTTTAAAAAGACCATATACCATTTCTTTGAATTTCTCAACAGTGGTTCCTCTTGTTGGTTTATCAAATAGGACTATTTCCTTCCTTGGTTCTGGGTCAGTACCAAAATCAAGTTGAGCAGCTTCTTCCATCTGGCATTTTATAACACTTTGCAGATTTCCCCAGATTCCTAAATAGATCTATGCAGAAAAAGAGGGGAGAAGGTAAAAAACACTGTAGAAGTTGATCTGAAGAGCACCTGTCCTCCAACCACTGCTTCAAGAGTCAGATGGCAACACACATCAGAAACTGAATACCGTGGGCAGACAATCAATGTGGCAATTTGAACAAAGGCGGCTTCAAAAACAACCTGCAGGTAACTTGGGAGACACTGCACTGTCAGACAGCTTCCCAAAGAATAGATTGGCATCACTGCCACCATAGCTTGTTACCAGCCTGCTGCTCCTGGGGGTGATGCAGGATAGCAGAGAAGCAGTATGATGTACCAAGTATGCACATTCTGGCAAACTGTGGAAGGATTCAGTATATATTATATGTGTTTCCAAAATGCATGCAGTATAAAATAACCCCTCTACATACAGGACTAATTTATATTCTTGTATATAGGTGCATATTATATCTGTGAATTTGTATTACAGTGTATCTTCTCTGTATAGGTGTATGTGTATATATATATATATATATGCTCACACACGCTCTGCCTGTCATAGCAAATAGTTTGAAATAATCTGTATTAAACAGATTCAACTTGCTGACACTAAGGTCTAGCTGACATTCCAGACAATGACATTTCAGTGGGAAATAATAAAACTAGGTTGGAGGAGTAAAGCCTTACCTGGTTATTGGGCTTTGTTGACAAACATTTTCCAAAATACAATGTTTCTTTAGCACAAAGACTACTACATGCTGACCCATCAATAACACCAGTCTTGTATTTATCACACTGAAACAAACAGGGAGAAAAATACTCAACAAATTGCCTGAGAAAGGAGGCAACAACTGTTTATCTTCCAACACCTGAGTCTGGAAAGAAAAACCTAAGAAAAAAGCTTAATAACCTTATGCCAAAATAATGTTAAGAGACACAGCTGGTTATACCTGTAACTGAAGTTGTAATCTTACTTCAGCATGACGGAATATGAGAATTTGATTCAATCACATGTGGCACTGATTGAATTAGTCAAACACTTTAGAAAGCTATAAATATACTCACTATTATTTTCCTACAGTCATGTCCTCTGCACAGTTCTGTGTAGGTGGAGTACTGGACATACATAATCCAGCTGCCAATAAACACTACCAGCCAGGAGATGAAGAGATACTTGATCCGCACGTATGACAGACGGACCTAGAGCACACAAAGAGAAAATACTGGCTGTCATTCACTGAGCAGCGTGAAACATCATTTACTATTTCATCTTTAAGGAATTTTACTTCCACGGTGATAAAATAAGGAGACTGCATTATATGGAACATTTGCTTCTTTCAGTGAGCAAAACTGACAGCGGAGGTCAGTTTGACTTATGTAAGTGGAAGGAAAATTGAGATATAAATAAATAGAAGAAAAGGTGTCAGACCCTCACAGGGCAAGCCAGACTGCAGGAACCAATTTGATCAAAACCATTAACCCCCCAGAGCTCAATTAAGTGCGTATTTCTCTAAGACCAGTTACCTATGTCCCACTCATGGCAAATCAAATCCATCAGACCAGGAATTTGGTCAAAAAATACTCTGTGTTAATGTTTAAATATGTAAGATAGAGATACAATGAGTAGGATGGGTATCAGGGTCAGGTTCCATGTGCTAAAGTTTCCCACTCCTTCCATGAAATGACACGATTCATTATGCAAATAAAATTCTCCTATAGTAGCCTCACCTTCAGTGTTCTTTCCCTCAACTGTATGCATGACTTCCCTGTGTTTCTGTGGCCCCACGTATAGAGTTTTCACAGGGGCAGAAGAAAAAACTATTTATAAATGAAGAACTGAGGGAGAGCTAAGTGTCTTACAAAGTAGGATGTTTTGATCTTTTCCTTCTTTTTTTTTTTCCTCCTCCTCAGAGTCTGATGTGCTAACAGACTGATTTTCATAGATCAAGATCAGAAACTAATTAGAAGATCAGGATCAGCTTTAGCAGCAGGATATAAGGAAAGTGCACGAGAGCAGCTATATTTGGTCAGTCTAAGTTCCATTTCTCTCAGTATCCCAATCTTCAGCAATATCTATAAAATATAGATGGAAGACTGATAACATATATATATATATACCAAGTGTGCTCCCAGTCTTCTCTAGAAGTACTTGCTAAGCCAGGTGTAATATTCTATATTTAGTAAATCTCAAATAATTTATCTTTCCCTAATTTACCCAGATTCCCTTAAAAATCCACATAAGCTTTTAGCATTCACAGGAACTTTACCAATTAATTCACGGGTCCATTATCTACTGCCAGGGGCAGGGACTGGACTTTGTTTTACTGCAGTCTGATTTGTGTTAGCTTTGTTTGAGATCCCCCTAGTTCAAGGACTGGAAGAGTGAACAATCTCTGTGCACTCTGGCCCAATCTGACAGGATTCTGTAGGCCTCCATAACACATCTCCCTGTGATGCCATCTATTTTCCACATTGACAGGTCCCAACTTGACCGCTCATCATAGGGAAATTATTCCATATGTTTGGAAAAGGTTCCTAGGAAGGTAGCAATGATGAGCAGTTTTGCCATCACATACATACACAGAACTGCAGATGCAAAAAAGCTTTCTTTTCTTTTTAACCAGAAAGACCACAGTAATTTATTAGTATTCATTAAAATATAACAAACAACCAGCATGCATTATGCCCTTTCTCTTGGAAACAAACAATCCAGAAAGTCAGTTCGAAAAGACCCAAAGGTGATTCCAATCCATAAAGCTGTGGTCCTGCCACATACCTCAGCTGTGCATCCCTACTCCTTCACACACACTCATTTGACAATCTTAAAACTACCTGGTTAAAAAAGGGAGAGCTACAATTAACTTTTTATTCCAAGGATTTATTTATTTATTTATTAATTTTTTTAAGAGACGAGTTTCATAATTTTGGGGTCTTTTAGCATTATTTCTAATAACCCTGTCACATAGCAGAACATGAAGCACAGAAAACTATCGTTAAAATCCAGGGAAGAGCAACAGAAATAAAACTGGTAATTTTAGGGAAAGCTGTTTCATGTGTAAAAAATGCTTGGGAACCAAAGCCTTTGGGACAACAGACCCTCTTCATTCCTTAGTGTTTCTTGCAGAATCCTTCCATGGACCTTTATGGCAATACTTTAAACCAAAGTGCTGTTTAATGAGATTTTGTATTATTGCAGATATTTAGTACAACCTGAGAGACCAGCAGCAGCCTGCAGGCCTCGGGACCACAGCAGAATATTGACCATTCTCCCAGTACAGATACTGGATATACTGTCCTCCTCTTCCTCAGGCAGAAAGAGAATGTACTCGAGACCGAAAATCCTCCCCAAATGCCATCTGACTACATCACGTATTTGGCAGGAAGTCCCAGAGAAGCTAGATTTATTTTGAGCTCAGCACTGTGCCAATGGAGTCACGCAGCTTTTAACTTGCAAAAGCCACCCAGCCAGTTCAGAGCATGGACAACAGCATTCCTCTGCTCTCACACAACCAAGGTTCCACTCGCTGGTTCGAAGGGAATTACTTTTCTAATGAGGACTTCCTCAACATGTTCAGCAAAAGGCCTGACCATTATTGGATTTCTCCTCAATTTTCATTTTCTCCCCAGCATGGGTGTGTGAGCACAGCCACACTTAGCTCCCTTCACCTGGCACACGCTGTCCTAATGTAGGGACAGGGCTCTACTGAGCTGCTTTGGTCACACGGGCCATGTACCCCGAGCACAAGGACTGGCATCAACTTTGCACATCACTGGAACACCTGCAAGAAATCCCAGCCAGCATTTAGGGAACAACACATATAGATGAACTCTGTCTGAAACTGTGACAAACTGCCAGGAAACTTGTCATAAGAACATTTTTAGGGCAACAGAATGACTAAGAATTCCAAAATTATCCAAAAAAAAAAAAAAAAAAAAAAAAAAAA
>VWZN01000916.1:353905-369124 GCA_013396955.1 Regulus satrapa
GGGTGCTGTCTGGGGACAGTTATGCAGAAGTCAGTAAATAAATAACGCGTCTCGTTGATTGCGAACAGGCTCCTGTCATTTGCTGGGCAGGGTATTAAAAACAGCTGCAGTCTCTTTGCAGTCTTAAATTCCAGCAACCAAGAACCAAACCCCCCAAAAAAACAAAAACAAAAACAAAAAAACCCTAAGAAGGAGTAGTTCCTCGGAAATAAGGAAGGAGTGTTTGCCTGGATCCATATTAACAGAGATTAGCACTATTTTTACCATAAGGTTTGTGAAAACAACCTCAGTCGGTTGCCCAGATAAGATGCGGACGCGCCAGTTGAAGGCCAGGTCGGACAAGGCTTCGAGCAACCTGGTCTGTTGGGAATTGTCCCTGCCCATGGCAGGAGAATTGGAAAAATATGATCTCTAAGGTTCCTTCTAACCCCAGCCATTCTATAATTCTCCATTAGTGCCATAAAGCGAGGAAAAGTTACCTATTTCTTCTTAACCAGGGGATCTCTCAGCCCTTCATCCATTGTGGGAAGCCTCAGACCAATGGAAGTTTGTTGGAACTGTTAAAGTTCAAGTAAAATCATCCTTTCTTACACAAGGTTTGTTTTTGGTCCAGCCTTCTTGTGTTTTATGGGACTTCTTTAAATGCAGTGTGTTAGCAGAGTCAAAGCCAGAAGCTGGGAGTCTCCATCCTGATGCTTTTTGTCTGTGAGACTTCAGGCACAAAGATTATGCTAAGATGTTGGGATAAAAATGAGACAAACATAGCGCATTATGGCTTTGGGTGTTCGGTGCACTTACCAAAGAACGCTGCTTCGATGAAAAGACGAGTTGCAAAATACTACTGTAAGGATAAGCTGCCACTTTTTGGCAGGGCTTACTCTTAAGGAAAGATGTGTATGTGGAAACCAAATGTTAGGAGCTCACAAAGAATGTAGAGATTTGTGCTTGAAGATTCAAGAACAGTCTGTGACTGTTTTTTGAATAATATAATCACTGCCAGAGTCACACTGAAGTATAAATCTGAAAATTAATTAGTAAGATTTGGCACTCCTGTAAAAGCAATCCTGGCTTTAGTAACACCCAGCGACTCTCGTGGTTTTTTTTTCTTTTTCTTCCCTTCCTATTCAGCAGGCCCAGATGGCTGCGCTTTCTGCATCACCTCCCTCTACAGTTCAGTGGTTTGCACAAGTTTAGCTGGGTTATGGACATGCAACAGAACAGCAACACAAGAGGAGGCCACAGAGCAAAAACATTTTAACATTTTGCTGAATAATCTCAAGCCCTTACTTCATCCAGTGCTCTATGCCAAGCCTTGGAACGACAGGCTGGGAGTAATTGTGAAATGTCGGTTTCCCATATGGCTG
The DNA here is from genome assembly GCA_013396955.1 of Regulus satrapa. Lineage (NCBI taxonomy): Eukaryota > Metazoa > Chordata > Aves > Passeriformes > Regulidae > Regulus > Regulus satrapa. The sequence goes on from VWZN01000916.1 coordinate 355,270, forward strand.
GCAAGGATCTAAATGTTTCATTCCTGTTACATCTAGATCCAGACAGTTCCTGGCATATGTTCATTAGGGGATATATTTTTCACTTAGCACATGAGATCTTCATCATCTGGGAGAGCAGGTGCTTTATTCCAGCACTGAAATGTTTCGTTCTCTTTCAAGTACTCTTTGTGCCCAGGCTTTGCTAAATGCTTAAAAAATAAGGTAGTTTCTGCCTTTTTCAGTTACCTGTTAAATTCCCAGTTGAGCCTCAGTAGAGGCAGCTCCCATGAAAAGCTAGGCCACATAAGTCAGCACAGCAGCAGGAATCATGTAAAATGCACTGACTTACTATTCACAGGATGTGGAAACCCAAAGGAGTATTCTAAAGACTGGAGGGCAGATGCAGAAAAACCACCCAGGCAGAACACAAGTCATATTGATATATTATTTACTGTACAACCTTTCCACTCACACATTTCCATTCTGCAGTTCACACATCATCCGTTTTTGTAGGCCCCCACCAAAGGTTTGGGATATCTTAATGTCCAACCAGTAGAAGTTATGCTGATTTATTGCTCCCTGTTTATTCTTAAGTTTCCTATCCAGCTATAACAACACTAAATGTTGTTATTCTAGTGATGCAGGGGTTTGTATAAGATAGAAATCGACTGCTAGTTGTACAATGCAATGTTTGTCACTCACAATGTCCAAAGGTAAATGTGGTCTTATAATACCTTCTTACATTCACCTACAGTTCCATGACAATTTGGAGCTTATTACCTATTAAGTATAACTCAGGAAAAAAAAAAAAAAAACAAACAAACCCCAAAAAATGGTTGCAAAGACTGAGGGAATTCTATCCAGGGATTTTGGACACATAAGGAATGAATATATGAGACAAATGAAAATACTGAAAAGCTACAGAAAATAATCTGAATTCTTCAAGATAGTCAGTTAATGTGCACCTTTAAAATATAATAAATAATGTTATAAAATTTTTTGAAGGCAAGACTCTGTAACTTGAGCAAGTAATACATGTTTTAACATCACATGAAAGCTAAACATTAACTTATTGCAGTGGTGCTGGACTTGCTTCTTTCAGTTATTTGAAGCAGCTGCACCCACATACTGATTTAACTCAAATGCTGTCATAAGAGACTCCATGGGAAATCCTCAGGGTTCACCCACTCTCTCCACCATCATATTATATGCAGGGAGCCTCTGGCTAATGTCAGTAATCACAAGACTTCTCTTTCTCACGGCAGCTTTACCAACTCCCAATCTGCCTAGCATGGCTTCCTAGATTAATGCTCTTTTTCTCTGGATATGCCTAAGAAATATTCTATGATCCTGAGCAGCTACTGCAGTCTTAAAGTATTACAGCACCAGTAGAATGTAATACCCCAGCATTTGCCATTGCCCAGGTTTGTAGCTACATTTAATAAGAGTATTTACACAACATACAGTATGGTAATGATTTAAAATAAAAATACCTGCATTTTCTAAAATAAAGTCCAGAGAAATGTTGAGGCTTCTCTCTTGTTGTGCTACTCAGCTGTCTACTTGCTCACATATCTTTCTAGGAGTCTGTTTTTATACAGACTCTACTTTCTTGCGCCTGTCTTTGTGGATCAGAATGAAGATATGAGCACCCATCCAACCTTTATATCTAAACTTTCTCTCATATTCCCTTCAGAGAGAGAGACTGTTTCCTTCCCCTTTGCAAATTTCTGTGAACTCTGACTTGATCAGTGTCTTAGCTTTAATTTTATCCTAATAGATTGTTTCCTATTATTTCCTATTCAGATTCTTATAAATGCTAATGCTTCTATTGCATGAGTAGGTGGAGCCATTTCTTACCCAGAAAGCAGACACAGCCTGCTCAGGATTCCCTTGTGGCTTAACTTGGTATAAACAAATCATTAATCTATTTGAGGAAACGGGCTCTTCCAGCCAACAGGTTTCATTTCTAAGGCTCTATTTACATGGTCACTTTAATCTCACATAAATCCACTCTGCTGCTGAAGCAGATGGTGCCACCTTCTCTCGCTGTTGGTGCCTACATTCTCCCTTGGGTTGGCACAAACATTTCTGTTGTTGTATAGAGATCTAGATCAAAGGTCTGAACTAAAAATTAATCTTGACTCTCTTTTCCTTTGAGATAGGTACTTAGAGGTACTTTCCCCTTTCCTTAGAGGGACTCCAATTCCTTTAATCAGTGGCTTGGACTTACATGGGAGCAAAAGGGCTGTTTGTAACCACTGAAACCTTTATCTTATTTAAACACATATCCTTGTAAAAGATCACATTTTACCATCAGATAAATTATATAAATGTATGTGATACATTTGTAGCTCCTGACTGAAGTTAGATACAACCACTATTATTAAGCATCCAGAGATACTGATTTGACATGCAAGTCTTTACTTTGAGAGACACTATGTTTACTCTTTTATTCTGGTATATTTTTAAAAATTCAAAATGTACTACAAAAATTACTGTAAATAGGTCTTACTAACATAATATATCCAGAGTAAGTAGGTCTTCAAAAATCAAGAATTGAAAGCTGTTACATAGTCCTGTATGCAGGATGACATACATGTACATACGACAATACATGTAACAATTCTGCATGCATTAGAGGACTAAGAAAACTCCAGAAATATCATGCTCAGAAGAAAAGATTTGACGGTGGCCAATTGTAAGCAAATGCTGAACAACAGTTTGCATTTATGTTTGCCTTGTTTCAAAGTCTACAAAGGCAACACAGTTCAGATTCAATCAACCAATAAAATTAGGTTTCTTTTGTACATATTTGTGCTTTCAAGTCTACTTCCTCTATTAATTGCTAGAGTTATAAAGTTCAAGAATTTTACCCAAGATTAATTGAGGTTATATGTTAAAACGCACGGTCAGAGTACACTTGCTAGCACTAATCTATTTCTCGTTTGAAAAGCCTTTTATTTTAATTTTCAGATAACTTATTTTCAACATGGTTATTTTACTTAATTATCCAGGCTGTTTCCTTCTTTGAATTAGAGGCAAAATAAAGTTATAATCCACTCTGGACTTCTATTTGCACTACTTCAAGTAAAAGATTTCTTTGTTCTCTTATTTTATGCTTGTGGTAGTCATCTGTTAGAAAAACCTTGTATAAAAGAAATGTTAGTCTTAATTCCTATTTATGGACTTTCCAATAAGCAGCCTAGTTGGCATTTTCCTCCTACTCCCATTTCCCAAGACTTTTCCCCTGAATTAATACTTGCATCTCCCGCTTACTTTATAAGGTAGCTCAGAGAGCTAGGAAATATCCAAGTCCTAGGCCACATGCTTTAAAAATCCCCTTAGGTTCTACATAGTAGATTCCAGTACTGAAGCTGGTACATACTGATAGGAGAAGGTCAAGATGAGAAGGAGATGAGCAGAATTCAGCTCAGAAAGAAGATGCTAATTTGTAACTCCTAAGGGAGTATTGGAACAAACCACCCAGCAGGGCAGTACACTTAGGAGAGCTCTGACCTAAGCACAAAGCAGAAAACAGCTGCAATGGTTTAATGCATTGCTACCCCCAGCTGTCCTGCCATCCCCTCTGCCTGAGGACATTTCCACAACAGAACTCTTTCACAGTCGAGCACATTGGCTTTAATTGCCTGAGAAGTCAGTTCATGCTAAAATGCTAGACTGTGACTCTCAGCCAGTGAGGTACAGCTCTGCCCTGCCTTTGGCAGCTATGGTACAGAGGAGAAAAATGGGCAGAAGAGCAACTACAGATAGCAGAGCTGCTGTGTGAAGCCCTTTCCTCGCTCATCCTCTACTACTTACACCTACTCCCATGCTGTTCTCTCACTTCTGCCATGCAGCTCTTGGTGTAGCTGAATGGTGAACTGTCTGCTGAACTCAAATTTAAAATAACACAGAAAAAGAAAAAAGCCACATCAGTTCTCCATGTTGACTCTGCATGCCACTGCAGAGTGCCATGTTCAGAAAAGCAGGAACAGCTTGACATTTGGAAGAAGTGGCAGAAACAGGAACTACTTAAAATGGGATACGATGAAAAGCACTTCACGTCTGCCCTAAAACTGATGTGTCCTTATAATACATACACCAACCCAGGGATTTCTTGGGCAGAATGAATGAAACGTTGTGTTATGTAGGAATTTGAACTGCTAATCATTGTGTCAGGCCTCAAAAACCATACACAAGTAAATCTGCTTCAGTTCACAGGCTTTAATGGAGCTGGAAGTCTGGTCCCATCAGCAAGAACTAGTACAGAGTGCCTTATCAAACAGTCTTCATAATCTTGATAAAAAATAATCAAAATAGTGTTATGTTAACCATAACACTTTTTCTTACGTTTTTGATTACATTCAAAACCTCTATATGTGAAATCCAGAAATTAGGAACTAAATTATTAGAGGATTCTGGCAGCACCCTTCGAAAAGCAGTAATGATTAGAAGAAGTCTCTAGGAAATAAACATTTCCTTTTAAGAAACCTCCAATTGTAAGGTCTATCAAATTTTTAGGTTAAAAAGATAGATAGATAGATAGATAGATAGATAGATAGATAGATAGATAGATAGATAGATAGAGGTTTTAGTAATAACTTATTCAAGTTAATAATTTGTAATACACAATCTTTCTTTCAAAGCTTATAACCGTTTATGAAGGCAGCATCTATATTACAAAATTCCAAGCTCTAAATATATGTACAGTTAATCTACTTAAGTATTTATCACTGGGTTTTTTTCATAGATAAATTAGTTTCCACTCCCTTTTAAATAAACAAAACAACAGACAGTCAGGTGTATTCCTGGCACAGAGCAGATGCCTTTTTTGATCCCTAGAGCAGGCAATGTATTGATTATATAGTAATTAATTCCTGGAGCCTACTTTATGGAAAGTGCTGTGGGACTGTTGATTGAAAATGCCAGTAGGCATTAAGTAGTAATTGAATTATTTTACATTTGTCAACATCTAAATTTCTACAGGCCTTAGCAGGAATTCCCACTGTAAATATAATTGCTAGAATTAAGTAAAACTATTTTATTCTTAGACTGATTTTTTTAGGAAGGAAAAATGCTGTTTTAAGCAAAGTAGGGAGCTGCTTTCACACACAAATTTCCTTACATCATTAAAAATACCCAGGCAGAATAAATTTAGTTGTCTAAAATATATTCTTTGGATTATTTTCTGTGTAATAGTACATATTTCTGAACCACAGATTTTTTTATTCATCTATGCAACATAGTAAAAGAATAGCAACACAATAAATACCAGGTTACAGCATTTCTAAAGGTGTTTTCCCTAGATGAATGATAGAAGGCAATTTGGAGCAGTAACAGTTTAAAATGCTATAAAATAAAATTTTAAAAAATAGCCAAGCTTATGCTAATATAGTATAAGCTGAAGTATGCATTATTATTTTTAGCTCTATTTATGCTCATTAAACTTTGAGATAAGTATCACTACAGTCATAGATTGACTATACCATACCAATATACTAAAAAATACCTGGTCAAATTAGGCTTATGCCCAGTCCTTACAAGGCTCTACAAGTCTGGTGTTGCAGCTCTCATTGATCAGTTCTGCTCCATGCTTTTACAGCAACACTGAAGTTCATAATAGAAGAAGTTATTTTTGTACTGCCTTCTCAAAGCTCATTTTATTTCTGTATCACAAACACACCATTCCACCCCTCCACCCATCAATATTTTTCAATTGTTGTAAATCTGAGGTATTCCTAACTCAGATTATATCTATTATAGGATTTGCAGCGCAGCTGAACAAAGTTTCTGCCTGCACTAAGGGTGTGTGGAGGGCACCTAAGAAACAGATTGTGGTCAGAACTTATTAAAGCAGCTCAACTGCTAAAGAAAATGCATTGTGGAACTGCAACTCAAAGTAACTTTGTTATTTGACAATGTGGTATCGATAAGAAATAAGCCTTAAAGATGTATCTTAAGATTGCCCTGTATGAATCTACATCAGGTTGATTCCTTGCCTTTTGTTTAAAAGAAACCACAGCTGCATTTTATATACAAGCAAGTGTATTAAAAATTGCTATAAAGTCTAAATATATAAGAAAGAAACTCTTGCAGTTAATTAAATCTTTTATTATCTCAGAGGAAACACACTGAACACATATCTTTTGTGCTGAACTGGATATATTCAGTGTCATTATGATGAACAGTGTAACTGTTGTGCCTGCCTGAGTTCTCACTGTAGTTCTCACTCCTTCCAAACACAGCGTTCAAATGACACCACCATCTCTCTCAGACAGAAGCTGTAGCAGATAAAGCATTTTCTTTTAATTGAGCAGGCGATTAGACCTTTTATAGATCCTTTATATTACAGTGTAGCGGAACAAAGGGAAACAATTCACAAACCCACATTTCCAACCCACAGCAGCAATTTTGGTTTGGGATTTGGGAGTATACCTGAACAAAAAGAAGTGGTGGGTGAGGTAAACTGAACGTTTTGCTGAAGACACAAGAGGCTCTTTGTTAGAGCTTTACACCTCCGAGAAGGATTAAGTGGTAGCCCGTCAATGCAGGCATTGTAGTTGACACAAATAGTGTGATTCCTATGAAAATATTTCAAATTCTTACAGATACTTATTTTCTGTTTTGTCTTGATATGTATTAAATAATTTTTTATAGTTTAGGCTGACCTTGATTTGCAGTTTTCAATCATCTTATTTTGTGACTTCCTCTTTATACACAAACAAACAGACTTACTGAGTATTGACATCCCACCTTTTACCTGTTTTATCCCTGCTTCTTGTGCTCATTGTACAATTGTCCACATAAAAACACCCTTCGGCACAGTATTGTTTGAACTTGGACTAACAATGAGGATAAAGGTTTAGATCTAGTTTTACTTCCAGTCAAACTCTAACCACAAATATAATTTCTCATCAGGAATCAATGGTTGCAATTTGTTTTCATTTAAAACCAGGACATAGTGGTAACTATACAACTTTTGCATCTCTTTTCTTTTCCCCCTCTGTTTTCCCAGCCATCACGTGGGATTCAAAGTGCATTCTAAACAGAAGAAAATTAAATTTTCAATAAATTTTCTCTTTCTGATTAAAAAAAAAGTTTTAAAACAAGACCTGGATTTACAGGTCTAGCAAGTAAGGGTGCCCTTTTCACCACAGGCTATCCATTGGTAATTAAATCACACCAGTAATCTGATCCAGCATTAGACCTTTAGTAGCATGGTAGCACTGTCACAGACATTTTACATCCTAGAACCTGCAGTAAATTAAAAAGTCCTTGGAGACCATCACTACTTGACCTCTTGGTCTGCTGAATTCCAGTCAAGGGAGAAAAAAATCAGTTCTACTTTTAGCAACCTCCTCCACATTAGTTCAGTGTTTTATCAATGCTTGCCTACATTTCCTCCTATCTTTGGCAACCTTTGGAAAGCTCTAGAATTGATCCTACCTGAGAAATTTGAGACAGCTGGTAAAGCTCCTGGGAGAGGCAAGCTGACAACAGTCTGTTTTAATCTGAAGGAGAATTAATCTATAGCAAATTGAATTCTGATTTAGATAATCCTCACACATGCTTATTAGGCCTTCCCTTTTGTGCATTGTCTTCTATGGTTTGCCTCAGCTTTTTAGGGTGTTTTCAGATTGCCAATCCCTTTGAATGTGGTCTTTCTTATCCTGAAGTTGTCCTCACATCTGCTTATGGCAGGTCTGGGTGTTCTCTTTTGCATCTCTCGTGGGCAGGTGCTGGGACCGTGGCTGGGCACAGCAGAGCCATCAGTGCCCCTCGATGGCCACGGCTGCTGCCCAGCGAGGCAGGACATGGCCCTCGGCCCCAGGCAGGCTGAGCCATCGCGTGGCACTTCTCAGCAGCAGTGGGTTCACAGGGCCAGTGTGCCTGCTTGGCCCTCCTGCTTGGCAAACTTCTGCTCTCCCGACTCAAGAAGCTGCTGGTTTGTCCCATAATTAGAAATACTTCAGTGGCTCACTTCATAAGTGACCCATGTCCACGGAACAGGCCTTTGGTATCTGAAAGGGATGGCAGCTCATGGGATCAAACTGAAGGTCAGCTTATGTTTCCATTTCAGCTTGTTGCAGGTGTTTCATCTTTAAACACAGGAGGAAATAAGCCTTTTTGCTTTGCATTTCCATTTTGACGTGAATATTTGTATCACCTCTTCTGCTATAGAACCTCAGTTCTATATTCCCTCTTCAATAAGTACATGCTCTCAGTTCCTGGGCCCCTGAAGTCTGCAAGCTGACCTGTCTGCAAACAAACCTATTTTTACACATACATGTATGTGTCATATAGACATGAATGTTTTTCAGCAGGAGCTGAGCTGCCACCTCTGCACGGCTCCTGGCACAGGGGAGAGCCAGCATGTCCCTGAGCAGAAGTGAGTGCAACCTTAGATGGCAGCAGCTGTTGGACAAGTGTGGCTGGGTCAGGTAACTGTACCCTCAACTACAATTGCAAAGAGACGGATTTAAAACCCCTTGCTGGTGCTCTGCTCCCCACCCCGTTCCTAAGTCCAGGCTCCCCTGCCTCTGGGAGGAATAGGCTAAGGGGACTGAAGCAGCAGAAAATATTTTAACCACTGTTGTGGGCTCAGTTTATGCTGCTGGGGATACAGAGCAGGTCAGAGGAGCGCCCATGTGGGCTTGGTGGGAGCTATGGTAGCATACTGGGAGGGAAGCAGCAGGACAGACAGCTCTTGATGTGCTCTGTAAATTCACATTTCCACCTCACTGCAAAACCTGGCAGAGGGGACGACTGGATGTTTAACTAATATTCAGAGGCTCATCACAAAAGGACATAGCACAAGGGAAAAACAAAAAAGGAGAAACCTGTTTGTCATAGCAGCCTCACATTTTAGGGATAGAGTCAAGACTGTATAGATATGGATGTGCCTCAGTGCTGCTATGAAACAAGCCAAAACAGGAAAAAAGTGACTGATGTAATAAGAACCAAATTTGATCCTGTTTCTGTATACTTTTTTTAGCAGAATGCAGATAAGCAATGGTGTGTTAGAACAAAATCTGGGCTTTCAGGCTGAGAGAACATGACATCAGTGTGGAATGATCAAAATACGTGTGTGACAATAGCTATTACATTTGGATTAGCTAAAACAATGACACTTCAATTGCACCTTTTAAATAAGCATATCAAAGTTAACAAGGGTAACAGTGTCATTATTTCATAAGCATTGCAGGAATGAAGCATGCAACTGGTGACTTGGCTGGTGGGTCAGCCTGGGACCACTTACGGTTCTTTCTGTGCAGCCGTCTGGGGCTGGCAGCAGAAGGGGCTACTGCCTTATCTTCAGCCCCCACAGCTGAATTTTCTGGCTGAAATAGCTCTTCAGCCCTTACTAAGTGTTAGCAGGGTCCTGTCATGCTACACTGTTCCAAAGTATTTTATCTCCATCCTCAAATAAAGAGATGTTATCAGGTAGGAAGAAAAATTTTAAAAGAAAAGAAAAGACAAGAAGTGATCGATTTTCCATCTGAATGGGACTTGGCAGACCTGCTGAAAGCTTGTTTGAAGGCCCATGCTGCATTCCAGGTGGTGGGAGAGCAGAAGGAATGCTGTACTAATTCTCCCTCCAGCCAGACTGATGTCCAGAACAGATTTTTCACTGCAGATGAAATGGCAATATTCTGCCATGTAACTGTGTCCTGAGGGGCTGTTAAGCATTTTTTAACTTTAGTTGAGAGCTAAGAGGTAAGTCTGGTCTGTACTGCTACAAAATTTAACCACAAAAGAGCTGGAAATTCTGCTCTAGGAGACATTTTTACAGTCCACAAAGGAGCACACATGCTGACAGAAGAAACCTCACTGTAAAACAGTATGATGCTCCAGTCCTCAAGAAGTTATGATACAGCCCCTCACAATGTAAAATATTTGAGACTGCAATTACTTTTGCAAATCTGCAGAGCAGAGCTAAAGTGAAAAAATAAAATGCTTGCTTAGGCTTTAGCTCTGAAATGCTGACTCTGCATTTTAACTTTAGTCGCTAGCTTCAGTAACTGCTTTCAAATCTGAGTAGAGAGGAGGGGAAGGAATGCATCGCACTGGTGCATGACTGAATTCTCAGGGAGTTTGAGAACCGGAATCTCTTTCTGATCCAAGCAATTAACCAAAATTTCAAGCCTTGGCAGCTGTTTGTTTTCTGAAAGGAGGCAATTATACGACCACAGCGGCAGACTGACAGTGCAGGCAGAGAGCAGAGAGTAAACCTTTCTTAAATTCCACCTCTGAATAATGAGCTCAGATTTTTATGAACGTGTCTCACAAGAATAAGGAGAAAAAGATTACTTAGGACCACACTTGCATACCCTCACAAAATTCCCACTAGCTGGAATAGCAATAGTTGCATTTCTCTCAGTTATTTTGTGGAGCTAAAATACTGCTCCTAAGTCTTCAACTCAGAAAAAACAGTATTAAGAGTAAAACCAAAGTAACTCATACATAAGCACTCTCAGCAAGGCCAAACCTAGTCAAACACTATTTTTTTCTCCTTCAGACTCACTCTGGTATAAAAGAGTGTTAGTATAAATAAGATAGATGCGAGACATAATCTCTTACAAGAAAAGCCTTTCCTGCTCTTAACTAGCATACCCAGAGATGTTGTAAATAATGTAGAAACACTGTGTCTCAAGCTCTTACTATTTCTGTCCTTGAGTATCTCAGTTTACAAGGGGTTCTTTTTCTGCACTGTTACACATATGAGAACTGAGGGATTGCTTCTTGTTCAGCCACTTCCAGCAAACAGAATTCAGCCACGGCAGGGTACGAACTACTAAACAGGAATAACTAAGAGCTTATAGCAGAATGATGTGAGCATTTAATAGCTTCTGAGTGCCTTGAATTATATGAACTGTAGAGCACTTGAAGAACTATCTATCCTCCAACCAAAGATTACTCAGTCATACAAAATCTTGGCTTATGTTTTACAACAAATTTCAGCAAGGTTACACACCTGGAATGAAACTTTAAGTGAATGAAGCATTAAGGACCTTTTAAGTGTCAGCTTGTTTGACATTTTTTCTAGCATCTGAGGTGTCTGTTATTAGATGTAGAGCTAATAGGCAGAGTTGGATGTTGTTTTTTTTTTTTTTTCTTTATCAGGCAAGATCATGACATTCACACGAAGATGATGGAGTACAGGGCAGTTTTTTTCAGGACTTCCTGATCCTTGAGAAGGTAAAAGCAAAGTGCTCATACTACGAAAAACATGTATTTGTGTGAAGACCAACATAAAGGTACCTTACCACCAGTAATATTAATTTACTTTCCTCTCTATTGATGCCATGTGAGGATGAAAAATTATTAATATTCTTGTCTACCTAGAAAAATATTTAAAGATGTTTATTTTAAAATGTTTTCAGTGATATTTTTACATCGTTAGCATAAAGAGAGAATAATTACTATAATTGTTAGCTAGTTGTAACACAATTAATACAAAATTCTTCTTATCTTACCACTTGCCTATTTATTAAATTTTGAAATTGAAGATTATTTTCTGAGTTGAGCTTTAATAAATGCAGCATATGTTCATTGTCTTACTAATTAGTATGTTTATGTAAAAGTGGATGTACCATATTTATCTTGATTTAAGATAGCAAGATCCCAGATGAGCTTCCTTGCTGCTTCTGTGCTTAAACAATGCAGAGAAAATGTCCTGGGATCTAATTTTCCCTCCTTGCTGAATTGTGGTCATGACAACCATCTGCACAAGGATAAGCTTCACAGTACTGTCTTGTTCAAGGGTATCATTTTGGTGTTATGTTGTGTGATACAATAAGGTAATGGCAAATAATACTGTGCAGCAGTTGGTGCTCTCATCTACATACACTGCTGACTTACACTTTGGTTTTTGTGTGTTCTCATTTGCTCCTTTAATTTTTATGTGGATACTGGGCCAACAAAAGTACAAAAAACAAGAGTAACTTGCAAAAAGTACAGTACCATTTGAGAGAAGGGCTAAGGGAAATGCCATTCTTCTGACTCTTCAAATTTATCCATCCCTACTGAATACCAGGGAATTTACATGTTGAATCTAGTTTTTCTCTGCTGGGCCAGCAAGGCAGGAAAAAAAAAAACCTTTAAAATCCAACACTTTGCTTTTGCATTTCTTTATGGCAAGGGATTTCCTAGCAGTATATGAACAAATATAAACAGAAGTAAAAATAGTGCTAGGTTTTATTATTTAGCTTCTTTCTGGAATACAGCTGTTTATAAGATGATGTGGAATAAAGCTGAACATACCTATTATTAAGCAGAATATGACAGATAATTAAAGTCTTTTTTTTTCCTCCAAAACTTATACACAAGAAAGCCCTTACTGACATTGCAGGTAAAGTAATTTAATTTGGCTTTGGTCAGTCTGTTCCTCAAAGTACAGACGCAATACATCTGGAATTGAAAACACACAAGGAAAGATTGCTTAAGCTGTATTTTGAAACACTTTTGAGATACTGGCAGAAAACAAAAAAGAAAGTAAGTCAAGAAAGTTCCTTCTAAAGGTATGACATACAGTCTTACTGAATATGAGCAGAAGAAATAAGTGATTATTTTACTTACTGCTAGCACTGAATACAAAAGATTCTAACTTGCTCCAAATCAGATTAATCATGCACATCACACAGTAGAGTAATGGGAATGCTGGAAAAAGTTGTTTAAGCATTCTGAGTTGCTAAACTTGCCAATTTTTATTATTGCAGTTGATTTTTTTGCCCCACGTATGTCAGTCATTAACAAAGATCCTCCTTCTGCAAAAATAGGTTTTCCAGTTAGAGCATTTTAAATTGAAAACCATTTGTAAAGGAGCATTTGCACATTTCCTGTAAGATTTCTAACTCTGTACCAATCTGGTCAGGCTATGCAGAGGAATAATCATTCTTACAATTTCTATGAAAATTTTTTGTCCTAGAATACAAGTTACTGAACTTGAGTCACCTGTGTCTCTGTACCCCTCAGCCATTTGATTTACCTGATCTAGCAGATGGATTGGATGGGTAGGAGTCACACACCTGCTCTGCTAAAGGGGCAGATGGAAATTCAGTGACTCGCTAAAGTCATCACAAAGGATCTTATAGTATGAGTTACTAAATTAGGTTGGTGGGAGGTGTCTATGTGGGAGGTATAGAGCCTGGAATTTTCTAGCTACCAGTAAAAGCTGAGTTCAGAGGAAACAGTTTAGATTTTTTTTTTTTAATTATTTTTTCTTTTTTTTGGTGTTTGACTATGAGCTCTTGCTGTTCTTGTTGGATATTACAGGAGAATTGCATGGAATTGAGGTTGTGGTAAAATACTCAGTCTGCTCTTCTTAGTAATAAGGCTAAAGGTATCAAGCTCTGGGGGTACATCCTGCTATAACGCAATCTGATTAATGGCAAACAAATAAATGTCTCTAATTATTCTCATATAATCTAGAAATTCCTAGTTTGTTTTTGTGCTGGTCTCACATAATACTATTCCATCAGCAACTCCTAGCTTTGTGACAAGTGGTGCTTTATGGGTAGGATGGGGCCATGCAGCTCTGCAATTCTGCAATGAAGTTCTGCAAACTCCTGCCGGGAACAGTATTTCAAGGACAAGGAGCATAGAGACGGCACATATCTTCCTTGTCACAAGATTTGGTGTTGAGTTTTTGGGGGTTTTGGAGCTGGTGGTGAATTCTAGGCAAGTGATTCTACTTTGACAAATTTCGATTAAATTAATTTTAAAGATACAGTAGAACAACAGGTAAGACCTTCCACTAGAAAGTTTGTTTTTTTAACTTGGCTGAACACTGCTTCTCACACAACTATTGTGATTTAAAAACAAGAACTTGTATGGAGATATACTTCAGCTATACTACTTTTTTTTTTTTTTT
>VWZN01000916.1:370389-383756 GCA_013396955.1 Regulus satrapa
CAGGGAGGCAGCGGGCCGGCCGGCGGGGCCGGGGGCTGCGGCGGAGAGGGGCCATCAGCCCCGCGCCAGCTGTATTTTCATCGTCTCCCTTAAGGATATTGTCCGGGTAGGCTGCGTTTGCTCGAGTGCGAGGAGAGCAGCACAAAGAGGTAGTGGTGCTCGTTGGTAACTTTGATTTTGTGGTGGGTTTTTTTTTTTTTTTATTTCGTCTGTTTGTTTGGTTTTTTTCTTTGTGTGGCTTTGTTTTCTTTTCTTTTTTTTTTAAAGGTTTGTTTGTTTGCAATGCCTCACTTATTAATTTCTGTCAGGCTTAGTGGATTTGAACGCACAGCAGGGTTTTTGGTCCGCTTAAATGTGCTATCTTGCTGCCTGAAAGGATATGCAGTAATGTTTTTGTTTTTTGGTTAGTTTTATTTATTTATTTATTTTGGTATTGGATTCTGTGGAAAGAACGGGCCGGCACCTCTTTTAGTGAAAGAGAACAATATGGGTCTGTGCTGGGTGCTCCGGACGCTGATGTTGGCGTTGAAATACGAGGGGGTGCCGTTCATCCATGAAGGATCAGAGTGCTATTAGAAGTAGAGGGCCTGCATAATTAAATGAAAGGCTCTGCCAGGAGAGCCGTGTAGCATTATGGTTGTTTCTGGAATTTGTGATAGGCCCAGCTTATCATAACTTTAAAAGGTCATGGGTAAGGACATGTTTTTTTCCTGACTTAGTGTAAGGGAATGTGGTCAGTGATAGACACTCAAACTCCCAAAAGTGTGGGATAGTAACAAAAAAGTTTCCCTCTTGTGTGTTTTTATTTTCTTTTCTATTTTTTTTCCTCTCTTTTGATCCGTAGTCTGGCTGGTAAAAACTAACACGGTGATATTTGTCACTTTTTTTTTAAGAGCCGAAATGACAAATTATTTGAAAGCATTTGAGATTAAAAGAGAGGGGGAAATATTTTGTTTCTGTGTTATTAGAATACAGCTTAATGGGTTCATAGCTTTTCATTTAAAGGAGAAGAAGGGACAACAAAGATTGAATGTATGAAAGGAAATGCATAATATAGTGAAAATGAGAAGGGCCTTTGCAAGGAGCTACAAGCTGTGAAATGTGGGTCTGTCCTGAGAACGAAATGTAGCAACCTTTTCCAGTTAACCCTTATTTTGTCAAATGTGTGTGTGTGTGGCTTCTTGACAACTTGCCTTTTCTCTTCTGGAAAGAATTTAAAATCAGATGTAGAAGCTTCTCATATGACTTAGTACAGCTAGTCGGCAGGGTACATATATTTTTTTAATAGGTGAAAGAGACATGTATTGGTGGTATGAAGTTATGTTTGTCCTTCTCTGCACCAGGACATCAGGTAAAATTTATGAGAAGAGCAGCTGTAACAAATAAGTTCCAGTTAATTTCCCAGTAGACAGTGGAGTTCTGTATTCCCTGGAGATGGATGTGAATTAATGCAGAGGCACTAAAGCATTTTTGTGCTCCTCATGCGCGTTGTGGAGGAGGAAGCTTGGAGATGTGACTGGAAGCACATGTGACTGGAAGGCAGCATGAATCTCCTCTTGGTTTGAGGGCCGCCCGCCCGTTTTGCGTGACCGGCCGTGGTCTCCTGGCAGAGTTGGCTTCGCCTTCTCCACGGGCTTTCCTCGCTGGAAAATGTGGGGAAATGTCCTTGAGCAAAACACAACGGGGAATTATAACACCACAGGTACGGCTGGAGAGAGACTCTCCCTGGAGGAGTGAAATCAAGATGCTTTGCTTGCTTTGAGAGAAGGAGAGCTAATGATGAGCGCGTTCCTGATCAGTCTGGGCGTACTTCATTCACTGAATATCTTCAAGGATAATCTGCTTTACTTGTGTTGCAGATCTATTTATTTTTTGTTTCTGTGGAATGCTTACGGAGGGTGTTGTTCTTGCAGACTAACCTTAAAGAGGAAAACTTATCATGGGCTTCTGGTCAGCTCTGAAATCCTTTTTCTTGCCCGCTTCTCTGGAGCAGGGCAGCGTGTTTATTATTCCTGCCATTGCTGGGGTGCAGGCTCACAGTCCCTTGGGGGTGTTGCAGAAACCCAAAAGGCAGTTGTTGTATTCACAGGGGTGCTGAGGATGCAGCGAAGGGGAGTTGTGGCCTGAGAGGTGTCTTGTGACCTGTTACCGTGGTTTTCTCCCTACCTTCTGCCTCTTCATGTGCAAGCCCACGATGGATCCCAAACAAATGGCTCTCGCAGTACACGACTGCCCTGTCCTACCTCCCTAAATGTGGTGCTCTCTAATGAATGAGCTGAGTCGTGGTCTCCTGGCCTAGAATAGCAAGTACAAGACCGAGGGGAAGTGATTATTTCCTTCTCCACCAAACTCATTAGACAGCATCCCAATAGAATGCTGTGTTTGGGTGCTGCCACTGCGAGAGACATCAACCCAGAAGAGTTGGGTGTGGGGCCACCAGCACCGTCAGGGACTGGAGCAGTTGTGCTGTGAGAGGGGCCTCAGGGAGCCGGGTTCATCCAGCTTCAGGATCCAACATGGCTCCAGCTGTTAACAGAGGCACAGGTACCAGATCTGAGCCACAGGCAAGGTGGGAAACGTGGCCTTAGCTTGGTTATGTGGAGTTATCACTCCAGACAAGAATAATTTCCCTTTTCTGCCATCTTCTAGGCAGTTTTTAGCTGTCTTCTAGCTAGCTTCTAGCTTCTGTGGGCACTTGTTGCTTACCTGACTTTAGTCACCAGATCTCTCTGTGAGGTACTTTAATTTGTTTTAAATGTCAGTCAGTGAATCCATATTAAGGGAAAGGAAACTGAATGGGAAGCGAATGGAGAAGCCAGTTGGTCATTCCAGAGCTGCTGGGAAGGGAGCAAGCTGTATTGGGTAAGCCATGTGTGAAACTGCCACGAGTTTTGTGTGTTGTTAGCCCTTGTTAGAACTCCACTCCCCTCATTCCATGTGAGTGTTAACTTTCCTGCTCTAAGGAGAGAAGAACAGACTGTGAGCATTTTACATCTTAAAACTTCTTCATAGTTCAGTTCCCTCTAATAAAGGATAATATAGAGCTAGTTTCAACTTTTAGACAAAAATAATTGTGATTAATCAGCAGTAACATCATACTTCCAGAATCTGGTTATCGTAAGTTTTCATTATATTTTTCTTTCTTGTGGGATGCCACATTTCAGCTTTTGAGATAGATCCTAAATCTTTGTGAGCTGTCTTAGTAGAATGCTCTGTGTTTGATTTCCGTCTTAATTCCCTTCTGATATTTTTTAAAGTAATCACCCCTTCACTGTGATTTGTATTTACTAGGAATAAACGAGTGATTTGTCCCACTTTGAGTTCTCTCAGTGAATTAAAATTTTCTCTTCATGTTCTTAGGGTACTTTGTTACTAAAACAGTATTTTTAATACTTCCAGAAGCTCTCTGTGCTCCTAGGGTAGCTGTGATCTGTTACTATTGCAGCATTTGTGAATCGGGCATCTCTTCTCAAAGTTTCCTGGAATTGTGTGGATTGTCAGTGAACCTGACTAGTTCGGGCAGGCGGTGCCAGCGGAGGGACAGCCGTGTCCCAGGTTGCTTGTTAGCATTTATTCAGCTGTGCTTGCACACCCTTCTGTGAAACAGATCAGTGAGCTGACATGGCTGGGAAGGAAAAAAAAACCCAACAACAAAAAAACCCGACAAAACCAACCCATCAAGGGAGTTTTTCTTAACAGAAGTTTTTTCACAGCAGTTGTTGAGACTGAAAGAGTACAGGAGTATGAATGATCTTAAGGAAAAGGCACTTGGAAACAAGAATGCTCAGTCTTTTCAATCCTTCAGCCTTTTCACATCTTTTCCCTCAGCTTTTCCACTTCTTCCTGCTGTAGGATGGCTGTAGGGGTGGAGGAGTAGAGGCACCAAATTAACACAAAAATTTTCTGACTGCTGATAAGGAGATTAGAGTTACAAGCGAGTCAAAACTAACAAATATGATTTTGATACATACAGTGCTAGGTGTAGTAACTCTTTATGGTTCATGAATCAGACTGATTTATTTGGTTGACTTGGGAGGGAGTTTACTATTCCACTGTCTGTTTACTATTCATCTCCTGCTTCTGCAACATATTATAAACCAATACATTAAGCAGATGAATGGAAGGTGTCCTTCTGCCTATCTTGCTTGAAAATACCTGTGGCTATGATTTGGACTCCAAGGTGAGAATCAGTGAGCATTTTCAGTACTTCATGGCATCAACTTCTCAAGAAAAGGTGGAAGTGCATTTGAGTTTCAGATGTATATCAGTGCACAGACACATTTTACTGACTGCCATCAGTAACTTCTGAAAGATTGTATGGATATACAAGTACTTTGTTGTTTTTGTTTTAGCACTTGAAGCACTGAGTAATAGACGTAAAGCCATGCAGTGTAGCTTGGTTGAGAAAGTTAAATTTGATAATGTAGGTCTTTATACTAGGTAAGATTTTTTGAAAAACAGTACATCTGATGAATATTGTGCAGTTGTAAGTTCTTGGAGAGAAGCGTTTAAGATGGTTGGAAAATTGTTATTTCAAGATTACTAATCTTGTTGGTAACTATGTTATTGTATGTTTGGAAGGTGCTATCAAGCTAATTTTAAGGAAGACTGGAAAGCAAAATGCTGAAAAATGTGGCACCTTTACCACCTTGCTTGCCAATTTTGAACTTGTTTGCATTTTAACTTCCAACGAAAGTTTTATTTTAATGGTAGGTGTGACTCCTTGGCATTCCACTACAACAGTTCGAGCTGTGTGACAAGACAGATGGGCACATTAGTAACACGTTATTCGTGTAGCTTTTACCCTGGTCTGCCCCGCATTTCTTGTGCAGTAGATCCAGAAGATACTTCAGAGACACCTACTTTAAGTGACTTAGGTCCTGTTCATCCAAGTCGACTTGTTAGAACAGTTGGCTTCCTACTTCATTGCAGTCAAAAACATTGAGGGAGTTGCCCTGCAGAGAGACTTCCTAACCCTGTGGAGGGCAAGTGTTGAGTGTCTGTGAGGCTGTTGCAGTGAGTGACCCCGCTTTCAGTGAGTGGGGTGAGCCAGGAGCGGCTGCAGCAGGAGCTGCGGCGTGAGCCAGATCCCAGGCGGTCACTGCAGCGCTGCCCTGGCTCACTGAGAGAGCAGAGGGCGCCGGGGAGGAGCGTCTGCCTTGGGGGCTCACATCTCTGCTGTGTGTCAAGGTTCTTCAGGTCCTGAAGCTGCTGCTGTGTGTGTTTACATTGTTCTGTAAGCGAATGTAGAGATTCATAAAAGTGTTTTGTGGCAGAAAATGATGCACGCTTCTTTTTGGTTGTGATTTCAATGGTGTTGGGAGACAAACTTTTGTACTTGAAAGAATGCTTTTGAGGACACTTTTTTTAATATAAAGCTCACAGTTTTTTTTAAAGTTACAATCTGTACTGTTTATGATAAATGAATTTGTGTCTTTTTGTGTATTCTGGTACGAGATCTTACACACATTTTTTTTCAAGTACTGGAAAAGAAGAGCAAACATTGCTGCCTTGTAGCAGGAATAGCTACCTATTTCTAGGCTAGCCTAGGTAGGAACCTAGCTTTTTCTAGGGTCTTGAACCCCAGAAGAATTTTGGAAAGAAAATCTTTCAATCTCTCTGAGTAGTTCTGTCAAACGAATTGTAAATCGGATGCTAGTGCAAAGAAAGCAAAACATAAGTGTCTTGGTCTGGCACATTTTCACTCTGTTATTATAAACCTATTTTCAATGCTGCATGTATCCTGTCTCATTTATCAGAGGTTAGAGGAGAGCTGAGGAAAAGTAGCAGTAACTTGAATCAGCTTTTGTGTAAGAAGCAGCAGAATTGGTGAGATTCTTTATTTGGGAAATCTGGCTGGGCGGTGGTTCTGAACATTGTTACACTCAGCATGAAGAGAGAAGATGGAAAATGAGAGTTTAATTTTCTGATGCAGTGATGAAGGCGGTCAGATCAAGTGACAAGGTGTCAGCTGTGAAACAAGCCAAAGGATTTTTCTGTTTCTCTGGTCTTCCCATGCACCCATCTGAATACTTTTGTGTTTGGGATCGTGCAGGACTTAAACTGGTGACCCAGGTGTGCATGAGAATGCCAGAGAGCCATTCTAGCTGCTCTTACTGTCACGTCGTTATTAAATGTTACATTGATTACAAATATGCTTAAGGCAGCTGATTTTGTTGCTCCTAATCTTCTGGGTTTAAACCGCTTAATGTGATATTTTAAGCCCTTACCTTTCCAGTTTTATTGTTATATTAAATGTGAGTAGTAAATTCTTTAGAGAGAAGATGCCTTTCTCTTTGAGGCTGTAGAGCAACTTCTGAAATATCTGTATAGTAATGCTCAAACTCTATGGGACGCTGATTAGTTTACTGTTGTTGTTGGTGCTTAGAGATTATTCAGATATTTCTGGTGCTGATAATGTACCTAAGATATCTTCAGTGAGGTGAAACTGCTCTTCAGTTGATGGTATCCTATTTAATTCCCTGATCCCTAATTGTGTTTGCATCCTAGTTACACATGTAGTCCCTAGAGAAAATACATTTGGCTATACAAATGGTAACTTTATTACATAGTCTCAAATTCTGAGTATTGGGTATGAAGTTGTTCCTTGTGCACTCTCTGGTCCCGTTTTATAATTTTCTGTAATTTACTGCTTTAATTGAAGAGTAGAATCTTAAGCTAGTCTGACAGAAAAGCATATGCACACTTACATATAGATCAACTATATATTGTGGAGTATATGATGAAAAATGCTCATTGATACAAATAACTTACCATTTTGGGTTTCATGTATGAAGGAAGGTTATAAGATCTGTTGTTTTCCACCCTTACTCTAGCAGAGGGGAAAAATTATTTGACATGAGAAATTCAACACGTAGACATTCTTCCTCTGCCGGAAAGCTCTACAGCTCTGCTTGGTGGCATTGCATGATTCTGTGTTGGAGGTCTGTCAGTATTTACCTCGAGCAAGGGTAATGCCCAACCTGTGCTCTCCCAACCAAGGTAATGCAGTTAGAATTGGCACAGGGTGTTTTTAGCTTCCTTGGAGGTTGAGCAAACTGGCTGTCATTGGAGTTTTGCATAAGTAATCCTGTACAGAATGGTTTTGATGTGTTTTTCAATGCTTCCAGTGGTTTTATGAAGATTCTCTGAGCTGGTGTTTGTGTGTCCTCGTGCTCATTTACTTCAGTTCATTTCCTAGAACACTTCTCTTTTATAACCGTGTCCCTTTCGGGTTTTGTACACTTGTACAGTAGCAGAGGCCCCGCTGCCGAAGGTGTGTGAAGTCAGGAAAGACGAGCAGGTCTTTTGTTGCCTGAAGCTGTGGAGCTGTTGCTGCTGGTGTTTGCGATCCCCGGTCCCTCTAACCCCGCTGTGCTCCCCTTGTTGCTTGCCCTCCGCAGAGACTCCGCGGCCGTGGGTAACTCACTGGTCCAGAAGCGCTCTCCTGTACGCCGCAGCCACAAGAGCTCCGCGTCTCTGGCCAAGCTGCCGTTACGGGATGGACAGAAAGCCAAAAAGCCACTTTGTAAATTTGAGGAAGGTCAGGATGTCCTAGCTAGATGGTCAGATGGCTTGTTTTATCTTGGAACTATCAAAAAGGTAATTGCCTTTTTTAACTTCACTGGAGTCTTACTGTGTTGCATATTGTTGAAAATTGTGGTATTGTTTTCTCAACTCCTGTAGTATTAAATGCGTTATTCTGCTCGGTGCTTTTACTCATGACTTCCACTGGATTTGTCTTTCAGATAAACAAACTGAAACAGAACTGCTTCATTATATTTGAAGACAGTTCCAAGTCCTGGGTTCTCTGGAAGGACATACAAACAGGCAAGAACTTCCATGAAGTAGTCTTTTTTTTAATCTTATTTGTTTAGATTACTGTTATTTGTTTAAGAAGATGATTATATTATATTCTTCTAAAGAGTGATATAATTTAATGTGATCCAGGAACAAAAATTACACAAATGAGAAAAAAGAAATTCAAACAACTGTCACTGAAGTTACTGTATTGATTTGGGCTTTTTTTTTTGTTGGCTTTCACATGTGTGAGGTGAAGACTTCTAAAAATAATCACATTTGAGTTTGTTTGGGTGGGTGTAGATTATGTTCTCTGCCTTAACAGAAAATTCCAGGCCCTAATTTACACCAGGTTTATATTCTTTGTACTGTTTTCAGTTGAAATGACATAATATGGAAAGAAACTAAAGCTTGGTCAATGTTAGCTCTGAACAGAGTTTTGACATTTGAAAGGAATGCCATAAATGTTGCACATAAGAAATTATTACAGGTTTTGGAGTATTCATGTGATAGAAAGAAATGAATAGTTATGGAGTGAGGTACCTATTACGTAATACCTGACTGGTTTTCAGACATTTTGATAGTAGTTAATGTTTTTATAACCTAATGCTAACGGAGCATGGATGATAATTTCTTCTGAGAATCAGTTACGGTTTCATTGTACAGAAGCAATGGAAATTGCTCTGTTGATGTTTAAGGTAAACACTGTCTACTTAAAGGAGAAGCTTTGTGTTTGCAATAGCAAGTAATCAACTTTTTTTCTGAAGCTTGAAAAAAATACTGTTCTGCTTCTGTGTAGTACCAGTTTATGCTCTCTGATTCATTTATCCCAACTATCAAAATTTAATAAATGAGTATGAGAGAATTTCAAGTTGTTGATCATTATGGGTCCCTTCCAACTCAGAATATTCTGTGATTAAGGAGTTTGTATTTTAATCAACTGTTACATTGGTATGTGGTATAAATGGAGCAAAACAATAGTTTTGTTTCCGATTTGCAAACTTGTTTCTCCTTCCTCTACCATAACTGTGTGCTTTTGTGTGCTTGCAGATAGGTATAAATAATAGTAACTGTAGTAATGTTAGACTTTGAGGCAGCTTTGGCAGATCTGTCAAAAAGGTATGCACAGTATGTATGTATTTACATGGAAAGAATCACAAAGTAATATAAATATGAAAGATCTATTAGTTGTCGAGATAGTATATATTTATAGTTATTTTTAGCCTAAATTTATGTTCTTTATTCAGTTACTGAATTTTTATTGTTGATGTTGAGGAGCTGTGGACCGTGTAGTCTTTGGGCAATATAAAGCCTATAAATATCTGGTAGCTTATCATAAATATTTATAGCACATTCTGTTCAAAATGTCTGAATATGTTCTTATTGAGAGGTTTGGCACTGTAACAACGTGTTTCTACAATGCATGCATCTGTAAGTGAAGTTTTGAAGAAGGCTATACATGTGGTAACTGTTCCAACTGCAGATATAATCTGAAAAAAAATCACAATCTCGTCTTTGTCTAGGAGCCACTGAGAGTGGGGAAATGGTCTGTACAATATGTCAGGAAGAGTATTCAGAAGCACCAAATGAAATGGTTATATGTGATAAATGTGGGCAAGGTAACTAGATTTTTTTTCTATTTCCTGCATTTTAAAAGATGTTTTGATTTGTTTCACAAAGGAGGATATTTGCCCGGCTATGACTGACTGCTCAACTGATCTTAAATTTTGTAGCCCTTAGTGGCTATTAACAGCTCAGTGAAAGATGATAATCCATGTTAAAGTGACTAACACCTGTTCTGTAAGTCAAGACTATTTTTTTCTACTAAGAAAATGTAAAAGACCATTTTGATTGTGTTACCAATCTTTTTTGTTCAGGTTTTGGCTCTAAATTATGGATAATGCCTTATAGTTTCAATAACGCTATGTATAGTTAATTCTGTGTAAGCTTTGTCATTTTAATAAGCTGGGCTGATCATCTTTCCTGCAGGTTACCATCAGCTGTGTCACACACCAAATATTGATTCCAGTGTGATTGATTCAGATGATAAATGGCTCTGTCGACAGTGTGTCTTTGCAACAACAACAAAGGTATGTTTCTGGGAAAAAATGTTAATGCATTTCATATTGCCTGCATCTTTTGTTTTTGAAATTGAAGCAGTAAAAAGATATGTGATCTCTTTATCTTTGATCTGAACACAAATTTTGTGTATTGATAAGTAATGCTGTTTTTAGAAACTGACGATGTTTCACTTTTAAACAAACATGCTAGTATTAGAACAAAAATACGCCTGAACACATTTGGCAGGAAAGTTCTGTAAACTTTTTTACAATCAAATGAGAAGCTTTAAAAGTTTCAGAAATACATTACTTTTTTTGTAAACTAGTGTGTCTGTTTTGGCCCAGAGAGGTGGTGCGCTTAAGAAAGGACCAAATGCCAAAGCACTGCAAGTCATGAAACAAACGTTACCTTATAATGCAACAGACCTTGAGTGGGATGCAGGTCATAAAACCAACGTCCAGCAGTGTTACTGCTATTGTGGAGGACCTGGAGAGTAAGTAAATGGATAGCATGTAAGAACTTTTCTCTACTGCAGGTACAAATTTGGACTATTTTCTTGTAGAATTCCCTGTGAACTTGTTAGTTTCTGTTTTTCTTGTGTGTACATATTAAAAACTGAATGTAGATTTGAATTCCCAATACATTTTTGAAATGTTTCACAGTGGGAGATGTTGTATTTATTTTTTTCTCCTGCAAAATATTTCATTTAAAAAAAAATTTGTCATATGACCATCACACATCATCACAGTACATTTTCTAATGAGTAAATGTTTTTTGTGTTGCTACTGTTGATGCGTTGAGTTTGGATGAGCTGTTTATTGATGATCTTGCAGTTCTAGGCAGAATTTTTTCTGATGTTAACACAGCTCTGTCATAAGTCATAAAAACAAATGTACCTAGAGACTAGTTTATTGAATTTGGTTGGAATAGACAGCTGTCTGATTCTACCATAATGTTATATCCTGGTTTTCAGTCACTGGCAGGGGAAAGATTTTATCTTTCTCTTATGATATTACAGAGTCCGCTGCTGGTGTTTTTTAATTTTTTTTACAAGAAAGGTAAGAAGAGGACTTCTTAAGCAGGTAGAGATTGAATAAGATAGCATTGAAGTTTTGGCAAGTAAAGAGTCCCACAAAAAAGCAAAGTTTGAGTGCGTACACACAGGAGAGAGCTCTGGTTTGAGACTTGAACAAACATGACTGTCAGTTTTGCATGGTTGCTTTTCCCAAGGGAGAAGCTGAAAAAGGAAAATGTGTAAACTATGAGGTTTCTTTTGAGGATTCAAATAGTTGGATCCCCAGAGCAAATGTTTGTGACTTAATGCAGTTGTGTTGTGCTTTAGAAAATAACAAGCTAATCTAGTATGTCAGAAGGAGATTGTATGGAGTTCCTGAATTCTTACTGAGAACTAAAAAGTGGATGTCAGAGTAAATTAAATGTCTTTTTTTCTTAATGTAGTAATTAATTCTTTTACTAGGCTACCTTTTATTATTCCTAGTCTGCCTTTTCTAATAATTCATTATGGAACTAAATATTATTGAAATATCTGTAGAGATGACGGTTTTATAAGCTGAATATCAGTTTGGGTCAAAAAAACCTTTTCCTATTTAAATTAAACATAATGAAGAAACAATTTTCAGTAACTTTTTTGACACATCTTGTATCTCTTTCTGTTGTTAAAGCTGGTATCTAAAGATGTTGCAGTGCTGCAAATGTAA
Source organism: Regulus satrapa (assembly GCA_013396955.1). Lineage (NCBI taxonomy): Eukaryota > Metazoa > Chordata > Aves > Passeriformes > Regulidae > Regulus > Regulus satrapa. The sequence continues at coordinate 381,969 of VWZN01000916.1, forward strand.
ACAGTGGTTTCATGAGGCTTGTGTGCAGTGCCTCCAAAAGCCAATGCTTTTTGGTGACAGGTAAGAAAATTAAGCTGTACTTCATGGTTGTGTGTATTTAAAATGTGAGGGAAGTCTCACATCTTATGGGCATCCATAACACGACAGTGTTTTTCAAAAAGGGATTGAGTTTTGAGTAGAAGTTTATACATAAGACAGCCTGTATTTGGTTGCCAGGAAATTGCAGTTTTTCATCTCAGTTAAATGAGGGATGCAGTGGGTGGTGGAGAGGTGACCAGTGGAGAGTTGGATTCCAGCTGTTACTGCCTTCACTTTGTGTGGAAATCCTCTATGTGATGGGTGCAGCTCTACATCCTCTGCTCATGTGTGAGGAGGTAGGAGAAAAAGAAACAAAAAAGAATGCTGGTCTGTGCTTTTANATCTGGCCAGTAGGTATCAGTACAGATTATAGAAGTTGTTAAAGTGAGGTAAAGAATACAGGGACTCACAAATACCATAAGGCTGAGTTTCATTTTGTTCATAATCAGGGTGTTAGAGCATTGTGTGTGTATATGGACACCCACCACCCAGACAGTGTACATATGTATATGTGTATATTTTTAGGTTTTATACGTTCATTTGCTCAGTTTGCAGTTCTGGACCAGAATACCTCAAACGTTTACCCTTGAGATGGTAAGTATGAATTTTAAAAGAGAGGGTGATTTGAATACATGCCCGGCTTTTCTTTTTGGTGTTTTGGTTCTTTTTGCTAAAAATAAAATATTTTTTAGCTTGAGCTGTTTCCTGAATCTTTCTCGCCCTGTGTGAGATCAGGGATGAATTTCTTTCAAAGTTTATCTTTAAGGGTAGAGATATATTGTGATTGCATGCTCTTAGAATTCGATCCTGGGATCATTCAGTGAAGTAAAAAGCAACTACTTACTTGTTGTATATGTGAAGACTGAGATATCTAAGTAAAGTGTTTTTTGCAGGTTTAGGATCCTGCTGTATTATGTAAGCCAAAGGTAGTGAGTACCAGAGCACACATCCTGATACATTTTATAATAGTTTCCTTAAATAGCCTTAATGGAACTAGTCTGTAGTAGTGGATAAATATCTAGTGCTAACAAATCCATGGTGAAAATTATCTTGTTAGATGTTAATTCACCAAGATACTTGTATGAATTCAGAACTGATACATTCAAGTATGAATTCAGACTTGCATACATATCCTATGGTCCAGACCAGTTTTGGAGTTGAAAAAAATACCATGACAGTGAGGTGAGGCACAAATGAAAGTGAGGTGCAAAACAAAATCACATGAAGAGAAATTGCAGGAGACTTTGTAGTGTTGTCTGGATTGAGTATCTTAAGTTGGGCTTTGTGTTCCTCCACTTGTATAATGCTAATATCTTTTCTACTAAGTTGTTTCATAGGAAAGCAATTGGAAGAAAAATACTTGTTTTCTCTGGTTTTTTTATTCAAATATTCTAGGGTAGATATAGCACATCTATGCCTTTACAACCTAAGTGTTATTCATAAAAAGAAATATTTTGATTCGGAGCTTGAACTTATGGCCTACATTAATGAAAACTGGGATAGATTGCATCCTGGTGAGGTAAGTAAGTAGAATACCCTTTCTTGTTTTTAAACCAGCACGTACATATATCCTGAAAGTTGACAACCTGTGAACTGTTTGACTCTGGATGTTAAATCCTTTAATACCTTAAAATTTAGTAATCCCAAATAATAATTTTTGGTTTCCTTGCAGAAATAGAATGCTTTTGAAGTGGTGCATATTTTTCTAAA
>VWZN01000916.1:393082-403593 GCA_013396955.1 Regulus satrapa
CATCAACAGTTGTTCAGGTTTTCATTAGTACCAAAATATTTTGCTGGCAAATACTAATTTTTCAAATACAGCTATAGTTTGCCATTCTTTTCATACAATCTTTCTTCTAATCTGTTTACTGATACTATTTCACCAGTGTGTGATCTTCTTGTTCTAATTTATGTTTCCAGCTTCTCAATTTGACATTACTCACTTTGCTTCCCATGGTTAGCTGCTTAGTGTTTGGCACTGTTTGACTTCTATGTGGTTTTGGTTTCCTAGTCTTCTGTGTATTTGATGTTCAACACAGCACCTTCCAATCCTGACATCAGCAGTTTTAACAAGCTCATTTACTTTAAGACCCACTTTAAATTAGCAGGAAGCTAATTAATAGTTCTGTCTTGCTCTAAGTGAAGTTTTTTCCTGTAAGCACCACTTCCAAGTCCTTCATTTGTGCTTTGCATTCTCTAATGAATACTCACAACACTTGGCTATTGTTGCATTCATTTCTATCTCCATCCAGTGGGACAGTTACTGCTTTGCTGTGTACTGTTTTTCTCATTCATGGTCATTACTAAGGTTGCCTGCTTTGTGTTATGTGGTTGCTCTGATCTGATATTCATAACTTCACAAATTGGTTGCATGATAGCAGAGACGAGAAGGCACTAAGGGTAAAATTCTAAAGCTCATCAACAATACCTGGAAACTGTGGGAAAGGGAACTAATGAACAACTGGAAAGGTTTTAACACCATTATATCCTTAAGCATAAAAGGACTTTCATTAGATATTTAATTTTCCTTAACGTTGAAATGTATAGATACACACTTCGAGAACTTTTCTTTTGGCAACTCCATGCCTTCCCTGTGTATTTGTGTTCAAATTCAGCAGGTGGCAGATGCACAGTGAAGATAGATGTAGTTTCCAGAAACTTGGCGTGCACCAAGGCAAGAAAGAAAGGAGTTAGTGAACAGTATGGGTTTTGAGTCTCATTAACTGTTGTCAACTATAACACCAGATGGCATGAGAGATGTAACTTGGATGCTTCTGCTGAAACTTCAGCACTGTAGGTGGGCTTACTATTACTTCTAAGCTGTTTTTCACTATTTTATTACTATTTAATTATCTTTGCCTTTGAAAATCAACAGATATGTTATGAGAATTGTTAAGTTCTATAGCTTTTGATTGCATTTTTAAATTTCTGTAGTGGTTTGTGTAAATTGTGCTTTCTCATCTCTGTACCTCACTATTCATAGAGTATTCCTCCTGTATGAATAGTGAATTTCTGTGGAATACTACTGGAGCCAGAGAGAAACATGGTTTAATAGAAGCCATTTCTCAGCAGTCACTAAGATGTATGCTTCCTGTCTACACATCACAAGTTGCTAAGTTCTCAAATCAAAGTCTTGAGAATTGTTATTTGAAACTCAGGAAAGGAACTGTTAGCTTTTAAAGACATTAGATACAGCTCAGTCTTCTTAGTTTCAGGCTGTCTTACATTTGGGGGATAATGAGTCTTTAGAACAGATTGCTGTAGAACTATTAAACCCAAAAACTCCAGAAAGGAAAGAAAAAAGTAATTGCTGTGACTAATTGAGTAAAATCTTAAAAAATGTGGTCTTAACACTGTACTGTGTGGCCATGGATGGTGCTGCACTGCTGAGCACGAGAAACAATGTGCCAGTCTGAGTCTGTGGTGTTGAAAAGGAGAAGTGAAAGCAGGAGGTGCTATTTCTCATGGTGCACGCTTCGAGAGATCAGGAAAGGGAACTCTTGCAGGTATTTCTCATGTCTTTGTCTAAAAATAGCTTTTACAGCTTGTACTTTTTCAGGTCAAATCACTTTTCCTTCTACCACTAATTGCCCAATCTGACAACATAACATTGTACCTTAGCATTTTATGATCTATTTCATTGATTCAAAACACAGCATCAAGGAAGTTCCTGTTTCATTTCTCGAACAATGAGGTCTGCAGGTTTCCGGACAAGCCTGGCTGTCTCAGGAGTCTTATGAAATGGTAAACAAGCTTGGATTTGTTGGATATTTCTCAATTGCCCAAAAAAATGCTCCAATATTTTGAGCTTTATTCTCCAAATCTTAAGTATTATTTTATGAATAATGCAAAAACATTACATTTTAATAATGAGTAGTAATTTATGAGAATCTTGTGAGCTTGAGATTGTGATACTATTTCCTGTTGATGTTTGCTGCTGAAATACAGTTAAATATGTTGAATACTTTCTCTTAGACCAGAGGTTGGTGTCTTTCTGATCTGATGCCTGTGTAAAGTGTAAATTATTTGCACTGATAAAGTTGATATTTACAGTGAATAAGAACAGAATTTGAACGCTGCATGAGGAAGAAATGAAAAAGCTGCATTACTAAAACCCAATTTCCTGTTAGCTTAGTGTCCTTGATCTTTTGCAGGCATTCATAACATTCTTCCTTCATTAGAAAGCAACACAAACACAGGTTTAAACTTGATTTATTGAAAATCTCAGTTTTGCATAATTATTCAACATCTGCAAGTCTTAACATATTTAATTCTGAATAAAAAGTCCATTAAGGAAAAAAAAAGTAATTTATATTCTTTGTAAATTTTTTACAGTCAAAAGCAATCTACTCTTCAAAATCCAAGTACAATGTTACTTAACTACAAGTTTGAATGCCAAATCCTTTACTTATCATAAACATATTCCAGCTGCCAAAGTCAATGAATCTTTCTAGTTATTCCCTCTTTCGTTTTCTACAGCGGACCTTGAATGAAGAGCAAATACAGTCAGATCTCTTAGTTGCAAAAGAGTAATTTCTTCCAGATAAACCCTGCTGCCCATGGTAGCGTTTTCCTTCTCTCAGAGCTCGTTGTTTGTAAAGGGAGACGCCGAACAGCGGCATTCCTGCGTCTTTGATCAGAGCAGGCTGCATCCAGGAGCAGGTAAAACTGGGACACCAAACGGTTTTGCCACTGATGTGTAGCTACAGAGAGGCACAGCAGAGCAGCTGGGGAACCCAATCCCTTAAGGTGCCTTTGGAAAACTTGGCAGAGTTTGGAGTTGTAAGCTGAAATCTCGACTCTAGTAGCTTGGAGAGCAGAGGTAGATGTCTTAGTCACAGCTTCCCAGAGCTGGTTCAGCATTTTGCAGATGGTTTGGAGCACCACGCATGGTGATGCAGGCAAAGATAACAACATGGTATAGTGCTACTGGGAGAGGGACAGGGAAATGGCAGGAAAACATTATTTGCTACTCTAGCTGAAAGAATTATTTTTTCCTAGGCGTTGTTCTTATCGCAGAAATAAGCTTTGTACTTCCAGGCAGTTTAGAATAGAAAGCATCATATGGAAGTAAGATACACAAAATCTTAAAGGGGTACAGTCTTATTCTGGGCACAGCTTTTGCAGAAAGATTAAGCAGATTAACCACCTTTAGAGCCCTCTATAACAAATTCTGTAATAATAATACTTTTGCTTATAAAAACTATTTAGAAATATTATTGCTAGGTCCTCTTGTCTGAAGTTGAAGCTGAAGTGCTGTTTCTATGTTCTGTAGCCCTTGCTAACATCTGTTTCATTCGAACAAGGCATTTCTTCCAACACATCTATTGACCCTGTTTTTATTCATAAAACAATACTTAATCACAGAAAGTCTCAAAACTGCAACTCTGCCATTCATACAGATGACGCCACAACAGGCACAATATTACTACATATACTTTTTTAAAAACACTTTTAAAAAAAGTGTTTTTAATAAAGTTTTTAAAAAAACCTCTTATGATGACAGTTATATAAGAAATTCCAATGACTTGGCACATTGTAAAAATTATAAACTTGAAACTACTAAAAGATAATTCTCACACACCAGGGGTTTTGGGCAAAAACTCAATATCCTCGCTACACTGTTAAAAGCCACTTCATCCACATACTGTAAGTTTCTGATTTGGTATTAGCTTTGCCTTAGTGACAGTGATACTGTATATTCGGTTGACCATAAAACTTGAAGCCTGTACTTACTGCTCCTGTGGTTTGTGCTTTATTCAGATGAACAGCTAGGTAGGGATACATGGGTTACATGGAGAATGTACTTCCACGGCTGAAAGACTCGTGAGGGTGAGCAAAAAGGGAAAGTTTAGGTGAACACCTTTGGTTTTATATGCCTATGTAAGTCCACCTGACTGTCATAAATGTTATATATGACTGACAGTCATAGCTGTAACAAAAGTAAAGTAGAAAATAAGAGGGATTTGGAGACTACAACAATCAATGTTTGTTTTGGCATACCATGACACCCCCTGCCTTTACTGAAAGGAAAAACCATGAGAAATTTTAAAAAAACCTATTTACATGAGGTTACAGTAACTAAGAATTTGCAAATCATACTTCAGAGTGTGCCTGTATTTGTTTGTATACCTTGTAGTCACTTATCTCAGGTAACAGCCAAAAAAGAAAATAGGACTGTGCAACTATCAGACAGAATGACTTATGAAGAGGAATTGTACCTATTTTCTCCAATATTTTTCAAGACATCGATTTCACATTGATCGTGCTTTTTGTAAAGTGCTGATATTATTCATCTGTTATAAAAAGAGATCTCATGTTCTTACATAGTTTAGCCCAGTGTTTCTCCATTATGCCAGATAACAAACAGGATTTTTAAAAACGTGTAACTTTGAAGAAAAATGACAGTAACTACCAATCCTGTAAACTTAGGCACATGTAAATTTACTCAGTATTTAATAGCAACGTAACAAATGTCTAAGTTACTACTTAAACTTTCATGTGAAAATTAAGAAAATGATAGTTATATTAACGTTACTTTGTATATGCATCAAGTGTGCTATGTATAAGGTAGGCATTAACAATCATTAACAAATCCTACAAATACAAAAAAATAGTTAATAGCATTTGGGAAAACGGGAGAGCTTGGGAGGAGGCATTATGTTCATGTTTAAAAAAAACAAAAAACCACCACAAAAGAAAACAACAGAAAACCCCCAAACACAAACACGACCAGCACTATCACATCCAAAAAGCCCAACATTAATTGAAAACCTGATTTTTACTGTCCGTTAAAAAGAATCTTGAAAGGTCTTTATTTTCTTTACTGCAGTTTATTGCTCCTCTTCTCCCCCATACCTGTTATATTGTTATGATCGTGATACGAACACTAATGAAGATTAAGTTCTACTTTTCCTCTTATCTTCAAAGAGACTTTTCAACATGTAAACCTGAACAGCTGATACCACCACCATTACACCCAAGTTGACCATGGACCAGAAATTCACTCTGTCGAAGTTGCTTTCTTGTATGTTTCGGTCACGAGCCTCAAATGCTCTGAGCAGGGTCTGAATCTGGACGCTTTTGCTTAATCTGGCTTTGACACTGTTGATGGATTCCTGGTAAGTAACAAAAGAGCATTTTTAGAAAAAAACCCACCTGAATTAAGCGTATATCTTGCAGCATATCCAAAATTATTAACCTGTAATTTAATTTCTTGACAAGTGAAGAGTTAATTTCATTTAAAAATGTACACATCACACAGCTTTCATTAATTTGTCTAGCCTGTTTATTATGTATCACCTAAAAAAATTTAATGTAGCATTAGTGATCTGTAGTCATTTTGTTTTTTTCTTTTTTATAGGTAGGGAGACAAGACCAAAATCAAACCTATTTGGACAAATAAAAGTAGTGAATCTGCAAAACTAATCTCAAAACAAATTATGTAGTCGCAAGCAAATTTAGAGTTTTTTCTGCTTCATAATAAAATTAAGGAATATTTTAATGGAAGCTACCATCAGGGCTATATCTGTAGCAGAATAAAAGTACAATAATGTTACATTCCTGTCAGATTCTGGTGTTTCTGGTGTAGTGGCTATAAACTGCTGCTTCAGCCTTGAAACAAAAGCAGAATTTTGAGACTAAATCTTGAAAAGGACAACTGGAGGTCCTAGAAAGGACAGAGTGTGTGACCCTGGAACTAGAGGAAGTACCTGAACTCTCTAGCCATGACAACAGCAGCTCAAGAGTCACACCTTATTCTGTACTTACTGAGTAAACAGCTGGTCCTAAGATCTGTGGAAGTTTCATTCACCCCATAACAGATACAACATAAAAGCTGATCTCTTGAAGGTCTTAATTATGTTTTTATATAATTATGGATCCTGGAGTAACTTGTAGTGAGAAAAGTTTGCAGTACAAGGAAGCTAGTTTTAAAAAAAACCAACAAAAAACCAAACCAAAACAAAAAAAAACAACAAACAACCGAAACTGTAAGGTTAAACCCAGCAGTAACATTTGTCTGTTTCATATTTAACAAAAATATTTCAAAATAGCTATTCTGGGCAGCCAAATAATTTTATGATTATAAAGTTCATTGTTACACAATAAGGAAAATGAACACCACTCAAGAGCTTTAAACATAAGTCATAATTCCATATTTTGGCCAGAAAATGTCTTTTCATTAAGGAATTAAACTACTAATTGCTTATGTTAGTCATCACAGAGCTTGCAGGGAAAGTAATACTTGGCTAAATAAACAATAGGATCAAATACTAATCTTAACTTCACAAAAATTACCTACTTTGCAAGATTTTTCATGTTTTCAAAGATAAGTTCTGCATTTCTTTTTGCTTTGGAAGAGATACTAGTATGTAAACAAGTATCTATCAAATCCATTCAAGTATTTTTTGTGATTAGTGTGAGTGGGATTTTTTTCACAACTTCACATGTAAATTTTGCTTTTTTTTGAAGTATCTTTATCAACTTTAAAGATCAGACCTGATTCTCAGGTTCTGTATTTGGTTTTATTATTATTTAAAAGTGCAACCTACACCTGTAGAATATTTTAAACATTGTTTTGTTATTTAAAAATCTGCACTGTGTTTATGGCAATAAATAATACACTGTACTTTTCTACATGATATATTCAGTAAGTGTGTACAGATGTTGGGGTTTTGGGGCAGTTTTTTTTAAGATACCTATTGTCAAATCGGCTGTTTATAAGATACCAGCAATCAAACAAACCACACCTTACTGCATCCTACCAAGCATTAAGTACTGGAGCACCAAGCAATCCTTTGCTTCTGCAGTAATCTCAATACTTAGTGATCATAAAGGGAAAAAGAGCTTTGACATCAAACAGGCTCAGCATACAGGTTAAGCAAACACAACCACTCAATGTCTGCAAAGATGAACCTCTAGTTTGTGCAAATTAACTCTCATTCTGTTTATCTGTTTGAGAAGATGTAATAAAATTTGGGGGCAAAGGCCTAATAGTATCTCATTTACTGAAGGTAGAAGCAGTAATCCTTACTTCTGCAAAGATGTGATGAAGAGGCTAACACAGTACTTTATCTTTAAACACTGATAAAAATTATGCAGTAATTCCAACTACAGCATTGGGGCTACATAATACTTTAACGTTTGAATGTTTTCATTTCATTGCTGCTAGGAAAGAATGTACCATTTTAGCAGTAGGAAGAAAGGAAGCTGAACTGCAAACCAAGTGACTGAGAGCTAGGCAATTTCATCTTGCTGGTGAAGGGCCTATTCTGAAAAGATACTCAAGTTTCTGAGTGTAAACAGGAGATCTATGCTGTCAGACTTCCTGTATGAGTAAAAGCAATATATGGAACTGGAATATATTCAGGATGACACCACCAAGACCAAGGTAGAATGACTACATGACGTTGAGTTTTTTCCCAAATGCTCTTGCATTGAATAGAATGCAAGAGCAAATACTGACCAGAATATCTTCCAATTTCATGTCTAGGAGATCTGTGCCTGTAACATACTTCTTCCAGTCTTCTTCATCTTGACCATCTTCTCCCATATTGTCCAGGATCAATTCAAAGAAAATCACCTTTTCAGAAATGGTACTGAATGTGTTGTCAAAGCAGAACATGTAATCCCCATCTTCTGTTTCCACTCTGTATGTATAAGTAAAACATGATTAACTACACTTGCTGTGCTGGTTCTCAAAAAGTCTATTTTTTTTCCCTTTAAGGCTGACAATTGTGCACTTAGAAATAAGCAAATCTTCTTGTATAAAAATAAGGACTCTACAGATGCCTTACAGATTACACAGTCACAGCAAAACAAGCCTAATAGCTCTAAAGGCTCAAAATGTAAATGTAAAATGCATTCAGTGTTCACAAAAAGAAAATTTATGTTCTCAAACTGTCCTATTAGAAAGTCTTTTGTAATAATAAGGAATAAAAAGACTCAACCTTCATTTAGTTATATTTGCTAAAGAAACCAGAAAAGTTCTTTATGTAACACTTCTGAGTTTGAAGATTTTAAACTTACGTATGAACTCCATCTGATTTTCTTTCATCAAAAACTAGAGTTTCACCTTTTGGGGACAGCAGATGAAAATCAACATCTAATCCTGCTCCATCTAGAACCTGTGAAACAAACAAAAATAATCAACCTCCGACCAGTAGAATTCCTGTTTGAATTGCTGACAGCAACATTTTTAGGTAAGGCAAACGTTTTTAGTAAGGGAACAGACAAGTAAAGAATTTGAAAGATAAATCTGTCTGCATGAGCTGACCCCAAATTAACTGGAAACAGATGAAAAAATGGCTCAAACTAAAAATATTTCAGCAATTTCAGAATCTTAAACTAAATGTAATCTAAATCTGCCAGGCTGGGTTTATACTGACCTGTTCGTTCCCTAATTACTTTTAAGAATGCATGCAATTGTATCAACAGCCAGGGTTAGACAACCTGCAAAAATACCAAGCAGAGATGGCTAAATCTGGCATTTCTGTAGCTGATATCATTGATTGGCTGGTGTTTACCATTCCAGTGGCAGAAATGTTCTAGCAAGTCACTTTGCTGTAGTTATGTGTTACACATATTTGTGTAACTGCCACCCCTAAGATCTCTTTGTTGGTGAATTAACAGCTTTGAAGACAGGATGAAACCTCTTATGCAAACCACGAGACCTTCTCACCTTTTGATGCACGTTAAGGTCTGAATTCTGCCAGGGCATTCTCTTTTCCCAAAGGTAGGAGGAATTGAAGGCTTTTATCTTCCTAAGTTCTCAGGGAATGTCTACATCTTACAAAGCTGTGCTGCTTTAACTGTGCAACACGGCTACAGTTGGATCACCACACCTATTGTGTTGTAGAAATACTTTGTAGGGAAGGTAGTAATTGCATAAAGGGGCGGAGAGGGATTATTTTAATGACACTATTTAAATCCATGTTAGGGGAATTTTTTTGTTTGCTTGTGTCCCAGTGAGTTTTTTTTGAGTAGAGCAGACTGCTCCTGCTCAAAAGGAGGGCAAAGTTTACACTGACTCAAAGTGGCACTGAAAAATTACCCAAAAAAAAAAGTATAAAGGACAAAGAAAATGACTAGCTAACAGCTGATCCAATTAAAAACCATACATAGTAACATATCATTAGAGTTATACTCCAGTCTAAACATCCAGAAAAGGGCCTTTGTATTAGCATAGGGTTTGCCTTATGTCTTTGAGAATGACCTGCATCCGATGATAAATACTCTTATGCTTTAGCCACTAATATAATCAACTACAAAATAAATCTACAGTAATAATCTTGCAGTAATATACACAGCTCATTTTCTACACATTCAAATAGAAAACCAAATCATTACTGTTAACAGTAGTGCTAACAATGTATACCTGAGTAAAAATAAATTACATATATAACATTATACACACTAGTCCTTTCTAAAAGAATATCTTTATTTAGCTTATGGTGAAACTAAAATCCTACTCTGTGCAAAATAAACTTCGGTTTGGCTTAGATGAGATTCTAAACGAGGCTTGAACACCTTTCTTTCATTCAGTTTTGCATGTGAGAAATTAGAAAAAACCCCCCGAATTTCAGCTTTGTCTTTCAGTAGGGAAACAGAGGGGAAAAATAGATGGAGGGCAAGAGAGACAGATCCTGGCCCACTTCTAGGCACAATAACAGGGTGGAAGAACATTCAGTGCAGCTTCTCTCACCATCCCTATTTCGCTGGGAAAGAAGTTACTGTTGTAGGGGGGAAAAAAGTCTGAGATTGAGATCTATCCCAGACATGTCTGGGAAACACGACTCTTCTCAAGAAGGACATCAAAATCTTAAAAATAGCCTGTTCAACTGGGCTGTTTCTGTAAAACTTTCAGCACTGAGATGAACGGTGTTTAATATCAGCAAAAGATAGGCAAAAACGGGCTCTGTGCATCAGCCCACGGTTCCTTGCGCTTTAGAGCTACAACACAAGGTCACAACCGTGAACTTTCTACATTCTGCCCCTTTTAAAGGATGGCGAATTGAGCTCTTCTAAAGTAGAAACAAAAAACTCCTCCCAAACCACCGAAAGAACGTATCAGAATAATCGAAAAGGCCGCCAAGTTAATTTTTAACTCCCGAGGGCAGAATTTCTAACAGTGTCCAGTTCCAGCGCGGCTTTGCGGGCGCTGCCGCGGCCGACACGGGGCGGACAGGGCTGGGCTGCCCGGGCCAGGCGGGCGGCTCCCCGCATCCCGGGACACGGCCCCTCGGGGCTGCGGCCTCGGGA
>VWZN01000916.1:403739-435840 GCA_013396955.1 Regulus satrapa
CGCCCGCCCACACTGCACCGCGCCGCGCCTGCGCCCCGAGGGCCCCGCGCGCTTCGAGCGCGGCGGGCGGTGCCGGTGTGAGGGGAGCGCGGCTGCTCCGGTACCGATACTGGTACCGATACCGGCCCGATCGGCACCGAGGGTCGGCAGCCAGCGCCCCGTGCCGCTGCTCTCTGCCAGCCCCGGCCCCAGGCTCGGGGTCCGGCAGCGCTCCCCGTCCTGGCTCTGGTGCTGCCCGCGGCCGCTTCTCTTTCGGCTCTCGTTGCTCTGGTCACGGGCAGCGAGGCAGGTTCTGCGCGTTCGCGTGTGCGCCGTTCGCTTCTCGGGCTCCCCGCCAGGTGCACGGGCTGCCTGATCTCAGATGCGCTGCGTGACGGGTTTTTGGCAAATAATGTAGAGCAGGTTTTTCCAGTTTTCATATACGGCATGTCATGAAGCCTTTCGTACTTCACGGATGAATAGAGAAGTCCTCACAAAAGAGACAATTTGTTACTTTTGTCTAGTGAACATGGGAAGGAGTAGTGTGTGAAATGTACGTCTGCATTTGGAAATTCAGCTTTTTCTTAACTGTATTTTTTCTCTGTTTTATTTTTTAAATTTTTGCGAGTAGTTTCCATGCCCGTTTAACGGTGTGTTAATATTAAATATTACTTTAGCCTTATGCACATTGCCAATGGAACGTAGTACGTGGACTTGCTCTAAAAGTGGTGCTGAGGACGACCTGCTCGCAAATGTACAGTCATTACAGAATCAGCTGAGGAGAACTGAAAAAAACCTACAAACTGTAGAGAAAGAGCTTTCCAGGTACGAGCGTGTCTGGGAATAAGAACCTCCTGTCTCCTGTAGTGTGGTATTCTGTGGGATGGACTACTGCAATTAGCTCCTTTTGTGCTTTTCGTTAGTCTTCATGAGCAACCTAATAAAAAAAAAAGAGTAATGACTTTTTGCTCTTCTTCCCTCTGTGCACTAGTGCAAGTGAACATTACAGCCGCTGCTGCGATGAGGTGATGGACATTCCTTTGGAGGAGCTTTTAAAGCTGAATTACAATTGTCAAGGCTTTTCCAGCTGTATGAAGAATTCTGGTAGTACATCTCACCAGGATTGTCAAAGAAAATCCAAAGTAAATATTTCTCTTTATTGCTTCTTTTTATTACTTTGTCTTTCTGTTCTTTGCTGTGTTTTTGAACGTTTTCGGCTGCTGGGCTTGGAGTGGATACACCGTAGCATCGGATCACGATATCAAGAGGGCACTCTTAAACACAGTATATCGCTCGAGCACATTCCTTCGGGAAGTTTCCCCGCCGCCTTTCAGTATTCCAGGCTCGTAAGAAAGGTGGGGATAAAATTTTTAGCGGGTCCTGTTGCAATAGGACAAGGGGTAAGGATTTTCGAGTGGTTTACATGAGGTGTAACAAGTGTTTTACTGGTGAGGGTGGTGGAGCGCAGGAGCAGGATGCCCGGAGCCCTGGTAGACCCCCATCGGAGGGAACTCTCAAGGGCAGGCTGGTCTCCTGCAGCTTGTCCTTGCTCATTGCAATTTGGTCGGAGTAAATAATCTTTCAAGTTCCCTTTCAGCCCAAACTGGTTTTGATTCTATGATGCGTTTTAATGTAAAAATATATACATATATATACAAATATATTTTTGTGTCTAGTCTTACTCAATATCCCCAACTTTGGATAAAACTGTGGAAGAAAATGAACACCTTCAGGAGAGGTTGGATGCCCTTCATGAGCAAAACGCATCTTTGACTTCTCAGAACCACTACCTAAGGAACAGAGTGGAAACAATGAACTTTGAACTGATGCAGTCAAAAACAAAAGTATGTATCTTTAGTATATTCATCAAAGAGAAACACAGATCCCAAGACACCTAGTGACCATGATTTTTGAGTTTAGAATTGCAAGCAGAATGTGCTGGGTTTTGTCTTATCATAATCTAAGTTTAATATTTAGTATATATTTAATAATCAATATTAATCTTGGATATAATAGTTTGGAATCTATTTCTCCGTGGGCAAAACAACTATATTAATTATAAATTCTATGTGCTTATGTTCCAAAGTTTCCTCTAAAGGCAGTAGGCCACAGAATGAAAAGTACACTATGAAAGAAAATAGTTCAGTAATGCATTTTCTACTTTACATTCATGTGTCTGAGACAGTAATGAGAATAATGGCACAGTAGTCATTTGTCTAGGAAATGAAAGTAGTTGATCCCTCAAGTTGGATTAATATTGCTATTTTGAAAAAAGGGAAGATGAGTTAGAAGGAAATATTGTATCTAATAAATCATTACTGATTTAGTGTATACTTGTCTGTACAGGTTTGTTTCAGGACAGCTGTTATTTTATTTGGTTTTTATATAATATTAATAAAACATAGCTATGCTTAGTGTTTTTTGTTTAAGAAGTTTTATCTCAAACACAGTAGAAATAAATAGGTAAACAGAATCTTTGAATGCCTGGTGCTGAAAGAAGAAATAGTTGGATACAAACTCGTGGGGAAAAGCAAGACAAGATCAGCCTATAAAGAAGTAATTTTGTTAGACAGAATATCCCACTGGAACTGAAAAGAATGTTAAGTGAGCAGAAAATTAGAGTTAAGATGGTATAGATGAACAGATATAATTTATAGTAGGGTTAAGAGCACTGTCATTCATTAAGCAGATTTTTCTGTTTCTCACCTGAGTATATGCAAATGTTAATATGTTTGTATTTCAGATTTCATATCTTGAGGCTGCTTTAGCTACACATTTACTCAGCATTCCGAAGTTGAAAGAACAGATTGTAAATTTGGAAGCAGAAGTTTCAGCTCAAGATAAAATTCTGAAGTAATGTGTACTTTAAAATTAATTTTTTATTGTTGTCTTCCTGCTAGTCCAATTTCTTTTTAGGGATGACATAATTTCTGGTACTGTGTGGGTCATGGGTCATGTAATCTGGGGTCTGAAACTTTTACTTCAGAGCCATTTATAGGAGGAAGGAGGTGGTTTAGTTTGTGCTGAATATGTGTCAAGAAACTGAGACAAAATAATCAAGACTAGTGAAAGAAACCAGTTTGTACTGTCCTGAATAGGAATGTGCCCTTAAAACTAGATAGGGTGATTGTTAGCTACTTGACCACATATATTCTCCTGTGACAAGCATACATGCTTCTGAACACAACCGTGTTCTTTGTAACATAAAGGATTCATTTTTTGAGAATACATTCATCAGGGAAAATAGCCAAATAAATCTGATGTAGACATGCAGAGGTGTCAGGAAGACATGCCTGGTTGTCAACTTGCCTTACAACCTCATGTTATGGAATATTCAATTAATATTTCAGTAGTCTGTCTTCACAAAAAAAGAGTAAAAATACTTATGTTAAATTGATATTCTAGTGTCCTTTCCTGGTCACACCTCTTGGCAGAGAAAATACGGTTTCTATCATCAGAGCTCATGACGCAAAGACTCTCTAGGTCCTGGGCAGCTGTGACACCTGGTGCCTATTGATAAGTCTTAGACACCCCTCCAGACTGCAGACATACTCCTGGGGGGTCTGGAGGCTATAGGTTTGAGAGTTATAGCATGTTTGTTTAGCACTTCTGGAACACTGTGTGCACTAAAAAAAAACAGAAATCTATTTTCTTTACTGAAAGTTCTTATGTTTTTATTATGCTTAATTTATTTGCTAGAGATGCAGAAGATAGACTAGATCAAAACCAGAAAACAGCAATGGAAAGAGAACACATGTTACAAAGATATCAGAAGGGCTACAAAAATCTGAAAATTGAGTTAATTGAACAAAGCAAGCAAGGAAAGAGGTAATTAACTAATTTTAATAAATGGAGCATAAGTGTTCATTTCCATTGACGGTTGTTTGCTTTGTGGATCAAATTACTTTGCTGGTTTTAGGATGTTATTTTTTTAAAAAGGGGAAATTCTTCGGGAGGGTACTGATAAATATTTAAGTGGGCAGGTTTAAAATCTTGAATTCAGCTGGCAGTTGCAGGCTGATAGCACACACTAGTACCCAGTTTATCAGCTGCTTTTCCCATCAGAAAGGATGTGCTGTGGTGGAAAGCTTCAGTGCCCAGAGTATATTCTTCCTGAATTATTTTTGCCTTTGCCTAGCAAGAACTTATGTCAGCTATTAGTATTCAGCAGTATTCCTTGGTGTGAGGCAAATGATAAAAGAATACTTAATCAAGAGAACATTTTTATGTTATCCTTAATCTTACCTGATACTGTTGAAAAGGGTGCTGTAATTCATCTCAACCCCTATTTCCCTTTCCTGTTGCCTCCTTTCGCCTAGTAGCTCTGTCACTACTGGCAGGGTTAGGGGATTTGACTGTTAGAAATTGCTATGAGTGCTTCTGTCACCTCCAAAATGTAATTTTGGAAGTGAATGGAATAAATAAAAAGATCCTTATCTTCCCTGTTAATTTAACTGCATTACCTGGGGTAAAAAACTGCCTGAATTAATGGCTTGGTAAAACATTTATTGTAGCTTTTAAATGCAAACTCTTTGTTTGGCTTGTGCCTCTACCCATAAAATTACCTCTAACCTTCTTATGGCAAGAAAACCTGAAATACTGTGGGGCTTGCACTGTTGGTTGAAGAAATGTTTTGCCTTATGATTGCTGTCCTTTTAGAGCATGTGGGGTTGGAACTAGTTGCTGGTTGTAAATATTTTTTACTTCAGAAAAGCTGAGCTTCTGCCAAGCGTTAAGTATGACGTTATGGTTAGTATTAACAATTATTATGGTGTACTTTTCATCATTCATTGCCACGACTTACTATTGTTTTCCCAGGCAAGCTGAAGTGCTTTAGAGTAATGCTTTTTCGTGGTTCTGAAGTGCTTTTATCCCCTTCTCTGAATGCTTCTGTCATCTCCAAATGGGCACCGGTCCTCGGGCTGAGAGGCACCGATGTGAGGCTGTACGTGGATGCAGCACTGTCCCATCCCCAGCCCCCTCAGAGGAAATGTTATTGAGCAGCAGCAACGCTCGGGTGCCTGTGTGGGCTGTTCTGAACAGACTGCACACCTGAGCTGTGCTGAGGTTACTCTGCCAGCTTCTTCCCTCATGAGTAATGGCAGGGCAAGGGGCAGCGGGGGGCAGTGATAGCAGTGGGGAGTCTGGGTTGATTCTTGGAGCAGAGTCTGTTGTTATATCTGGGGCTTGGAAAACTGGAAGAAGAAAGGAAGTACCTGGAGCAATTACTGTAGTAGTTGTTTTTAGTAACTGCAGAAGATGGTTATGTTAATGGCTGGAGTTTGTGGGTTTTAAAATTGGTTTGCATCTTTTGCTTGGCAGAGCACAACAGCAAAGAAATGAAGCTTTGTTGAATGTGGAGGAGCTGACAGAAGCTTTCACAAAGTATAAGGCAGAAATAACTGAACAATTAGAAAAGGTGGGAGTGTTTTCTTCACTTGTATTTGCCGTGGTGTTAAGATGTTTCTTCCTATAGCCAGGCAGCTAATAGCAGCAGGTTCATCAGTGAGTCAGTTCTTTCCACTTGTTGGTGGCAAAGTTCTAAAAGAGGTGAGATAGCATAAGCAACTGTTTGTGATGATAAATTCAGTTCTATAATTTTACAATGTCTTTGCACAGTCTGGATCTTTGGAGTCTGCATCTTTGAAATATCCTAATACTGCTGCTGTTTCCTGTGTCTCCTGCTTGCTGGCTGGGAAGTCTACATTTTAAAAATACAAGATCCTTTTGAAAGCTCTTTTTCCTCCATGTGTATAAGCTGTTCGATGAAACGTGCTGAAGGAGAGCTGAGATGACAATGGAGTTATCTCCCAAAGTTCCAATGATTAGAATTATTAATCGATCCTGCCTTGTGGGAGGAGAAAATACAGTTAGCTCTTACAGAGATTTTTTTTTTTTTTTGTTAGCCTTCTTTCCTTATGGAACAAGGTTGCCAACCACGAAAACGCCCTAAAATATTAAGTTAATTTTTTCCTGAATAACAGAAAAAGTAAAATTCTTTGCCTCTCTCCTTCAGTAGTGAGCAGTAGTATTATCTATTGACTTACCAGGAAGAGCATAGTGTTCATAATATTCTTTTTAAAATAGTCTCTTGACCATGGAAGCTTAGTTTATTGCCATACAGTAATGAAAAAAAAAAATTGCTTTTTAAGGCTAAAGCTGAAGAAATAATCTTGGGAGAACATTTAATTAATTGTGAAAAAGAAAAAGAGAAGTTGAATGAAAAGTGTATCAGCTACAGAAAGGATCTAGACATCCTAGAAGAGCAACTAAGGTAACACAAAGGCTTTAAAAGTTCTTCTGCATAGTTATTTTTCAAGAAGTTGAGTGTTGTAATTGTCGCTGTGCATGCTCAATTCATACAGTTCAAACCAGTGCATTTCTCCTTATTTTCCGTCACTAATTTTAGACATCCCACTCCCACGTGCTGCCCCCATTCCCAGGAGGGAGAGGGAGGTCCCCCCGAGGCTGCTGGCTGCTCCGAGGGCCAGGGCCCGCTCTGCCGTGCGGGGTGGCCGTGCCGTGCCCGGGCTGCCCGTGAGCGGTGCCGGCTGTGCCCCCTGCCCGTCGCACTCCGCATTGCCGGCCCTGGCTGCCGGGACGGAGGGATGGAGGGATGGATGGAGGGATGCTCCTGGCGTCTGCTGCGGGGAGGCTGCACTGGGGCCTCAGTGCACGTTGTGGTGCTGGCTGCAGCTTATGGAACAGTCTGGTTTTCACTGCTCTCTGTCCCAACTCCAGCTGTTACAGGTTTTTATGTTTCCTATATGTTTCAAGCTGAAGCCCCCTTTTTTTTTTTTCTGAAGTTTTTTGTAATTTGCTCATTGCTTTAATGAGGGATGATAACCATCAGATGATTGCCTTTAGAATTGTTAGATTTGGACAAACACCTGCACAGACATTTTGGGGTTATTTAGTTTACATGCTTAGTCCACATTCACATTCGTGTCTTAATTGTTGTTCTTTAGGGCACTTTGGCAAGAGTGGGCAGTGTATGAACACCCCTTACATTAGCTTGAGTCTCCTTAGAAAATCTCTGCTTCTAGTAATGAAAATACCTTTTAAATGCCTTTTTAGACAATTAAAGGAAAAGAATCACAATAAGAAAGAAGAAATTAAAGCTCTAGAGGCAAAGAACACTGAAATGACATCAATGCTGAGTCAGTCTGATCAGAAGATCATCAAGCTTGAGAGTGAACTTTCTGAAAAAGAAATAGTACTTAAAGAGAAAAATGCTCTAATAAGTGAAAATGAAGAGCTGAGAGCACTTACTGCACAGCAACATAACCACTTGAAATTATGTCGTCAAGAAATAGAGGATTCAAGGGAAGAGCTCAACATACTAGAAAACATTATTTCTCAGTTGTCTTTGAGTACCTCTGAAGAGGTAAAGTAACTAATACAGTCATAGCAGTGTATTCTGTTTTGAATCATTTTAAGGATTGAGCTATCCAAACCTTTAGTATCCTGGTATACTGTCTTAAAATTTATATGCCAGTATAACACATGAATAGGATGCTGTGAAGCAATAAAAGGTTGATTTTTTCATTGACCTTTGTTTTCTGTTAACTTTTAGTTTCAGTGGCATCATTTCAAACCCCAGCTATTGGGTTCCTCAACAAAAGAAGCTACCTCTGAATCTTGTGGTGAATCAAGTAAACCTTTGATTGCAGACCTAAGGTATAACTTTCTGGTTTCTGAACTATGGCAAGAGTAGGCAGATAATAAGATATTCAATGCTATTCTAATGCTATGAGAACTAGCATGTGGAAAGAATGTGAAACAGCTGTCTCCTTCTTTATAATAGCATTAAACTGGCAATGAAAGAAGCAGAAATTCAAAAGCCTGGTGCAAACTTAACTATCTCTACTGGAGCTGAGCATCTTTGTAACGGTAACGAAGGACAAGAAAACTGCAGGTTATGTGACCTGGAAACAGAGCCTGTCAAATTGATCAGAAATCCAGGAGGTAAGCTTGCTGAAATAGCTGTGCAGTTCTGTCTAATTCATCCCCAGAACAGAAACGTTCTACAAGGGTTCAAGTTGGTTCTACACCAGGTATGCTTTGGTTGAACAGGGAACATTTTGCCACCTTGGAAACTGTCATGTTCTCCAGACACAATATGTTTCTTTCTTTTGCTGCTCAAGTTACTTGTTCAGCAGTAGCTGAGCTAGGAGTTGTGTTGAAATGGAACCATGTATTTTTTTCTTTATGCAGGTTGTGCTAAAGTCTCTGTATTTTTGTTGTCACTTTTCTCTGTATCCCGCTGTTGCAATGTTCCTCTGATTGCTTCTGTCATTACTGTTTGAACAGCTCCATGAAATTACATTAGGACACTTTTATGATGAAGCTGTTTTAATTTTGTTTGTTTCTTGGGGTTTTGTTGGGGTTTTTGTTTGTTTTCACAAGTCACTGCTTTCAGTTACATTATGGGTTTGCATGTTCTTTTATAAATTAGTCTTAAATTTATTTTTCCTACTTTGAGACAGAAGAAAATGTCAACAGTTGGAACTTATAAGCAAACAATTTGAAAAGGTGAGGAAAAAATTCCAGAAAGAGATAGAAGAGCTACGCACTAAGCTGATAAAAGCAGCTGATGAGAATTCTGCCTTGAGGACCAGCATGGCTCAAAGAACCAGTCACTTTCAAGTCATACAAGAAGACCTGTTGAAGAAGGCTTCAAAAACTAGTAGCTTACAGAAAGAAGTAAGTTTTTTTAATAGCACTGAAAAGAATATGCCACTTTTTCTTCAGTTCAGTAAGCAAAGATAGTGAAAACAATAATTCCAGAAAAAAAACCTGCAATTGCCATTGCAATTTAAATTAAAATTTAAAAATTTGATTGCATTAAAATTTAAAAATTTTATAATCTGATGAATTGGAGAAAAATTCAAACTGAAGTTTTCAGCAAGCAGAAAGACTTAGCAACCTTAATTTGTTAGTTGTCAGAAGTACTGTTTTAAAGCTGGGGTAGTTAGTAGGCTTTTCTGCTATCACTTTGATTTGTTATGTGGGAAATACAGTCTTGTTGCTTTGGTGTGGCTGAATTAATGGGTAATCCTGGGAAACAGGTTGAAGGAACTGTTGTATTTTTCCTCATTAAACGTTACCGTAGTTGCCAGAGATGAGTATCATTACCAGAGAGTCACAAAAGAAAAAATTAAAGTTTCAGCTTTTCTCAGGGTGAATAAATTAAATTGCTAATCTTTCCATTCTGGTGCTAATGTGTTTATAGAGTTCAGCATAATGGGCTTTGCAGTTGTTTCCTAATAATGAATGTAAATGTTATAAATATGTAAAGCTACCTCACTGACAATTAATTGGATTAATTGTAGGTAAATTGTCCTGAATCTTTCTCTGTAAGTAATAAAATATAATAGTTCAACAAAATCAACCAAACACTTTATTAAAAATACTCTAGTAATAGCCAAAATGGAATTGGTGGTTAGAAAGTGCATTAAAATGTTTTAATAAAACTGAAACAGTTGTCTACATGCTGTTTTGTGGCATATTTAATTTCAGATGCGAAAGAAATCTTCTCAGCTTTCTGCACTTGAGAAACAGTTGGAAGAAAAGGCTATTGCTTGTTCTACTGCTGCAGAAAGAAATGCTGAGTTGGAACAGGAACTCATGGTAAAGTGTTCTCAGTGAGAAACCACATTTATTTGAAAATACATAATAGTTGAACTTGACAGTAGTATTCCCAGTATTCAAAATGTGTGGACTTTCAGATCTGCTAAATAATTGCTGCAGATTTCAGAAAGGCAGATTTTAAAAACAGAATCTTGTTTGAAATATGACATCATTTTTTTTCTTCCCTTAAATGTGATAAGTTATTAATGAGCATGTTACATTTTCCTTGTGTCACATGAGCAATGAAGATCTGGCCCTTTTGAATTGCCATTTGTTTCAGTGAAATACATGTAGATTTGTAAATTAAAAAGTCTTCCAAATGGTATTTTAAAGATTCCATCTACCCATATGAACATAGAATTTCTCTTTGTCTTTGTCAGGAGCTGTTATCTGTGCCATAATCCTTCTTGGCAGACACCTTGTCTCTGTAGTGGCTGCATGTACTGACATTTTATACCTGTGGTATAGGTGTGACATCCTTTCAGAGGTCACATGCTCAGTGTAGCTTCAGAATTTTGGTGTTCCCTTATGAAATCTAGAAACCAGATTATCAAATAAAACACTGTTAAATATCACAGCTGAATGTTTTTATTAAGTCCTTTTATTGTTGCCACTTCCCAGGGAAAAAACAGAATCATTCATGAGCT
Source organism: Regulus satrapa (assembly GCA_013396955.1). Lineage (NCBI taxonomy): Eukaryota > Metazoa > Chordata > Aves > Passeriformes > Regulidae > Regulus > Regulus satrapa. The sequence goes on from VWZN01000916.1 coordinate 413,999, forward strand.
GGAAACAACTATCAGTGAAGAACATGAGAAAATAACTTCTGCCTTTGAAAATGAAAAGTTGCTTCACCTTGAGCAGCACAAAGAAATGGAGAAACAGATTGATCTAGTAAGATCTTTCTCATGTAGTAGTATGCATGAATGTTGTACTTGGTAACGTTTTCCTGTATTGATTTCTCTTGTTATTCTGAGACGCATCCATTTAAAAAAACGTGTTAAAAAGCTCTTTCTTCTCCCTACATTCCTTGATTTTAGTACATTTTCCATCAAACTAGCTATACAACTTTCCCTCTGAAATATTAATATCCTGCCCAACTGAAGAGAAATAAGGACTTAGGAGGAGTACTGTTGTTCTTTGCTCCAAACACACACAAAAAGCCAGTATAGCTTCAGTGCCTACTGGGTTTAAAGCATGAGAGTTTCTAGGAATGCTCTCATTGCCTGAGCCTCTCCCAGTCTGAGCCTTAGGAGCATCTGCAGGCAGGGAGAGCTGCTGGGGGTTTCTCAGTTTCTAGAGAAGAAATCTGTTTCTCCATGTGATTAGAAATATACCTGTGATTATTTCTAGCTCTTTAAGAGGCTTCTCATCTTTTAGTAAAGTATGTATGCGTGTCTTATTGTCTTGGCTGGTGACAGACAATTACATTCTGTCTCCCCTCATTCTCCTCTGGATTTAATAGCTTAAGTGCTTGAGATTTCTTGATACTTTTAAGACTGCAATACTGCTGATGGCAGTAATTAATTTTCTTTATAAAAATGATGGGTGAATAGAACTGTATCACATATTTAGATGAATAAATTATTATTAAAATGATAAATTATGATTTACATACGGACAGCTTCGGACCCAGCTAGAGAAGAAACATCAACAATTCATTGAACAAGAGAAAATAATATCTATTTTACAACAAGAGATTATATATAAACAGCATCACATTGAGTCATTGGATGGGCTGCTAAGAGGCAACAGAGAGGTAAGGTTGGCTCTTGAGTTCCTTTAAACGCAAGGCAAACAAGTGACTCAAAATAATGGAAAGCATAGCCATAAATACATGGAAGAATTGGGGAAAATGAAAGATGTTTATGGTTTTGCTTAAATTTCGTTTGAGTAATTGACTGAATCTGGTGTAGTCACCAATTACTTCTACTCCTCCTACTACTACTATACATTGTACAAATTTTAGTGACCTTTCACTATTTTCTTTCTTAGCATTCTCTTTATGCCTCCGAATTGCCCTGTGGGCTTCTCTTTCTAGTGAAAGAGAGCTGGGTAAAGAATGATTGCATGAGGTAGAAAACCAATAATGTTACAGTACAATAATATTTTATTTCTTTTAATGATGCCTGCTGCTGCAGAATATAAAGAGACATCTCTCAGCAGCCATATTCACTTCAGAGTATCATGTACAGAAATACATTATACAAGTAATTGTGTTTTAGATACACTGATCTGCATTTTTTCCCTGATTCTGTTTTTAAGAAATTACTTATAACTTTATAACATTAGATTAATTTTATGTAATATTTGTATTTGTTTCTCTTGAATAAAAATATCTGTAAAAGCAGGAAATGGAAAATCAAAGTATCAAGAAAGATCAAGGATTGAAGATGCTGGAAAGTCAGCTAACAGAAGAAAAAATCAAAGTTAGTAAGCTCTCCGTAATATTCATATAATAGTTTTAAAGTTTGCAGTAGCAGTGTATTTCCTTTTATCTTTTATAGAAAAACTGTTTTATATAAATGTGTCTTAAGTAAACGTTCCAGAAAGCACTTCTGAATTTATTTATGCAGTTCTGTATATAGTAAAACATGATGGATTAATGATTTGGTATTGACCCTATGTTTGCTTTTAAATTCTAGCCACTGACAAATGCTGGCATATATTCTCATAACTGATAGTCTCATCTGATATGAACACAGTCTAAAATACTGTATTTTGAATTTCACAAATAGTTTTAAAATTTTAAGACTATTTCAGTTTTAAAGTTTGCTATCATTTTCCATGTTTTAATACTCTAGTGTAGCTTTTCTGATGTTTGAAACAAAGCTGTCTTTTAATCCAGTTTTTAGACCAGTTAATACAAACCATGCCATGCAGTTTCAAATAATCTATTGCATTCACCTAGGTGCGACAACTTGAGTCAGCACTAAGTGTATGTAAGGAAGAAGTTGCACTGTACTTGAGTCAGTCACAAGAAAATAAGGAGATGTTTGAAAATCAGCTGAAAGAAAGGTCTGAAGAGGTAACAGGTTGTTTTACGACTCTTCTGTATTGCAGAGAGCACTTGTTATGATTGATTTAATCTAAAAGTTTGTGAAATGGCAGCCAAAATTTGCAACAGGTCCTGTGAATGGGAAGTAAGCTGGGAACAATTAAAAGTTTTGTGAGGGTAAAGGGGAATATCATAACTCAGAAACGCTGGGTAAGTTCAGGGAAAAGAAGTACTAATATAAATGAATTTGTGAAAGAACTAACAAAGTCAGAAACAAGGCATTATCTTGGAAAAAATTGAGAAAGCAGTATTGCAGTATAAATATAGGTGCACAAAATGGATCTGTTTTTCAATTGTCTTAGTGGGGAAGAAGTTCTGGGCATAAAAAAATGTTTACTTTTAGACCCTGAGTTTTATGCTTTCCACTACTACTTGAAAGCAAGTGAGAGTTAACTTTAAATACTGGAATGAAAGTTGATTTGTGGGTGAGCAAATTATTATGATGATGAATTTTTATTTATACTAACATTAGGCTGATCATGCCTGCTGAGAGGGGCTTTAGTCAATGGAGATTGCTGGACCCTCTGCAAGGTTAGCTGGATGGAAGCTGTGTCACACATAAGCCTGTGGTATTTACTGCTGCTTCCTAAGCCCTAAACCCTCTTGTTCTGGTACTGCATGGGAAGGGACTGGATGCTGTGTGAAACATCAAGAGTAGCAAGTGAGGCTTTATAATGGTGACCACTGTTTTCATAAATAAATTCCAGACATTACATCTCCTTGGAGTGAGCAATTAGTGATTTCTTTTTGATTTTTTTTTTTTCAAGAACACTCCCTTTTTTTTTTCCTCCCCAGAACAGTTCCCTCTGGCGTTCACTGAGAAACCAGACTATTCAACATAAAACAAGTTGGGCAAATTCCGTTTTTTATTGGAATGACTATTGTCATACAGGCAAAAACAAATAAAGGGGAGGACTGAGAACAAAATCTCAAGGGGAAAACAAGGACTTTCTGAGAAATAAAGACTGGCAGAAAGAAAAGTAGTTCCAACTAAAAATCTGCTATGTATGTTTCTAAAATACTGGCAAGTTATATTTACAAAGTAAAAATCAAGATCTTAGACTGACTGAGAAGTTACTGCTTTGCTCACTTTATAGAGCATAACTCAATGATAAATAATGAGGTCTGTTACGTACTGTTGAAACTGTAATGAAACTAAATTCATACCCAAAAGTCTTATTGAATCACAAGTATGATTAAAAGAGAGTAGCTGGAACAACTGCAAATAAGAATGTTTTATTGTAATGGAAAAATAAATGTCTTTTCAGCTTCATTATTTACAGAAAGAAATAAAAATAAAAGGTCAGAATATTCAGGACATGAGTGAACAAAATATTCTCCTCCAACAAACTTTGCATCATCAGCAGCAAATGTTACAGCAAGAAACTATCAGAAATGGGGAGCTTGAAGATAATCAAATTAAACTTGAAAAACAGGTACAGTATGGTGAGAAGTGTCTACATATAGGGAGAAAATTAAATGCCTTATATATGTTATGCCATTTTCATAATACCTATAAAAATCTGAGTATTTCTTGGATAACTGAGTTGACAATTATTATTTAGGTGTATCTAAAATAAAGATTTAGTGGCGTATTTTATCTTAATCCATGTTTTGAGCTATCAAAAATCCTAGTTCGCATTAGAGTGGCTAGGTGGTTGGAAAATCAAGCTCTAGATTGCCGTTAAGGAAAGGTGCATTTAAATTCAGAAAGTTGCATCTTGTTGTAGTTAACAGAAACTATTTGTCTTTCAGATGTGCAGAGTTTTAGTATTAAATTACATACAGACTATAAAGAAATCTGTTGTGCAAAAACTCTCCCTATGTGAGTTGCAAGACAAGAATATGTATTTCTTTGGTGTGCAATTCTAAAGTACTATTTAAATGCCATTTTCAATAGGTATCCAGTTTGGAAAAAGAGCTTCAGAAGCAGAAAGCGTGTGCAGAAGAGGAGCTGAGAAAGGTGAAGGAGAAGCTGTGCCTAGCTGCTCAGGAAGCAGATGTGAACAGACAGAAGGTGGAAAAACTGAACTGTACGATCAGGTAGGTTCAGTGTAAGTGAGAGGTGCGTCCTGCACTCGGCCCTGCGGCTCAGAACCCTCGCTGTCTGACTTGGGGCTCAGCTGGGGCCTCACACCTCAGTCTCTGGCAGCATAGACTGAAATCTGAGGGGAAGCTTCTGACTAGCAGAGGCATGACTTTCTGGAACAGTTTTCCAGTGGAATTAATGCATGTCCTGGCAACCTACTTAGCCTTAAGATAGCCCTTCATAAAGCAGTTCAAATCATAACTGTATCAGCTTGCTTGTAATTGTAGGTAGTGCATTTTACAGGAGCTTGCTTGTCTTGAAGAATATAGTTTTGATTACAAGAAAGCTTTTTTAACATTACTTTTATTTTTATTCACAAATACTTGTCTTAGAGTGTGTTGCTCTTGTTCATGGTTCATTTTATTCTGCTTGCTTCTATTAGACAGATTAAATTGGAGATGAATCAGTGCAAGAATGAATTGACTGGCATGGAGAAAGAAGTAGTGCAATTAAAACGAGATGGTGCAAACAAAGCACTTCAGATAAATCAGCTGGATATCACTCTGGAAGAAGCAAGATCAGAGCTCAATAAAAAGGCAAATGAGGGTAATTTGGTTACTTTGTTTCTCAGTCTTCCTTTCTTTAAAATATTCCTCTCTATGTATTAGACATTTTTTCCTTCCCCCTCCTTTTATAATCAAACACATGAGAGTCAAAAATGATAATCTTTTAGAACCCAAGCAAAACCAAACCCAAATAAACAACACCCCACAACCCAAGAAAAATCACAAATATTTTTCACATACTTTTGCAAATTTTACAAATTCTCACTTGTGTTGTATATACCTTTACCTCAGGTGAAATGTAGAAGTAGTTTCCCTGTAAATTGGTAATGCAGATTCTTAATGTAACAGTCAGATGAGACACTTGGCTTTAATAAAGGCATATGCTGTTCAAAAAATGCAGCTCTTTGAAACAAACAGAAAACCCCAGAAATCTATAGAAATAACAAACTTTCCAATACATCTCCTTCAATTTAGTTTAATTGTACCATTGTTTTAAGCCAGAGAAATACCAGAAATTCTGCTTGCATTTCTCCTAGCACTACGTGTTCAGTTACTATACTGTGTCTGTACTGTCTCCTTGGCCAGATGTTTTTAGATACATCCTTATGTTTCGTGTCAATTGTTGTGAACTGAATAAAACTAGCAAATATTTAGGTACCATAAAATGTTTTTTGTATAAGTAGTCACTATTTTTCTAGATTGTCCTAAAAAATAGTGATACTGAAAATTTATTATGATCACAAGTGCTGCTAGGTAGTGGTGTTGCATGAACATCTTGATTAATTAAAGATTCTCTTTTGTGGTGTGTGTGTGTAAAATAGTGAATGATTTAGAAGATAAGCTGCTTCAAACTGAAACTTGCCACAGGAAAGCCTTACAGAAAATATCAGAACTAGAATCTGCATTACAGAATGCCTATGGAAAATTAAATATCACTTCAACCCAGCTTCAGGAGTTGCAAGATGCATTACGGACTGCCGAGTGCTCTCTGGGGGAGAAGAACGTTGCCATCATGGATCTAACAACTGAGCTCAGGTGAGCTGGTACCTTTGCCATCATGAAAACTTAGTTATGTTGGTTATTCCCTAAGAATAGCAAGGAGGTTGGATGGGGTTTGTTTTAATGTTCTTAGCAGCTCTCAGTAATTCTTAGGTGGTTTGTGGCCATCAGATAACCTGATACTTAAGATCCTCAGCTCATTTTTAATTTCTAAAAGTCGTGTGAAATTCTTTTTGGGAAATTTTGTTTTAAAATCTGCTGAAATTATTTTCTGAATTGTAAAGCTGTGAAGTAATCATAAGAATAGTCAAATTGTCTCGTTTCCTTTCTGACCACAAATTATTGGTATTTTCTTTTTTAAAGAAATCTGATATAGCCAATTTAATAAGTGGAATAATTAAGTTATTAGGAATTCCCCACCTGGAAACAGAATTATTCTATTTGGGTCTGTCTCCTTGCAATCAATTCACCATTAGCATAATATGCTTTAAGTAATAGATCTCATGATTTTCAAGCTGGATATTTGAACCTAAGCAACAGAATGTGCACTAAACAATTAAATGTATGAGAATTGCAGGTATTGCAAGGATGAAATTGAAGACAAAAAGCAGGAACTCCTTGACATGGACCAAGCACTAAAAGAAAGGAACTGGGAACTGAAACAAAGAGTAGCTCAGGTCAGATAATTTTTAAGCATTTACTGACAATTATTCCTCTTCTATGGTGGATAGCTTATAAAAAGCCTGCTAGGTCTGGTTGTTTTGATGTGTTGTCTCAAACTGTACTGGTTACTCCAGCCACAGTGCCAACCTCAAAGCAGCTGTATGTTGCTGAAGCCTTATGTACCAGGAAAATCAGAAGCCAAGATTCTTCATTAGTGATAAAGTTATGGGACAACTGTTCTCATCTTGGTGTTTGCTAAGAGGAAGGGAAGATCTCTGCTGAAGGGTGCTCAGAGATTATAGATTTCTTTCCTGGATTGCCCTGGAGCATATCTGATTCACATTAAAGCAGCCTCTAAATACAAAAAGCTTTCTTTGTTGTGAATAAATTTCTGTAGCTCACTTGAAATATTTTCAGTCTTTTGGTTTGGCTTCAGGATTTGATGCCCATCATGGGAAAACTCTGCTTCTGTCACTTTATTATAAGCCTCTTCCTGAAGGAGTTACCAGCCTTTGTATTCAAGAATATTTGAGGTTCAGAGAGAAGGAGTGGGGATTTGAATAATTCTCTTTAAAGAACTGACACTTAAGGAGGCCAGATCTTGCAATGTATTTTTGCCACAGTACCCTGTGAACTGCCCCAGAAAGTCATCAAAGCATTTGACAAATTGAGGGGGTTTTTTTTGCAAAATTTGGCACTTCCTAACAAGGTGAATAATAAACTTGACGTATTTCTTTGAAAATCAAAACTAGGTTTGCATTGTGTGTACATGAGGACCTAGCATATTCAGTTATGAATTTTTTTCCCAATTTTCCCCTTTTCTTTTTATGTTTGGCCACTATTTAAGTGAAATAAGGTAATAATAGGGTGTAGCTTTATACTGACTCAAGTGTACTCTTAAGGCTATAAAGGACTAATTTAATTCACTTTGCTCTCATAGTTTGTAATATGGCTTCTTAAAATCTGCATATTAGTTCAAAATAAAATATTTCCTTTTCTTCCTTTTTTACCTCTAGATTGCACAATTGGATATGACAGTTCGTGAACATAACGGAGAAATGGAGCAACAAATAATTCAATTACAGTGTAATTTAGAGAAGTCAGAGTTGGAAATTAAGGAATGTAATAAACAGGTAATTCTTCTTAATCAAAAGCACAGTTTCCCTAACAAAAGGCAGCTAATTCTATGAGAAAGACTGGTCCTGGGACACGATAGCTGGCCAGATTTAATCTAGAAGACAAAAAATCTTTTTTTATTGTAAGGAAGAGGGAAGTAATGTACTAGCAAAAAATGGATATTTGTCAATTAATACTATACATTTTGCAGGGCTATAACAGTGCAAAAATGAAAACCTGTTTTTCACTTGACATGATACAGCTCCCTTTAGTAAAGGAAACTGCAGACAAAATAAAAAATTGATGGAGGAATCCAAAGTCAGGGTTAATGCTGATTGGCAATATTTGTGAGTTTTGTTTGTTTTGTGTATTTTTTAAAAATAAAATTGTTCTGGCTTTGGTAAGATATTGATTCTGATTTAATTGCATTTTCTGTTCAGATTGAGAGCTTGGAGAAGAAACTCCAGCATTCTAGAGATGAGCTTCGTGAAAAAGAGTTTGAATTGCTCCAGAGAGATCAGGAAATAAATCAGCTGAAGAAAAAAACAAAGAAAGAAAACAACATAGCCTAGAAGCTCTTGGAAAGGTAAAATGAGCCTTGGATAAACAACAAATTATCAATCTTTAATGCTATTAGTGTATTGCTTAGAAGAAATTCTATGATGTCTCTTTAGTGTAAGTGTCATTACTTCTCCAAGAATTTTTCTATTTTATATCCTGGTGTTTGCTGAATCCTAATCCCCTAAAGTGAAATCAGTTCAATTACAATTACAAGTTTAATGGTACATTCTTACTTGTCTGCTTTCTGTGGAGAAATTTGGTTACTGATTGTCTTGAGGGACCTGATTTTCTGGCTATGGATGACATGGTCTTCCTTGAAATATGAAAGAAAGCAACATGCCATACGATGAGAGCTTCTTATGACTTGGGTACCTACCTATCTTGTGAAAATTACTGCCTCAATGACACTGAGCTCCAGCATGCTTGTAGGAACGAGAAGTGAGACATTTTTGGCATAGTGAATGGCAGCCTGTGGAAGGACTTGAGAAGACAGCAAACTTTGTGAATTACACAGGTCTTTGGTTGGGTGCATGAATCAGTCTCTACAAGTACAAAGGGGATCAGAGATAAACAGGCTTTCTTGCAGAAATCAGTTCAGTCAAAGACGATGCCAAGCCTGAGCTGAACACCAAAACCTCTGCCGCTCTGGTTATGCTGCATTTATGGGTTTGTTTTCCCCAGGGTGAGGTATCAGGGAAGCCTCATTTCTGTATGAACACCAAAGGCATTTGGTCTGTACTCTGAATCATGAGGGCTTGGCTGTGTCACAGCTGAATATGGAGGTTGTTGCAAATTAAAGCAATATCAGCTCTTCCATCCTGACTTCTGTTAGGTTATTGATGATGCTTAGGACAATGAGTGCTGGTACTTTTCACACATATCATTAACCATTTCTAACTTTTCCTAAGGGGTGATTCTGAATGAAAGAATTTCCTGGCTAGCCACTGTACAATTTCTGACTAGACTATTTCTTTCCAAACAAATGGTTTTGTTTTTGCTAAGGAATACTCCATAGGAAGAGTCCTAAGAATATAGGAAAGGCTTTGAAAATAGACCTACTCTGGTTGTGTTCCTTCTAAGACTTGGGATAAGGAAATGTAATTTTATTTTAATTGAGGTGAAGTAGATATGAATTTGGGAAGCATTCTGTGTAAAACATGAAACGTGTTGCAGAGGGCTTCTGGCTCCACTTAGAATATGATGTTTCCTTCTTGGTTTAAAAACTGAGTATATTAACATAATGTAAGGAAACACTTTCTCCATTAGTAACACATTGCAGACTAATTGACCAGTCTTCCACAGACATTTTCTGTCCTAGTTCTAAAAAATAAATTGCCTAATCTATCTGGGGAAAGGGGTGGAGAGGCAGTGTGTATGTCTTGCCCAGGGGTACAGTCTGTCTCAATCTTTTTCTTCTTACTACATTGCCTTCCTTGCTTATTACAGAAAATATATTAGTTTAGGGAAGGAATTGCTAGGAGGGTTGATCTGTGTTCTGGTTCACTCTGTCCCTTTGGGACTCATAAAATAACCAGGTCACAGAGTTTTCAGTTAAATCATTATTTTTTCTTACTCTGCTCCTATCTGCAGTGAAGATTTTTTAACAATACAGCACTTGGCTACTCCTAGAAATTGTAAATATTCCAAATAAAGGAACTAAAAATCTGCTGAACATGAAAAATGGCTTTTAAATTTTTCTGAGAAATTGAAGTAATTTTCTTTATTAGAAAAAAAAGTAGGCAGAATGGACTTAGAGCAAACTAATTTTTGTGACTATAGTTCCTTCTGAAATGAGAAATAAAATTGTATTAAAATGGTAAATGAAGCAAAGAAAAAAATTGGTGCTTGCAATCACTGACTTTTTTAAAAAGTGATTTTTACGATGTGAATTTACAATGTGATTTTGACAACTTTTCACAAAAGTGATTTTTAAAAAAATTGTGCACAGCATAAAAAAAATTAGGAATTACAGTAATAACCTTTCATTCGTTAGCTGTAAGCTGCTTATATGCCACTTACAAGTGTTTCTGTACAGTATGTATAGCATTCCTCATAAAGAATAAGCACCTAGCTAAGCATGGATAGATAAACAGAGAACCAACATAACCTCTTTTAAAATTTATAATTAACAGGAACCTTAGTATAATATAATGTGAAATAGTCTCTTGTGCTCCAGCACTAGCTAATGTAAACGTGGCTGCTGTGTATCATATCCTAAAGACAGCTAAAACTCTGTTTTTTTTCTATAAATGAACTGTTGGATAATTAGATCCAGCATATGCACTTGTTTTTAAAAGGTGGGGTAGGGGTAGTAAAGCTCTAGAAACTATCAAAAACCCCTAACCTCAAACATGCTGTGTTCAGCTTTATTTACTTCTATATACAGCTTACATTTGTGTTGCTATTTTTCTTGCTCAGTGATGGTTGACATCATAGGCTTTTTTTCCTCTTGATACTTGATACCTTAATGCTGTTGATGGGGTTTTACTGACACTTCCTGAATTGTTCCCAACTTCAGAACAACAGTGTAATCCAACATGAAACCTTAAGCCTCATGCCAGAGGAATTCTTTCAAAACACAGTGGCCATTTAAGCTGTACAAAATTTTTATGGGGATTTGCATATGAAGATTTCTTCGCAAAAATATTCTGCACAACGCTTTCCTTCTTATCTGCTGGAACTTAATATGGTATTGGAAAATTCAGAGGTTGTGCTCTTTGAGAAAACAAATGCACTTCAATGGACAAAAACACATTAATAACATAAATCAGAATTTGAGATGGCAATCATGGACTGGATACCTGCTGTTAGTTTTCTTGAATTTGTAAGATAGAATTCAATAATGAAAAGTGACATCTTCCTACAAATTGATTTAGATATGGTAATCACAGATACTTTGTTTCAGGTGCAAGAACTGTGAAGAAACCACTGCTGCTGCCCCTTGGACAGGCAGCAACCCAGGAATGCTGTCGCTGGCATTGTAACTGTGCATTCAAAGAAGACATTTTAAAGTTCTAAGTATTTCTAAATAAGGAATGTAGTTATTTGTACTAAAGCAGATGACAACCTTGTTATTTTCCCAACTGTTACTGAGATTATTGCCTCATAGAATAACAGTAATTTATCTTTTATACTTTAGAATGAAATTTATTTTTTTAAAATTGTCGGGATTAATTTCAGCTGTCATCTTTTTCCAAGGTTTTTAAATTATGTACTTGTTTAATATCTCATTTCTAATTAAAAGCACAATGGTACTACCTTATTAGCAATTTTTATTTGGGAATATTTTATCTTTTAGTGTACACATGCAGTGTTGCAGACACAACATCTTATTAAAACTGACCTGTTTGTAAGATGTTTTGGAACACTGATTTGATCATAGACACTGGCAAAACCTGCTTGCCATACTCCAAGCAGTATCTTTAAGATACACAGGGTTGTGGGACAGGGCCAGAAAAATTGAGCATCTGGATTTTTTTGGATATTTTTAGTGAAATTAAAAGCTAGACAAAAATTCCCATTGGTTAAATTCACATCGTAACTATACATTCTAAAACATATTTATTTCCTGGTTTCCAAAAGTACTACAGAATTTAGCTGCTATGAATGGCTGGTGGCCCCACTTTTGTATTTACATAAGCATCAGAAACTGCAACTATGCTTTTGAGGCCTCGGTCTAAGTCTGATTAATGCACACATGATTTATGTGCATTAAGACATGTGATTCGTACTTCAGAACTTAAGTTACTGAAGTTATTTGATGTCAAGAAGAGGAAAAGAATTTAATGTATTTTGGTTTGAATAGCAAGCCTCAGTTAAGCGTTTTGCATATTAAAAGTGTAACTTGGCCAACAAACCTATCTGAGGTATTCCAGAAACTCGGCAAGTGGCAGTTTGCTCAACTCCTTGGGCTATGCTGGCTCTTCCACTTTATGTAAACACGGTCCACAAATGCCACAGGTTCTGCATTAAGTGGTTCTGCAAAACCAGCCACCCATTGGCAAGTCAAAATACACTCATCTAAAGTATTTCTGCAGTTTCAGAGTATTTATTCTGCTATTATGAAAATGATGATGTGACAAAAATCAGTGTTACTTACAGAAATAAATATGTTGTGTGTTTTAAATCAAGCTATTTCTTTCTCTACATAACTGCAAAGGGAAAACCTTAGATTTGACTGGTGCAATAATTGCAAATTAAACTGCTTTTATTCTTTATCTCTCTTTATGCCCGTCACTTTACCTTCAGTCTAGAAGTGTATGCATCAAATTTCAGACAGGTTTTTTTAAAGCAGTGGACTATATCAGCCCTTCAATCCAGGATTTCAAGTGGAAAATATAACCAATCTTAAATTACAGCTGCATCACAACATTAGTGGAATTCCACTATCTAGCATTGTATGAAGCCTCATTTGCTCCTCCTACATGCACTAAATATAAATGTGCATGAGCAGCAAAAGCAGTTTGCCTAATCTCTGAGTCAGCTAAATAGCATTTGCACTAAAATTTTGTCTGTATACTAATTTATCTGGTTAAACGGTGGGTCAAATCTGATAAATAAGTAGAATCTTAATTATATGTTATTCTTAGATGTTTTACTATTTTTTTGCTTGCCTTAGAAGTTAATGATTCCACTTGCACTGTTCAAGCCAATTTATTTCTTTTGAAAAGGATGGACTTTTTAGAAACATAGCTTCAGTTAAATATTTCTTTAGTGTTCTATTTTACTTGAATTACTAACCAATTTACATCTATGCAAAATCCTGGAACACTAAGTTCATTCTTCTGAAATGTGTTGCATTTACATGGGGTTGTTGAATCCTGGAAAACATTTTACTGTGTATAATGGCATTGCAATTAGCTGAATGCTTTTCATAAGGCTAATTGCTTATTAAGGTCTCTATTTTTCCTGTCACTCAGGACAGAAACAAGGGACTGATTTTCTTCCTGTAGTGTGCCTACAGTTACTGTATGTTAAACATGAATTCTACTGAAGTGTCAGCCCAAATGCCCCTCTCTTTTATGCAAAATGCTTTATCCAAAACTTAGACATCAGGCTAGTTCTTATTTTTTTTTAATTTCTGACATGTCAATTGCAGAATCAAAAGTACTGAAAGAAGTTTCAGTCTTAGCAAGAATGTAGTGAAGCTGGTCTGTTCCACATTTCCTGTCAGTCTCTGCTGCAGCATACTTGCTTGCTTTCTCTGTTCTTGGTTGGGAACACTGCCACAAGGAAATGTGAGGAGTCTGTCCAACAAGTTGTCTCTTTCAGAATCCACATCCCATTTTGCAATTTGTTTTTGGTTTGGTTTTTTTTTTTTTTTTCTTTAATGCCTATTAGGACTCTTACAATAATAAGGCATCAGGGAAGAAATCCATTCCTCAGTCTGTTGCAAAAGAACTAGGAGGGTGCAGGAATTCTGAAGAGCTCTTTAGCAGAGGATCCCACTCTGGGTGCAGTTCACTTTCCATAGATGTGAGTGGAGGACTTAGCACTGCACAACAATTGTAATTGTGGTGAGGCTTTTCCTGCCAGTACTGTGTAAGCTGGTTAGTCTATTTAAAAAAATAAAATTCCTGTAGTTTACAAGTGCCTCAGTTTATAGATTAATCAAATTCTTTATTAATCAGTTTTGAGAACGCAGATTATAAGCACATGTAGGAGCATCTGCCTTCTGTTTTGTTTAGTTGGAGATTATCCCTTAATCGTGCAAGGTCCAGGTGTGCATTTTCAGATTTGTTGACTCAGGGAAGGTGGAGATGGTATTAAAGGCCAGTCACATTATGCTGTAGCTGCATTTGTGTTGTTGCTCCTCTGAAGAACTGAACCACTCGGTGACAAGAATGGCAAGAAGAAATGTCCTTATTACAGGTTGCTCCTCAGGAATTGGACTGGCATTAGCTGTAAAAATGGCAAAAGATGAACAGAAAAGATTTAAAGGTAACGATCTATCTGATCTTTATAAAAACATACTACTCGAGATGCTGCTGTTTTTTTCTCTGTGATTTAACAGGTGGTTGTATTTAGTTCGGTGAATTGTTTTTGGTTCATTTTCCTCTTCTACTGTCAGGAAAATTCAGTGAAACTATACTGTTTTCTGTAAGCAGTTGATATTTCTGTATCTTTATTGAAATGGAACAACCATTGGAACTGAGCAGCGTTCACACACACATGCTAAAAAGACAGTAGTATAAAACAAATAGCTGAAAATATCTGTAGTATTATGCTGCTCTGGGTATATCAGTTGACAGCTGTGGTTAGCCTTGCTTCTGCCTACTAAAATCTGTACATATACAGCCTAATACCCATTTGAAGACCACAACAATGAATTTAAATTGCTAACTTTGCAATTTTTTCCTTAAAGCACATTTCATTATTCCAGGTCTGTGTAGGCAGGTGAACAAAGGGGCCGGGATTTGTCTTATTGCTGCAAAGCAGGGTACTTCCTAAATATTATGCAAAATAATTAAATATATGTCCTGCTAAATATTGTGGTGGTGATTAAAGAAAAAAAAGGAAATCTGCAATCCAGAATTAGGTTTTGGGTAAAAACAATTTACTGGCATAATTTGATACCTGTTTTTTAATATTTTGGTGTTAGTATTTTCTTTGTACACCACATGTTCTTCATTAGGCATGGCCTAATGAATTATTCTGTTTTCAACAGAATCTTTTTAGTTTTTTTTAGTTTTTCTCTGTTTCCTAGCACTGATATTTAAGATCTGGATGTAAAAGCATGGCTGTGGCACGGTAAAGGTTTGACGCCTGGCGTTGTTTGTGTTGCAGTGTTCGCCACAATGCGGAACCTGGCCAAGAAAGAGCCGCTGGAGGAAGCTGCAGGTCACAGGCTGGGCAAAACCCTCGAGATTCAACAACTGGATGTCTGTGATGAGGAGTCTATTAAAACGTGCGTGAACAGCATCCCTGACAGAAGGATTGATGTCCTAGGCAAGTACAGCATGTGTGTGCTGTGAACAGACACAGATTTCTACAAAGCATTGTCTCAAATACCCTGGAGAAGTTTCATTAGTGTATTTTTTTAAATTATCAAAGCAATAGTAATTACACAATATATTGGGTTCAACATTCTTAAGACTTCATGTAGGTCAATTACATCCTTAACGAAGTAGGGAAGCTTGTTTTCCCTGTTTACAAAGGAAAAACTTGATCACAGGGAGGTGTTTTGGATAGAATTATACATTTTTTTAGTAAATGTGAAAAATTTTGCCTAAATTGGCACCTTCATGAGCAAGACTTTCCACCCTATTGATGAAGCATAGCCCTTTTTACAATGAAGGTAACACCTGTCTGTACTAAGAAAGCAACAGCATTGGGAATTAGCAACTAGAAAGAACAAATAAAAAAAAAAAGGGTTTTCCATTTTGTATTGAAAATTGAAATTGTACTTTACAAATCATTCAACAACAAGAATTTTCATATTGTTTTGCTAAAAATAAATACTAGTATCTAGAAGTGCTTACACCATCAGCTATTAAATCTTGCCTACAAAAAATTATGGACCTGCCTTTTTTTCAGATTAATTATTAAAGCAGTGCTTAACAACTATTTCTGCAAAATGTATTCCACTCTAATTTGACATACTCCTAGACCAGAATGCCAGTCCTATCATTATTCCCCACTTAGAAATATCCAGGAGGCAAATAAAAATCAATGGAATTACATGTTTTGGTTTGTCTGTTCACTTACTTTGTTGGGGGGTTATTCCTCTTGAAGATATATGAATGTTAATAAAACAAAAACCAGACCAAAATACGGCTTGGTCTGGTCACTTTTTAAAGATTTCTATTAATTTCTATGGGTATTGACTGGAGCTTTTAATTCTTAATGCTGAATGATAAAAAAATACAAGTAATACTTGACTCATTTTCCTGTAATTCCTGTATTATTTTTTGTAAAAAGGACTAATCAGAAATAAATTAGTTCAAATGCAAAGTACCAGATAATTTAAATTTGATTAAAAGCACAATTAAAAATATAGACACATAGAAATATCAAATGTATTTGGAAAGCTCTAGTGACTAACATCTTTTAAGCCTTTCTTTAAGGCTTATTTAGGATCATTTAACCCTTAATCCTTACATTCCTTTCAAATGCTTTCCAGTAACAATTGCAAGTTTACGTTTATGGAGGTTTTTGTTTGCTCTTGTCTCCCATTTTGCAGTGAGCAATGCTGGAATGGGGCTTATTGGACCTATTGAATGTCAGAGCATCGAGGAAATGAAAACTGTGATGGACACCAACTTCTTCGGCCTGGTTCGACTCCTGAAGGAGATCCTGCCCGACATGAAGAGGAGAAAGAGTGGGCATATTGTTATAATAAGCAGTGTTATGGGAATACAAGGTAAAGTTGGTTCTTCTGTTTCCTCGAACTAAGAGTTCAGTGTTCAGAATCCAAAGATTTCCTCTTTTGAGGGGAGGGAAATTTAAAAAAAGTAGGAGTTGGCATACCTGACTCGTGCTTTTTAATGCTGCAGTCCCAACTATAAAAAGCACCTTGTGGGTTTTATGCATCCAGGTAGTTTGTTACTGCACAGCATTTTAACAACAAAACCTGCAGGGTCAATGTTTTTAGAGTTTTAACTTAAACTGTGTATTTAAAAAAAAATAAATTGTTGTATGTTCATTATCGGGAAAATAGGGCTTAGCATTACTTTTTCCTCTTGGAACAATTATGGGAACAGAAAAAATGTGCTTAGTATGCTGTGCACAATTAGAATAGAATAAATTCCAATCCTGGACAACTATACCACCTGTGTGTAAAATTTCCTGTCTCACAACACATGAGAGTCGAATTTTAGTGACAGATAAATATTCCTACTCTCATGTCCCATCCTGTCCAGCTGGGGTTTTTTTCCATTTTTTCCACCTGTGACATTGATCTTACCTGGATTATTCTAGTCCTCCATCAAACTCCAGGAATTGGTATTTCAGTACACTTACCCTCCACCTCAATGGGTGTCTGGAGTGCTTTTTCTGAATCACTCAGATGCAAGCTGGATCTCTTGCATAATTGTATCTCCCGCATTACACTCAGCCTCTGTGCTCATCTAGAGCCTATTAAAGTCTTGCTGATAAATAATGCAGATGGTATTATATGTACAGACACTTTCATATCTTAGACTACAAAATAATACCATCCAAGGAAACCACTGCATCAGCTAGGGGGAGGAAAAGAATTAGTCAAGCATCTTTGCTAGATGAAGAAATTTTTAGAACATAGGCAAAAAATTAAGATTTAGAGTCACTGTACACAAGAATTTTTCTAGTGTTTTCCCAGCAAGACTGTAGGAGTTTTGGGGGAAAAAAAAAGAGTTTTTAAAATCAAACTGTTAGTATGTTGCATAGAATCACATTCTCAGGATGTTTTGTTTGTACCGTCAGGCATCTTATTTAATGATGTTTATGCTGCATCTAAGTTTGCTGTGGAAGGATTCTGCGAAAGTTTAGCTATACAAGCACTGAAGTTCAAACTGCAGTAAGTATTGATCCACTGGTGTCAACTGTATTTTAGATTGTTTAAAATATGTTCAGAGGTAGGAAAAAAAAAACTTTAAAGCTTGCTGCTAAACAGATGGAAAAGCCCTTGAAAACTGTACATCACAAAAAGCATAGAAATGCCCAAACACTTCACATTATATAAACAAATAGAAATATATAGATGTTAAAATAAACATATTCTCTTGAACAGTTAAAGGCTATTTAGCTTTAGATAAAATACAGTTCATGTAATGCTTCTGAAAACAGATTCTTACACACAGTTTCACAGGAATCAAATTGTAACATCGACCTGTGATCCTTCCCCTTAGAAAGGATGGTGGCCTTAGGCAGTTCACAGATAAAAAAGTTCAAGGGCTCATCAGAGAGACTGAGGAAGTGCAAATGCATCAGAATGTTACCCAGGGTGAGGTACCTGTGATGAAGGGAGGTGGGAGCAAAGGGAGAAGCGTGCTGTGCTATTCCTTACGTTTTAGACAGTATTTAAGAGACTGAAACTGTTCATCATCATGAGGACCTCAGGTTTGATTTGTCACATGTATCTTCACACACATGTAACTCTTCTACTATTCTTTGTGCAAACTCCACTAACTGGTAAAGGTCCATGGGAACTCTGTGTGTCTGAGCATTTAGGCCTTGTGGAAAGAAAGACAGCTGCTGTTGTGGAATTTGAGAGACAGAACTGCGATTCTGCATATTGCTCTGCAAAGTTTGGAGGGATTTAAAATAAGTGTCATGATACACTTATCATGTCAGGATATACCACAATTGAACAGGGGATTTCAAGAGTATAAGACAGCAAAAAGGAGGTTATAAAAGGAAGTATAGTAGGAAAAATTCAAGGTCTAATGGGAAGAGTAATGCAGCAGCTGCAATTCTGATGTGAAGGTCAATAGCTTGATTTAGTTCTAAAGAAGAGCCTTTAGAACATCCTCAGAAGAATTCAAGTCTAATAACAGGCCTAATCCCAAAGAGTGTTTTGATCAACACAGTGGTTCAGAGTTATTACTGCCTGAGAAAAGAACCAGGAAAAATCTGACAGTATTTCAGTGATTTGCTATAATATGCTACTGGGCAAAATAAAAAATTTTCAGATTTGGCAGCAGCCAGAATCTGTCCACCCCCAGTAACAATCTCTATATATTCCATTTTATTATTATATAGTGGTGGGATCCTAAATTATGTAACACTAACAGCTTGACAAAGAAAATCCATTTTTGCACAATTCCCCCATCTCATTCAGCTACTTCTAGTATTATCATGAGAAACAAAGAATCCTATGCAGGATTTGGTTCAGAAAGTAATTAATTTTGTTACCATCCATTAATTATTTCTCTTAATATCTGGCAAGTCCTTGTGAATAAATCATTCTTAGATTCCACAGCTGCAAGACAGCAGGTAACAACTGCACTCACTTATGTCATGAATTAAGTTACAGCACTGCTCTGAAAATTAAACTATGCAGATTTCTACTGCTGGATGTGGATGGGCTGGAGGAGCGGGACAACAGTAATGCAGTGTGGATTGCCTTGGCTGCAGGTATTGTTATGTACTGTTTGCTCGTGCAACTCTTCAGTGTTCCTTTTGGAGAAGGATTGAGGTGTGTATTTTCCATGCAGGATAGTCATCAGCTGGTTGACCTCTTTTTTTTGAACAGGTTAAGTTTGATTGAACCAGGCCCAGTGGTCACAGAGTTTGAAAGAAAAGTGTTTGAAGATGGAATGAAAATGGATCTTTCGGCTGCAGATGAAGAAACAGCTGAGATGTTTACTAATATTTACCTTAAAAATTACAAACAAATTTTCCAGAGCCTAGGACAAAGTGCTGAAGAGGTTGCAGAGGTAACTCATCAATTCTTTTTTCTTTTTTGTTTGTTTCATT
The DNA here is from genome assembly GCA_013396955.1 of Regulus satrapa. Taxonomy (NCBI): domain Eukaryota; kingdom Metazoa; phylum Chordata; class Aves; order Passeriformes; family Regulidae; genus Regulus; species Regulus satrapa. The sequence continues at coordinate 433,600 of VWZN01000916.1, forward strand.
AATGAAAGCCGTGGCTGGTTGGTGGGTTTTTCTGGTAGAAGCATTTGATTTAATTGAAAGTAATATACACAATTTAAAAGTTTGGTTTTTTTTTTAAATTCAAAATATTTTCAGAGTTTTAAACAAATGTCTACAAAATATTAAAATTATGTTCATTCTGAAGTATTGAAGACAACTATGAGTTGTAATTTAAATACCACCGAGATATTTAGATGCCCTTTACAGCCTCCGGTGAAGTCTGAATATTCTGCATTGTTAGCACACATCCACCCCGGGTTCCCAACACTGCTACAGCTCTGTCCTTTCCATCTCTCTCGCAATCCCTGCACTGAGGGAAGTTCTCTCAGCCACCCCAGGACACCAAGGCCCAGTAAGAGAAACACAGATGTTCCTGGTGCTTGCAGCTTCCTGCAGGAAGACAAGTTTAGGCAAGCTGTGGGAGGGGATGGTGAGTTCAGGTGTTTGCTGGTGAGGAATAGCTTCAGTGTCAACTGAAGATTCCCAAACCATGCTCCAAAAGGTCCTGGTCCTTTCCCAGCGAGCTGTAAAAGAGAGGATCTACCTGCTGTGGGCATATGAGCCCACAATACCTTGGAAGACTGCTCAGGATATTAAGGTGTCAGGTGCTATCACCATGGTGATAGCAGCCTGCCAATAGAACTAAGAATAAATAAGAGGTACTTCTTATGGCCTTTAAATATTTCAAGAATTTCTAATTATGTTCTAATAAAGTTAAATACAAGGTTTTACCTAATTCTAGCACTTTATTCTTCTATTTTTCCACAGTTTAACTGAAAATTGGGTTTTTACTTTACTGTCTTGGTAAAGGTTCTTAAACAATTCTATTTCTTCCTCTCTACAGCATACAGTAAGGATAATTCTTGCAGAAAATCCACCTTTTCGCCATCAGACCAACACCTTGTATACTCCAATGACAACTCTGAAGTACGCAGATCCAAATGGAGATCTACCCATTGACATATTCTACAAAATGGTTTTTCAGCATGACAAAATCTTCAGTGCAAGTCTCAACTTCATCAAATTGCTACGGTGGAGAAGCAGAAAGAGCTTTGACCTGGGAAAACCCTCACAATAAGTATAAGATTATATAGTGCAAATTGGAATTACTTCTTGTAGCTACTGATGACACAGTATGTTATTATTCAGATGCCTTTGCTCTGTAATTATGAACAGGCATTGATGATGTTTGTTTGAGCTTAGCTAAGATGTTCATTTCAATGTGTATCTCTTGAATGTTGCAGTTCGCAGAACCTCTCAATTAAAATCCTCTAACTATGGTTTTATCCTGTATTTGCTTTTTCCAGAGATGTTTTCTTAGGAACATGACCACTGACTGATATTTGTGTATTCAATATTAACCTGACCTCGTTCAGTTACTTGCATCTACCATGCAGTGAGAGATGGACAGTATGCAAACTATTTACATTCTTAATATCATAAAATATGTTCTTATTTATTAGGATAGAATCAGCCTCAGTCACACTGGCATTCTCATTTCCAGAACTCTATTATCAGCAAGATAAGAGAGTCTCATCAGTCTTAAAGTGTAAGTAGTAGAATACTTATTATTCATACATATTTATTATAATATTCGGAATGCTTACTTTAAATGCAATGTTTACCAGCATATTACACTTAGTAAGAGATAAAACGGTTTTATAAAGCATTTTCAAATATCTTCTGTGTGGGTAGCACCTGTGTGCCACAGAACGCTCTGGCTCCAAGCTCTGCCGGTAAGAAGGTGTTAGAGCGCAGCTCCGTTCCCTTGCTTTGCCCAGCCCGGTGCTGGGCGCGGGCTGAGGCCGTGCGGGGAGCGCGGGCTGCGGCGCTGTCCCGCTCCTCTCGCTGCCCCGAGCCCGGGGCTCGCTGGGCATGCGGGCTGCAGCAGCTGGCCTCGCCTCTCCCCGGAGCCCAGCTGCAGCTCACTGGCCTTTCTCCTGCCTGCAGTCGTGTCTCAGAGAGCCCAAACCCCATTCCGTGCCGGGACTTGCAGCGGCCCTGCCCTGCCCTGCCCTGCCTGCCGGCTGGGGAGCCCGAAGCTCCGCGGGGAGCGAGCAGGGCGCTCCTGCGGGCAGCTCTGCCGTCCCGACCCTGCGGAGGGGCTGAGGGGCATCGGCACAGCGCTCCTCTGCAGCCCCACATCTCCGCCACCCGCTGAGGCTCAGCACACGCCGCAGCGCACAGACACGCACCCACAGCGCACAGACACCCACCCACAGC